>CALNVZ010000218.1:25237566-25259667 GCA_940671915.1 Paracentrotus lividus
TACACATGCGCGCACTGTAATAAGGTATTACACGTGTATGTATGGGCTTTCCACATAAATGGGGCAAAAACGTCGTTTTTCCGTATATTGTAGTTGTAACTTTATAGCGTTATATCTTTTTATTGGAAAAGGGTATTACTTTTCCTTATTTACATACTCTTGTCAATACATTGGGGCACATTTCTAAAAAGTTTCGCGCTTCAGGTCTTGACATGATTATTACACGAGATAAAGCAACAAATAGATAAAAATTTATTTTTTGAAAAAAATGAGAAAAATCAAGTTTAACGCTTAAAATTTTACCTATACTGAACATGATTCTTATTGAAAATAGTACCAAATTGTAGGAAATTTTATTATCTTTAATTTGATACCAAATTCAATGTATTTAAAACTCTGCTTTAAACATTTTTGTTCGGAATGCTAATTTTTGTAAAAGGGGCGGCTATTTTGGACGCCCCCACCTGTAGGGACCCTCCTGCAGCTGATCTGAAGAGTAGTCCGCCCTAGCGATGTTTGTTAGGGTCCATACAACCATCCTAGATAGGACTACTTTTTATATCTCGACATGTCAGCTCCTTCCAAAATATGGGGTTTTGCTCCCTGGGTAAATGCAGTGCAATGTAGTGCACTTCATTCGTGGACTTCAGAGTGCATGATACAGATGGGATATGTTGTTGTGAAAAGTACATTCGTAACTTAAACTGGACAGTTCAATAATTTCAATATGTACCAGTGTTTTAGGAGTCATATTTAACCCTCTCATTACCATGGTCGCCTTTTGGCACTATAGAACACTGGTGACAAGGGAAACTGACTTTACTGCTGTTTTGCAAGAAAGCGCCTTCTCAAGTTGAGTTATATACCGTTGGAAAGCTGGAAATAATAGTTTTTGCTTGGATGCAAAACTAGGGGTATTGCTTGAGTTATCTTTTTGTAAAGTTGAAATGAAGTGAGAGAATCCAGTTTTTTGTAAAAAGTACCTGGTAACGAGAGGGTTAAAGGCAAAATGTCATTTTCATCATCAGAAAGGTGAGAATGTAGTTAAAATCTGTACGTTTTTTTAATGTCCTGTGCCTGGCAAAATGACTCAGATGGGTTTTTTTTACCGGTAGTGATATCATTGGTTCAAAGTAGTTTTTACATTTTCATGAATCTTTTGCTGGAAGGAAGCGAATGCTTTGCTCTACATTACTACAATTTTTTTTTTCATAATATGGATAATATATATATATTTTTTTTAAAGAAACGTCTATATAATGATAAATTTAATTTGATTTTCTCAAGTGGCCCCTCCTCCTTTTTTGTAGTTGTTGCATGCATTGGGAAAGTTATGTAAGACTTGAATTGTTTATCAATAATTAGAACTTTAGGGTGATTATACTACCCCTGTACAATGTATGTCGCTAATAAACAGTATTAATAATGTATGCAGACCTGGAAAGAGTAAACAAATGACCCTTGTCCAATGTACTTAACTGTCAGTGTGGCCAGTTTAATTACTTTGCTTAATTTGGCAAGAAGTGCCCGAACTATTTCCCTGTAGTATATGATAGGGCCATGGTTGTCAAGGTATAAAGTACAAGGATAAAGCATATTGGTGTACATACTTTGCAGTAGCAAGAGACGGTTTTGTCCATCACAAACTTATCGTTGGGAGTAACATACATGTATCATCCATGTAGAAGGCTAAGAGTTGCTTGAATAGGGTAAGAATTTTGGGAGACTGTTTGATAATGAACTACATGTAGTAAAGTATAAAGTTATACGAGAGAAACAAATACAATCATTCATTCATTTTGTGTTTTCCTCCACTGAGTGTTACCTTATTGTCCACTATTCATTGACTTTATTTTTAAAAAAAAGGTATTTTGTCTGCTCTTCCGGAGTATCGCGAATACCTGTACTTGAATTGTTAATTTTGCATGTAATAGTTCTTGTGTTTTCTTTTTGTGTTTATAATTTGTATTGCTTTCCTCTCTGCCATTATTTTTCCACATCTTTGTTCAGGGCTTTATCTTTTTTCTATATATATTTAAGAAAACATATTCCAGATTCTAGCAATGCTCCATATGTATGAAGTAGTACATTTAGATCATTTTGTGTATTTTTATGTTTTGTGTTTATTCCCTCTATGCCTTTATATTTTTTGTTTTCTTCTTCTTCTTTACATTATTAAGAGTATTTGCTATCTTTGTTTACATGCAGGGATTTGTGTGCTTTTCTGTAGCTTTTAGCGTGTGTATTCAGGATTTTGGTAGCATTGCTTGTAACAGTTATTTTTCTTCCTTTTTTATTTTGTTTCGTTTGTTTGTTTTGCTTTTTTTGTGTGTGTTTTGTGTTGCTTTCCTCTATACCATTTACATAGCTGCCAACTGTTACGAAAAATTCGTAATTATTACGAATTTTTACCCTTTCTACGAAAATACGAATGCACCTTTAAAAATTACGAATATGAGCGCCATTATACATGTATTATATTATGACCACTCACGCACGTGTTATATGCATGTTCTATGTAGTTCTACTACGGCGCGCACGTACGTACGTACGTGCACATGAAAGCAACACACGAAAACAGCGCATTCGTAGTGAAGGCGGAAGGCCATTCAAAGTAAATGCACGTTGATCTTAGTGCATACACACAGCGAAAGACGAAAACAGCGCATTCGCGTGAACATGCATGTTGATGTTAGTGCACGTGTGTATTGTGTGTGATGCAGTTGTGATGTCGCTAGCGAACGTCGACCGTATTTTGTCTCCTCTTCTTCTCTAGTTTTGGACCATAAATGGTGGAAAATGGAGCGTAAAAAGGGACAATGTTACAACAGCAAATATGGAACAGAGTTTGACTTCATCACCAAATCGGGAAAAAGCAAACAACATGCATTTTGTACGATATCTCCATCGCTCATGGCGGCCGTAGTGACATTGTTTTGCATACCAAATCAAAACTTTACATCGGGAATTTTGAATCTGAATCTTCATCCACACCCAAGATAACTTCATGGATGTCAACTTCGCAGGATTTAAATAGCAAATAGGATAGGATAAAATAGGATTTTAAAAGCATCAGCTACATAGACCTCTTAACAACTGTGGTAAGGTTTTTTTTTTTTTTTTTTTTTTCTTGAATAATAATCCAAATGTAGTTAGGCCTATTGATACTATGTAAGTGATATTGTGAATGCTCATATTTCATTGAGTTATTCATTCATCTTCCTATTCATGAAAAAATTTTGGCAATAATCTTCTCAAACCTAAGCTCCACCCTAAAAACAACAGAAAAAAAAAAGGTTTAAATGCTCCAAAATAGGGCTCAGATTGCACCAGAGAGCATCTAGAACCCCAGAGCTTCCAGGGCCCTTAGGCGGGCCCTGGACCCCGGCCGCAAGGGACTTCGCGCTTCGCGCTCGTGATGTGCGCTTCGCGCACATGTTGATGTGCGCTACGCGCACATTTCTGTGTTTTTTATCTGATCATTACTAATTTGAAATTTCAAATGTTGGCAGCTATGCATTTAAATAGTTTTTCACATTGAGAGCATTTTCTATCATTGGCATAAAGTAATGATACTAAAAATTTAGTTCATGTTCTCCCTATGGTACATAGTACATGTGTATGTGTTGGTTTCTTCTAACCATTTTCTGACTTTCGAGAGTATTTTCTATCTTTGTGTAGCATGGAGGATATCTCAAGACTTTGGTGGCAATAATGCTGATGGTTTATCATCTTCTTCAACATCTTCATCTTCCTCATCATCATCCTCATCATCAACATCCAGTGAGTAGTCATTCTTTTCATTCAGTTTTAAAGAAATTCTCTCAGTACGAACACACAGTGGACTGACGGTCGTATCTCACTTCGCGGAGACGTCCCTTCCACTTTGACACTCAGAGACGTCTCTGATACCTTATTCCGTCCCTGAGACGTCTCTGCGATAAGTTTCAAAACTGTCTCGTACCCCCGTCTCAAATCCGTCTCGCAGAGATATCTCCCATACTTTTTTCTGTCGCGGAGACGTCTCCCATACATTTTTCATCGCGGAGGTGTTAACAATGCTTTTTTTTTCCGTCGCAGAGACGTCTTTGATACATTTTTTTGCAGTCGGGAAGACATCTCCAATATTTTTTTTCTGACGTAAAGACGTCTCCTATACCTTTTTTCCGTCGCGGAGATGTCTCCGATATCTTTTTTCTGTCTCAAGACTCAAAATCATTTCCAACCTGTCTCAAAGTACATGTAGTCCCAAATCCATCTCAAATCCGTTTCATGGCAAGTGAGATACCATCGTTAGAGTAGTTTCATTGCAATATGTATCGTTGATTAGAATTCCATAGTGAATTTTACCTGTGTATCCATGAATTCAAGCAAGAGTGCAAGATATTTTGTACAAAAAAACATATGTGAATATCTGCTTATAAACATTGGTATTATGTGCGTCACATCTCTGTATTTTTAGTCTGTTGTATGTTATCTTTGTCTGTCTTTCATGTCTGTCTTTCAGACAGTTGTGGTATAAGTTGTATATTTCACGTACAATTTTGGACTAGTTGGGGAAGTCCATGAATGAATAATTTTACATTGTTTATATATTATTTTTTACTATTAAAGTGGCCTTATTTTAAAAAGGAATTTCTCACATGGATGGACTCTTGAAATTTGCAAAAATGAAACCCCTGTAAAAAAATTGGATTATATAATGTACTGTTCTTTGAGTCATAGCCGAACATGAACATTATGCAGGGCTCAATAAGTTTGAAATTGGACCTCCACATTTTGGAAGATGAAATGGGGGCCTATGCATGCTTACAGACTTTGAAAATTGGATTCTGTTAAACCCTTAGATAAATATCTGCTAAGATTAGCATTAGGGATCAGGGGTTAACTACTTTTCTAGCATGGGTCAGGTGTCGTTAAACCAATTTTGTATCTGAGATTCATTCTGTAGTGATTATGCCTTTGTTTCAGGTGTGGATAAAGTAGGCGTGTCTGGCCCTGCGTTCGAGGATGACTTTGCCAGTCTTATGCTAGACAGTAATGGTCGCCTACCAGTACGGGAAAACCACTACCAAGAGGACCAGGGACCGAGGGGTAGTACCTTCTATACCAATATAGATGGACTAGAACCACCTAGAACATCCCTCATGTAAGTATTAAGTCTTTATCCTATGCACTCATTCCATTGTAATGATGAAGATTATGAATAATTGGTAATGGTTGCTTACCAGTACGAGACAACCAATTTCAAAAGGACGACCATTAGGAGCCCAGGGTTAAAGCACCCAGAATTTCCCTCGTCCCATTCTCCAATCATTTGGTTGTAAATGAAATCTGCTGGTTCATATTCCAGATTTGATAATCCTGTTCTTCCGTAATATGAGAGGGGTAAAGAATCCTGCATCGAAACAAGGGCACACCTTTTAGTAAACCTTACTTAAAAAATGTTCCAGTTGCCTCCATTCCACAGTATCCCTCGATAGCTCTGCCTGCAATCAAAGGCTGACCCTGTAGAACAACCATCTTCAAGAAATGCCACAAAGGGCTATCCATAAGCCCTACAAAGGAATCCCCACCATCAGGTTCTAACAAGCCATGGACCATGTGGTCATGTCTGAACCATCTTAGGACAGGTACAGGATGCTGCAAGGTCCTTAGGTACCTTCCCAAAAGATAAAACCGCGACCCGCTGCGTGAACGCCGCGGTGCACAGCGGGCTTATAGGCAGGATATATCGTTCCCCTATTATTCTTCCATTGACTTAATCGTATAAAAACCGCTGTGCGGCGTTCACGCAGCGGACCGCGGCTGTATCTTTTGGGAAGGTACCTTATGGCAAAGTGGGGATACAAGAAGGATGGAAAACTCTTGAGTGAGCGTGGGGAAGAGTAGACCATGGAACACCTGCTGGTATGCCCCCACTAGATTAATTCATGTACCCTTGAAGACCTGGAAGGGTTTAACCACATGGCAAAGTCCTGTGTCCAACACGTGACTATAATAATATAATAATATAGTGACCCGAAAAGAAGACCGATGTTTGTTTTGTTTTCACTTGAGATTCCAAGCTTTCCAGATAACTTTGCAGAATACTCAATTGTTATTTCATTATTTTCCATCACGCTATTTTTTTTTTCTTGACAGGGGTTCGAATCCGGATATAGATACGATGGGCTATGCCTCCGTCAAGCCCTTCAAACCTGCTGGTATTAGAGAAGAGATTTTGAAGAGGAGAGAAACAGAATATACATTCCCACATGATTTCAGGTATACATGCAAACCACTGATTGTTTTATTCATTAGTTTTGTAATGCATAGTGAACCATATAAGTAAGAAACAGTCAAAGTTACAATTTTCTTCTGAAATAAACTTTTTTTTTTAAATTCACATTGATGTAAGAGGCAAAAGAGAAATATTATGTTAGCATATTTTTTCCTTAATGCAATCCGTATAGCTATAACAGTATATTCATAACATTTTAGAACAGCTATGATAAATATACATCAGCCTGACAAACATTTCATCAAACATTTACACTGTCTATTAAACCCTTCTTTGAAACCTCTGTAAAAGAGATTCTATTCCTTTGTAAAATATGGTTTTAAATGCATATATATTTTTCACACCACTATAATTTTATTTCCATATAGAGTTAGCTCCTGATCCAAAGCCATTTAATGACCCTTTCTCTCAGTGGTAATCATTGTATATAAACATTTCTTCCTACATTGCCATCATTTTTTTTTTCTTTAGAGTTTTTGTTGGGACATGGAACGTGAATGGGAAGGGCGCGACAGAGGACTTACGGCACTGGTTAGCAGCGGACCCTAAGCCTCCTGACATGTATGCCATAGGATTCCAAGAGCTGGATCTGAGTAAAGAAGCATTCCTCTTCAATGACTCCATCAGAGAGGAGGAGTGGCATAAACGGGTCGTTATGTGTCTGCATCAAGATGGCATATATGTCAAGGTAAGAAGATATGGTTTATATCCATTCGGTTTCTTAGCAGTTGGTGAAATTATCTTGTTGTCTATGGTCAAAACCAATTTGATCTACTAACAATAAATTTGGTCTAATTTCCACTTGGTCAAAGACCACTTGGAACAGAACTGTTACAGACCCTATCAGAGAAAGAGGAGATTCCAGATACTTTCAATCTCATTGAACTATCATTTTGTTCATCTTTTTTTCAGTTAAAGTTGATTTGTCTAGTTGGTTAATGTTGCTACTATTATTTATCCAAGAAACTATCAATCACATTTAGTAATTATTTTGTCCATCTGCCTCCAGTTGAAGTTGATCCGTCTAGTTGGTATGATGCTACTCGTATTCATTCAAGAGAGGCACTACCCTTACATTGATGAAGTCATCGCTGAGACAGTGGGCACAGGCATCATGGGCAAAATGGTAAGTACAAACCTTAGATGAACTAGAAATTATGACAAAAGTACAACATGTATAAAGTAAGAATGAAATGGGAGAAGCTTGGCCCTTTGACAATGTTTTCATAATCATATAATAGGAATAAATCTTGAAAGAAAAAATGTCTTATGTTTTGTGTAAATGATGGACATGAATGAAGATGTCCTCCAATGAACCATTGGATACAGAATCGCCAGAGATCAACATCACAGTTGATTGCAATGAAATGACATTATCCCAGTGCACTTTGTGTATAGCTGCACTCAATCAATTGCAATCAGATGTGACATTGATCAAAGGCGACACTGTTTTAGGACATGATACACTGTATTTAAATCTGTCGGCATTCATAAAATCTATATCTCTTCTTTTAGGGCAATAAGGGTGCTGTTGCAGTGAGATTCAGCTTCCACAATACGTCCTTCTGCTTCATCAACTCTCATCTAGCGGCTCACATGGAGGAGTATGAGAGGCGGAACCAGGACTACCATGATATCTGCGCCAGGATGAAGTTTGAAAGAGAGAACCATCAACCCTACAGTGTCATGCAGCATGAGTATGTATCAGCAGTAGTACCAATTGTCTCAATACTGTATTCGCTGTTATTTTCGCACCATTAATTTTTAGCGCTGAGCGGCCTCAAAGAATGTTCACAGGTTCTTGAATTCGCGCTGCATTTTAGTAAGCATGTAATTGAATGCACCCTATACATGCATACAGAAGCATGCTCATATATTTGTGCGTTTTTAAATTTGCGCCTGCCGATCTTTTCGCGAAATTTGCCAAAATTAATGTACCGCGAATATTTCCACGATTAAAGTAGTTGAAGCCTTATCTCACTGGACATGAGATCTCACAATTCGAGTCTTTAGGGTCTCTAGAGAGTAGCAGGAGTATCAAACACGCTTCATTTCTTTAGACTTTTTCCAGTTGTGGTGACTCTCCAAAGCCTTCGGTAATAGACAAAATTAGTTGCAGCAACATCGCTGCAAATTGCTCGCAACTGGAATAAGTCTATTTTCTCGCCACTCCCTGGAGACTCGGGAGACGTTGTAGCGGCATTTTGACTCGAGTCACAAACTAGTCGAAAGGCAAGAGATAGGGATTTAAGCCATAGTGGTATTCTTCTTCTGTCATATGACATCCTATAGCTATATATTGTTCAAACATATGCAACAACCAATTATAAATGAGAGAAAAAATACCACAGACTAGTTCCTGAGGACTACCAAAAGAAATCTCGTTTCTGTATCTAGGTTTTTCTCACTAGTCACTGGTTTACATGAAATATAGTATAAAATGGAAGTATGTTATAAAAATAATTAATTTAAAGAGAAAAAAAAAAGTAATTGAAAGGTATAATTTTGGCAATAAGTTAGGCCAAATTTCAAACAAAGTAAGAAAAGGAGAGACATACATGTAAATGTAGCCCCATTTAGGGATGATTGAAAGGATGCATGATGACAAATTAATTGTTAATTTTCAAATGGTAATCATACTTGTTGTGTTAATTGTAGTGAGTGTAATATATATGTGTATTAGAAAAGATTTTTTGTAGTGGTATCAGGAACCTTAATCGTCCTCTATTAAAACTCTAGAATGTTATTCTCTTTCACGTCCACAGTGTTGTGATATGGATGGGAGATCTCAACTATAGAATCAATGATCTACCTGTGGATACTGTCAAGGCTCTCATAGATAACAATCTATTCAAGGAGTTACTCTTGCAAGATCAGGTAGGTTTACTGTCAAGGCTCTTATAGATAACAATCGATTCAAGGAGTTACTCATGCAAGATCAGGTAGGTTTACTGTCAAAGCTCTCATAGATAACAATCTATTCAAGGAGTTACTTATGCAGGATCAGGTATCTTTTGTTTGGTATAATTTGTTTTCATCAACTGCTAGGGGAGACTCTTTTGAAGAAAAACACAGATTACCATGCCAATCTATTGTTGGTAAAGCCCAGGGGTGTGAGGGTTGAGCTTTTTAGCTTTTTTTTGTTACAATTTTCAGCTTATTTTCAGCTCATTTTAGCTTTCCTCTCTACAACAGTATGGAAGCTCTTTCAATTTCACCTTTTTTTAAAGCTCTTTTTAGCTTTTTTTTTAAAGCTCTTTTTGTTTATGGTGATTCACACCCCTGAAAGCCATTGTTAGACTGAGTTTGTCTGCCGGCAAACATATATTATTTATGGTTCTAGGACATCTCCCCCGGAGGACAACTCCCCCGGGGACAATTTCCGGAGGACAGCTCCCCCGGAGGACAACTCCCCCGGAGGACAACCCTAACCCTATGTCCTCCGGGGGAGCTGTCCTCCGGAAATTGTCCCCGGGGGAGTTGTCCTCCGGGGGAGATGTCCTGATACGATTATTTATTCATTGGGGAGAAAGGGATGAGGGGGAGGTGAGCTTCATGATAATATTTTATACCCGTGGTACATTTTCAATTCAATGTAAAATTCCAGTTCTGCCACAGTGGAAAATAGAAAATGCAATAAGGATCTTTGTAGTATATATGTATAGTATACATAAACTGAATCAGAATGATAGTGAAAGATGAACAAGTGTTCTTTTCCTTTCCATTTCTTTTATTTCATTAATGAAATGATTGAATATGTCTCAATCTTAATGTGTAACAGCTTTAATAACAGACAGAGAGATCTTAATAGGGTGTTCAATGGTTTTGAGGAGGTTACCATTGGTTTCCATCCAACATTAAACAGTTTAACCTTTCCAGTGTGTCAATGTTCAAGATCTAACTAGATGTAAAAATGGAATAAAAATATCTCATTCTTAATCCTTCACAGTTGAACAGACAGAGAGATCTTAACAGGGTGTTCAATGGTTTTGAGGAGGCCACCATTGGTTTCCATCCAACATTACACAGTGTTACCTTTCCAGTGTGTCAATGTTCTAGATCTACCATTAGTGTCCATCCAACATTAAACAGTGTTACCTTTCCAGTGTGTCAATGTTCAAGATCTTTCATTGGTTTCCAGCCAACATTAAACAGTGTTACCTTTCCAGTGTGTCAATGTTCTAGATCTAACTAGATGTAAAAATGGAATGAAATATCTCATTCTCAATCCTTAACAGATGAACAGACAGAGAGATCTTAACAGAGTGTTCAATGGTTTTGAGGAGGCCACCATTGGTTCCCATCCAACAGTGTTACCTTTCCAGTTTGTCACTGTTCTAGATCTATAAACCAAATGTAAAAATGGAATAAAATATCACATTCTTAATCCTGAACAGTTGAACAGACAGAGAGATCTTAACAGGGTGTTCGATGGTTTTGAGGAGGCCACCATTGGTTTCCATCCAACATTACACAGTGTTACCTTTCCAGTGTGTCAATGTTCTAGATCTACCATTAGTGTCCATCCAACATTAAACAGTGTTACCTTTCCAGTGTGTCAATGTTCAAGATCTTTCATTGGTTTCCAGCCAACATTAAACAGTGTTACCTTTCCAGTGTGTCAGTGTTCTAGATCTAACTAGATGTAAAAATGGAATAAAATACCTCATTCTTAATCCTTAACAGTTGAACAGACAGAGAGATCTTAAGAGGGTGTTCAATGGTTTTGAGGAGGCTACCATTGGTTTCCGTCCGACCTACAAGTACAACTCTGGTGGTGACGAGTGGGATTCAAGGTAAGTCCTTTCTTGAAAGACATGCTCAGCTGTGTTTAAAAAAAAAAACACTCTTGCAGCTAATGCTGCATTATTGATGACTGAATATCATCTTTTACAAAGGCGAACCTGGGTACACTTGAAGTTAAAACTGCAGTCCATGGAGGGAAAATAATCTGGTATTTCCAATTGCTTACTTAATTAGTAGTGAAACGCAAAGGAATTTACGTACATAACTAAAATTACAATATTTGTTGCCAAACCTCTACTGTGGATAGAAAATAAAGCATATGCTTTCCAGGATTATTTTGGCCATTTGTTATACTCTTGGATATTTAAGATAGACATCCAGTCTTAACCCTTTTGCACCTAAACGGCCCAAGACAACCCTTTAGCTTACTCACTAAACTGCCCCAAACCGCCCGTTTTATGCCCACTTTACTCGTGATAAAATAAAAAAATATGTGATGAAACATGCCCGCATTTGTTTTGCATCACCCACAGGATGCGGCTTTCAGATTCTGCACACAAAAAGTATATTTTACGAGTATTTCTTATTGAAAAACCCTGATGCAAACAAAGAAAAACCCTTTCCGTTAGTGAGTATGCTGACACTTCTCACACTGTCTCTACATGTAGGTGCTAAAGGGTTAATGTTGCCAATATGAATCATTTCATGAACCTTTTTATTGGCAGTGAGAAGCAGAGAGTTCCAGCATGGTGTGATCGCATCCTTCACCGTGGTGACCGTATCGTCCAGAAAGTCTATCGTAGTCACATGAAACTTAGACTGAGTGACCATAAACCAGTCAGTGCGTTATATGACATTGGGGTGAGTGCTTGATAAATTAAGTTACTCTTCCCGCTCTACAAAATATGGAATTTTCAAACTTTCTTTTCAATTTTAGCATTCATAGAACCATAACTTTAAGTTTTCTCCTTTCCTTGAAGCTTAGACTACCAGTAAGTGATCATATACCAGTCAATGCTCTATACAACATTGGGATGAGTGCTTGATAATCTTAATAATGAGTTACTCACTCTCTACAAAAGATTTGACTTTAGCATTGGTATAATCTTAGAAACATAACTTTGAGTTTTCTCTTTTCCACTTCATTTGTCAGCTGGCACAGCTGAAGGAAGGAGATGAAAAGAAAATACAGACCAGCACCCTATAACATAAAACAAAATTACGATAATGAAAGCAATAGTAGCCAATCAGGTTTCTTGTTGCATACACTTTTGCATAAAAGTCTCAATGTGAAACAATCGGAATTTGCAATTGATCGTAACTCTTTATGTTAGAGTGCACATTTGTTTCATCTTTATGAATGCTTGCACTCCATAGAAAATGTTTTATTTGAGTTGGGAAGAAACTTAAATGTAAAGATAAAAGTGTAACAGTACTTGTGATCACTCTGTGTTTATAAAATATATTGGTATCATTGTAAAATAATAAACCATTTTAAAGTGGAGGTTCAGAGTTCACATCATTGATGTTAATTAAAAATAGAATCAGACCTAAATTGATCCCTGCGGAACACCATAAGTGGTACTTTGTGTGCTTTCAATTTTGATTTCAATTTCAATTCACTGTTACAGGTAAAAGTAGTAGACGAAAAGAAATTCCGTGAGGTTGTGGAAGAAGAGATCAGAAAGCTTGACAGACAAGAGAATGAGGCACTACCCCAGGTTACACTAGGTAGAAATGAGGTAAGCTCTTCAAGTATTTTGTATTTTGTAAATAGTTTGTAAATACATGTAAATGAAACAAAATTTTATATGCAGAGTTAAAAATGCAAAAACAAAACCAACAAATATATCTTGCCATACGTGTGAAACTAGGCTCGACTAGCACTTGTGCTAACTTCTAGTTCACATCTAACATCTCCACATTCTCTCTCCTGTTCAATCACACTTTTGATTTTCTATACATATAATTTATGCTCTGTTACAATTGTATTCATTTTTTGTAAGATTGTATTTCCTATGCATTGTTATAATAACGTGTTGTTGTTGTGTTGATGATGTTAATAAATTCAATTCAATTCAATTCAAATATTATTGATTTTAAAATGTACTGTAGAAGAAATTTTATCGGAAGACAAGACATTGATAAACGTTTGCCACTCTTATCCAGATGAGCTACAAATGTACATGTAAGGCGACTTACCGAAATATAAAGCCGCGGCCCACTGCTTAAAAGTTGCTCAGCGGCGTTTTATACCAGATGTACTTATCCCCCTCAATGAAAGAATAATAGGGGATCGGTATATCGGGCATATGTTTCATGCAGGGGGCCGCGGTGTTGTCTTTTGGTAAGTCGCATATATGGGTACCTGAGTGTACAAAGAAGTTATTAGGTACATGAGCACTTTATTGATAGTAGTGCTTTGAATCCTAAGGTGAATTACCTTAATTTATTGTTACTTTGTTTTAGTATGTAAAATGTTTAATACATTTGTAAATGTATTATTACGTTATTCTATCCCTCCATCATCGTAGATTAAACTTGGTGAGTTGCGCTTCATGGAGGAGGTGGTTGAGATGGTGGAGGTTTGCTAACACCGGTCAGGTCAACACCCTGGTGGAGTTCCATATAATTACCCCAACTTCTCACCTTACCACTGCCCAATTATCCTCCATAAATTGAATGATATGACTTTGGGGGGCATTTCATCAACATTTCTTGTCTGACAAGTTGTCAGATCTCACATCTTTACTTGATTTTGATTGGCTGAGAAGCATCGCTACTATGATAACTGTCGATAAAACAGGACTTGTTGGATAAAATGTCCAACAAGTCCATTCACGAAACTGCTTTGCTGAAGATCACCTTCCAACATTGGTGTGGATTTTTCCACAGGCCCTGCTACTAGTTATTATTACATGACATTAACTATATTATTCATTTACTGTCTATCCCTCCATCATCCAAGATCAAACTTGGAGAGCTGCGCTTCATGGAGGAGGTTGTAGAGACGGTGGAGGTTGCTGATACCGGTCAGGTCAACACCCTGGTGGAGTTCCAGATAATTACCCCAACTTCTCACCTCGCCACTGCCCAATTATCCTCCGTAAATTGAATGATATGACTTCAGGGGGGCATTTCATCAACATTTCTTGTCTGACAAATTGTCAGATCTCACATCTTTACTTGATTTTGATTGGCTGAGAAGCATCGCTACTATGATAACTGTCGGATGAAACAGGACTTGTTGGATAAAACGTCCGACAAGTCCATTCATGAAGTGCTTCGCTGAAGATCACCTTCCAACATTGGTGTGGATTTTTCCACAGGCCCTGATGCTAGTTATTATTATTATTGAATTACACATGGCATTAACAATATTATTAATTTTCTTTCTATCCCTCCTTCATCGTAGATCAAACTTGGTGAGTTGCGATTCATGGAGGAAGTCGTTGAGATGGTGGAGGTAGCTAACACCGGTCAGGTGAACACACTGGTGGAGTTTGTAGCCAAGTTAGATGATAAGTCGCCATGTAAACCATGGCTGAAGGTCGAGCCTCAATCAACATTCATGATGCCAGGTCAGTGAATCCTCTCACAACATTCATTTATCATACTAGATATGCAAACCCTCCTGATTTGGCAGGGAGGCTTCCAGAAAGTTTGAAGTTTGTAGTCAAGTTGGATAATAAGTCACCCTGTAAACCATGGTTGAAGGTCGAGCCTCAGTCAACATTCATGATGTCAGGTTAGTGATTCCTCTCACAAAATTCCTCTTAAAACTTGCCAGAGCTTGCAGCCCTCCTGATATTGCAGGGAGGCTTTTGAAAAATTATCCCAATTTATCCTCCAGAAATTGCATGATAAGACTTCTGAAGATTATCTTCCAACGTTGGTGTGGACGGCTTTATCATGTGAGCCTCAAGTTTTCATTCATGGAGAAGGAGCAGTAGTCGCCCTGCCTCAGCCTATTCCCTTGGCAGGCTAGTACTAGACAGTGCTACACAATCTCTTGTGATTGTTTTAGTTAGATATAAATTAATGAAATTCCAGTATACGGCTTATAAAAGTACCTTTCCATATTTCAGGCCTTTTTATGATTGTATGATATTGTAAATCGCTTAGAGCTTAAACTGTTTCATGTTAGGTGCTACGTACAAGCCATTATTATTGCTCTTATTTCAGAAAAGATGAATGATATCTCAGTGATTTTTCTTTAATACCCAAATAACAGATGGAATCATTATTGGTTTACATTATCCCCCTCTGTTCTATTTTCACGTACATATATTTTCATGATTTTGAATTATTTTGAGGAAATTTGTGAGGGGATGATTCTGCGTTACTGTGATGTTTTCATTCGTACACTTTTATAGATAGCCTTATTTTGAAGTGGAAATTTCATGAAAATATCATGAATTTAATAAATAACCACTTATGCAGTATAACTGATTACTTCTTCTTGTTTTTCAGGTGACATGATTGAGGTGAAACTGACAGCTTTCATTGATAAGAACACAGCCGCTGCATTCAACGCTGGCAAGGACACCGTAGAAGATATTCTTATACTTCACCTGGAGAATGGCAAAGACTACTATATATCCTTTCTATATTTACATAGACATGTGCTCTTACATTTAACCATACTGCATATTTAAGGATTCTAATTATAATCCCAACAAGTACGTTAAAAATCCTACTTCATTTTTCGAGAGATAGGGAGAAATCCTGGTAAAGCAGTTCATTACATTAATTCATAATTTATACATACATTCCATATGATATAAATGCGGCAATTATTGTATTATTAAAACAAATGTTAAAACATCATCTGACACTTAAATGACACGAACGTGTTGATATTATCTTTATCTGGGCATCTAGTTTTACATTTCTGCCGAAACAAATGCTTGTTTTTGCCTTTTACCAGGGTTTATTTGTTGAAAATATTTTCTTATGTTTTTTGATAGTAGGATTTTATTGAGCACATATGAAAAGCCAAGGACAAACAGTCAAAGCCTGATGAGATGTGGGAACCGAGTGTCATGACTCCTCGTCTTTGCTTCTCCAGCTGAAAGTAAAAACAAGTTTTACACATTAATTTGATTTTTTTTTTTTTTTTTCCATTTTACTTTTACTTGTTCTGAACTGTAAAAATGAAACATTACATGGTTGTACAGTCCATTTAAAATGTAAAATTTTAATAGTGAGCAAGCCCTTTTCTGCCACAAGCCATTTTCTACCTGCTGTCCCCCTATTTTCTTGCTCTTTTTTGGAGAAGTATAGATAGATAGATAGATCATGGTCTTTATTGGCAATATTCAAAATAGCAGCCAAAGGCTGAAACAAAATGAATTTACAAAGGTATTAAACATTCTTAAAAATACATAACAGCATTATAAAAATTCAGTCAACTTGAGAAATATACGATTTAACATTTACAAAGAATAATGAATTGATTAACAAATAAGATTATGGACATACAAGTCAAGGTAAATTATAATAGAGAATTCATGTTACGCTGTGCGGGTAAGTCACAAAGAAATACAACTTTCAAATATTATATATCACATATTTAAGTGTATGGGTGAATAGACTTGCTGTAGCTCAAAAGTCTCCCTTTTATCTCTCTTTTATCACCGTTTTGTAGTCCTTTTGAAAACAACTAGAAAATGGCAACTCTGTCGTTTAAGATTTTTCCCATAGGAATTTGTACACAGAGCGGGCAAAGAGTTAAGGAAAGCAAAGTTCTACAGTTGCCACTTCTTTCTGGCCGTCAGAGGGTTCTTACTAGTTGTTTTCAGTTCATTGGCAAGCTTGTCCAGGAGTTTATCCTTTCGCTGTTAGTTTTGATAGCTGGGATCTGTCTTGGAGTATACATGTAAGGCTGGGTTGACTGAGAAGAAGTCAACTAGGTGCTCCTCCTTTTTCCAGGGGTATGAGAGTTCAGCTTTTTAGCTGATTTATGGATTTTTTATATTTTTTTTGTTGGTTTTGATATTCAGCTTATTTTAGCTTTCCTGTGTACAAAAGAATGGGAACTCGTACAATTTCGGCTTTTTCAGTTCTTTGTATTTGTGGTCACTCACAACCGTATTTATCAATGCGAAAGAGCAGCTAGTCACTTCTTCATGATTAGGACCTATGTTGCTCGATCTGACTCTTTTCCTCTTTCTCTCTGCCCTGATCTGCGGCCTGTTTCTTTTGGCCTCTTTGCAGGGGTGTGAGAGCTTAGCTTTTTTTGTTTTGAGGTTCAGCTTATTTTCAGATTATTTAGCTCTTCCTACGTACAAAAGTATAGGATCTCTTTTCAATTTCAGCTTTTTTCAGCTCTTTTTTTATTTGTGGTCACTCACACCCCTGTCTTAATAGGCCATATCAGCTGCCTTTTGAGCTCCAGATGCAGCTGACTGCTACCTCTTTGTCTTCTTAATACCGGTAGGTATCTTGGTAATGATATGATGGCACTCGTCTATCTACTCGGCATTACTTAGCAGCGTGCTGTGCGTGCAGAGGCAGTACTGAGCATCCGCGTCTGCTGTACGCGAGGTGAATGTGTAGCCTGGGTGCACGCTGCACGTAGAGAAAGTTCCTCATGCACTGAAAGTTTTACGATGTGATCGATTTCCAAATTTTTCCCACATTTTTGCATGTATACTGAATGCACTTTAAAGTACGGCGAGTTGGGACCACCAAAATAAGTACATAATAAAACATAACTGTCAAACTATTACAACTAAATGTAAAATTAAATTAAATGAAGTCACCCCTGTTGTACAACATGCATGGGAAGGAAGACTTAATTGTGTAAGTCCTTTTCTCTCCTTTATAAATATTGTGTTTTTGCGTCCTTGACTGCCTCAATGTACATCACAGTAACGGGCAGCTACAGACCAAGTAGCTTTTGGAGCTCTCTGGAGGGCCTGGTGAGGATGCATGAACCCATACATGAGATGACGGCCAGTCAGGTGGTTGATCTGGTAAGTAAATAGCTTCTAGACATAGACCAGGTTTGATGATGATGATGATGATGATGATGATGATGATGATGATGATGATGATGATGATGATGATGATGATGGTTAGGATGCATGAACCCATACATGAGATGACGGCCAGTTAGGTAGTTTATCTGGTAAGTGATTGCTCTTGGAGATGTAGACTATGTTAGATGATGATCTGATGATGATGATGGTGATGAGAGTGGTGGTGATGGAAATGATGATGATGATGATAATGGTGATGATGATGATGGTGGTGGTTTCAGTGATGATGATGATGATGATGTTGGTGGTTGTGGTTGTGGTGGTGGTGTTGATGTTGGTGATGATGATGATTATGATGGTACTTGTGTTGATGATGGTGATAATGATCATCATCATGATGATAATAATAGTGATGAGGATGGTGGCGATGGTGATGGTGATGAGAGTGATGGTGATGGTTGTGGTAGTGATAGTGGTAGTGGTAGTGTTGGTGATGTTGATATTGATGATGCTAATGTCATGGGAAGAATATGAAATTAATATGAATAACAGGAGAAATGTGAGGCTTTTATGGGAATTTAAAACAGAATAAAAGAAGGAGTATGGTCAAAGTCCATGGCCGGTTGATAGAGGAGGACCTTAAAATGACGGCCGTATAAGAGAGGACGAACTATATATGATACACAAGTAAGCATTAAACTCATTTTATAATTTCCTTTCATTTCCATCAAAATTTATTTCTATCTACAGGAAACCAACCTGATGACCAAGCAGAATACCTCGAGTGCTGATTTCCAGAGCTATGACATTCCAAAAGAGATATGGATGTTGGTCGACTATCTCTTCAGAAATGGAATTCACCAGGTAGGTGCCACCTTTTTTTAATCGCATTGATTTTAAGCATCATTTAAACATTTTATCTTTAATACCTAGAAGTGTTTCACATAGTTGTTGGTAAGCTACGAACTTTACAAATCAATTGAAATATGAAAAGCCAAATGTGATGCCCAGAATTTTTCCAAAAGTTGATTGTTTTACCCATAATCCCAATTGAATTCCTGCTTAAAACATCATTGGCATTCAAAATGTTTGTTAATGATAATAAGTAATATCAATATCTGCATTTTTATTTGTTGTAATTAAAGTGATTTATTGATATTTTCTTTAAAGCATCCCATTTAGCTTGTCAGCTTTTCACACTTGAAACAGTCTTCTCACGTACTTATT
The DNA here is from genome assembly GCA_940671915.1 of Paracentrotus lividus. NCBI lineage: Eukaryota > Metazoa > Echinodermata > Echinoidea > Camarodonta > Echinidae > Paracentrotus > Paracentrotus lividus. Next base: position 25,256,809 of record CALNVZ010000218.1, read on the forward strand.
TGGTAATTATGGTACTATTCTTAAAATGTTATAAAGGGAAGTGGATTTGTATTACTTTCTTATTTCCCTTTTCAAATTAATCAAGAAATTGTAACTGGCCCAATGTCCCAGATTCCATGGACAGACACCACCAATGTCAATGTGATTTGTTTCTCCCTCTCTCTGTAGGAGGATCTGTTTGGCCAGGAAGGTCTTCACACAGAGGTACTAGCCATCAGAGATTTCCTAGATACAGGCTTCCCAGAAGAGATCCGTATCCTTATCATTAATCATTGATTGGCTGGTTTGTTGGTGGTTGTATTTGAGATGACATTCTGTGATGATGATGATGATGATGATGATGGTGATGATGATGCCGATGATGTTGATGATGATGATTATGGTGATGATGATGATGATGATGATGATGATGATGGTTATGAGGATTATTGATGATGGTGATGATGATGAAGATGATGTTGATGGTACATTATGATGATTATTGATGATGATGATGGTGATGATGACGACGATGATGATGATAGTGATGGTGATGATGGTGATGGTGATTGCAGCGCAAGACATTTTTAAACCGTGCATTGAACGTGCGTCATACATGTGACTGGCCCATATAGTTTTCCAATAAAGTAATAAACTACAAGTAATTTGAGTGTTTGAGAGATTTGTGAGCTATACGTTTATTTAAACTTTAACCTTGACTGTCTTTTATTAGCTGGGAGTATCCATTCAGTTGCAGAGTCTCTCCTAGTGTTCCTGTCTAGTCTTAGGGACCCAGTCATTCCATATAAATGCTACCAGAAATGCCTGGATGGTGCCAACAACTTTACTCTCTGCAAGCAGGTGAGAAAGTCGATACGAGAATGTAAATGTGTCTCAATGCAGTTTGAATTATGTGTGTGAGTAAACTGTTACGGGGCATCAAGTTTGAACGTTTATATGTACCATGTTGTAGGTGGTAAATCCTACCAAAGACTTTAAGCATTGTGAGAATAAAATACAGGTGGTCTAAGAATAGCAAGTTTTATGTGCCTGAAACAGGAGAGAGGGTGTCTTCAGCGTGAAGCATACTCAAATGTGAGACAGTTGTTTTCCCCAAATTAAGCACTCTTTAATGGAAAGTTAATCTTGAAATTTATTCATGAATTTATGGTTTATTCATGTAGAGAGGGACTAGATATCATTTTGAAACAGAAATGTAACATTTCTATCTGTCATAACTCAGTGGATAATGCTGTACATAAGAGTCAAGAGTACTAAATGTATCAACAGTGGCCTCAAAAATTGAGTTTGTTCAACTTTGCCGGAGGTTGCAAGTTACAGCATACATGTTTCTGAATTTTGTGCTTTAAAATATAGTTCTTGAAATTAGACTAAAGTGATGTCTTCAGACAAAAAATATGCAGCGCCATTGAAACAGATGCAAGAATATACATGTGTAGAATTACTTGATGTACCAATGTAAATTTCTTTGTCTAATCAGATCATGAAGCAGCTACCGAGATGTCACCGGAACGTCTTCAAATACCTGACAGCACTCATCAGAGAACTTCTCATGCACAGTGACGACAATAGACTAGATGCCAAAACATTAGGTGAGATAACAGTGACAATTTTATTATGTTTTAATGTAGCTCATATGGAGGGGAATGACAACTTTTGTATGTTTTCTTGTAGCGCATATCAAATCTAAAACTAAGTCTAGTGAGTTGAAATGGGTAGATTGTAGGCACGTTCCATGCTGAATTATGGAAATGCGCACTGCATCAAATAGGCCCTGTTCTATACCTTCATGCGGACAACACAGACAGTGACAATGGATTTTTATCTAGTGTTTTCCCTTTTCGTTAAGTGAAATATTGTGACTTGATTCCTCAAGTAAAACTATTTAATCCGTTAAATTTTTGTGAAAATCAAATTTATAACAATGATAATTATGTGATTTGTATTGTGCAAAATAAACTCAAGGCACTTTATATTCTTATTACCCGGCTTAGCTATGCTACCCTGATAAATCATTCAAGAAATTTATTCCTATCGGTACCCATACATGTACTTCATAGATAAAACTTTATGTTCCCAAGAACATTATGTTTCAAAAACATAGAAATTAATCTAAGTTATTTCCTCCCTATGATGTCTTGTATCCATAGCAACCATATTTGGGGAGCTCTTCCTCCGATGTCCTCCGGAAGACAAAGAAAAGGAGGATGCAGCAGTCAAGAATAGGACTACCAATAGACAGCAGATCACACGCAAGAAAGCCACCTTCGTCTATCAATTCATTATCAATGAGTATGATGAATGAGGGTTTAATATCCGCTTGGTCTAACGACAGTTGGTCTAATTCTCCCTATGTCTAATACTACTTAGTCTAAACCCATTTGGTCTACTAACAATTTAGTCTAATTTGTAATTGGTCTAATATATATTTGGTCTAATTCTGACTTGGGATAATCACCACTTGGTCCAGTTGCCCAATTGGTCTGATTGCATTTTCGTCTAATGCCCAAATGCATATTTGGTCTATTACCAGTTTGCTACTGGAAATGACCAAATGATGATATACCAAGTGGACATTAGACAGACTGTGCATTAGACGAAATGGGAATAAGACGAAATGGCAAATAGGCAGAGTGGTACTTACACCAAAAGGTAATTAGACCAACTTGTTATAGACGAAATGAAATTAGACCATGTGGGATGAGACCAAATGGGTATCAGTCAAAGTGGGTTTAGACAAATCAGCAATTTCCCTTATGAGGGCATCATAATTGCTGTGCCAGAAGTGTGATCTAAAAACCAAACGTTTGCACCCAAAACAGTGCTTGATTACCAGGTTTCAGTAAACAATATTTCTCT
>CALNVZ010000218.1:25259691-25287410 GCA_940671915.1 Paracentrotus lividus
ACAATTTTAACATACACAGTCAATGGGTGGTTTTCAAATAATAGGGGGGCACGTGTCCCCTGCGCCCCCGCCTGGATCCGCCACTGATTATTAGTGCTGTGTCCATCTATGAACATCAGGGGGGTGTTTCACAAAGAGTTAAGTAGACTTAAAAATCGCACTTAAAAACCCTAGTTGCATGCGGTATATTACGCATCACCTTATTCTTCAGATCATGCCCAGATGATGCGCGCCATCGAGAAGTTTAGCAGTTACAAAAAAAAAAAAAATGTAGATTGTGCGTTATATTACAGGATGCGCATAGAAGTTAAGAGCGACTTTAAGTCTACTTAACTCTTTGTGAAACACCTCCCTGAACTCCTATCATTTGCATGAAAATAACGATTGATTTGCCGGTTTTAATTATCATTTTTGTCATTGTGTTGGATTAGAATACTAAATCTAAACTGGAAATATATTGTTGTTAGCCAACATGGTATAATTAGCCATTTTGTGTTGTTATCTTGTGTGTGAAAATGACAAGTTATTTTTGTCCTACATTGTGTATGGAAAACAGAATTATAGAAAGAATCATATTACTGTATTATGAGTACTTATCTCAATATTGCTGAAATATGAATAAGAAGTATAATGGGAAAAATGCATTCTGATCCATAAATTACCATCCAGCTAGGGAGGAAAATAGTCAATATTATTTGCACAAGATTATCAATTATTGAATATTCCTCAAGTCCATGGATGAAATCTGAATATAAATGAAATATTTATAAAGTTATTCCATATCTAACAGCAGTGAAAATATTGAACAAGCTACATATAGCATTTGTTTGCATCATACATTATTATACAGTTACAAAGTAATGTAATTACTTATTGACTTTAACTGTTTGCCTTTTTCTTCCTTTTTTAAAATTTATTCAGACATTCATTTATCAAGATAAATGGTAATCAAATATATGGCGGTCATCTGTCATTTCGGTATAAATACAATTGTTTTAAGTGCAATGTGAACAATTGTGTGCTTTTGACAGTGGAGCAAACTCAATTTTTATCATAGTTTTGTATGCCATATAAGGAATAGGATCAGTATATTGCAAAATACGGCAGAAACATTTTTTATATACACATATTTACATGTATATATTTACTGGATTGTCTAATCAGAACATTCAAACAGAGAGATTTTCAAACTGATAACTGTTTTCATCATTATGTGAAATATTAGATTGCATAATTATGTAAAGCTCCCAACACCTAATTTGAGCATAATCACATTATTGATAGCTCAGCACCTCATGAAATTTGTTCCAGGACCAGCTTTATTTTAGATTCGGTGCTGTGACCTAAAAATCAAATTGGTCAACACTGAATTTAGAATTGCCCACTGTAGATGGTGCATGAAACAAAATATTATATTCAGTACTATTGATAGTAAATTTTATTTTTAGCGTAGATCAGAAGATATACTATCAAATATTTATTTGCGAACAGCAGGTCTGATGAGTTTTGGTCTACTTGGGTTTTCAAAAGTGTTATTTGTGGAGACCAATGGAATTTGAACAAGGTTACTCTTATTTCTGTATTGAGCTGCTCAAGTATTAAAGCCATATAAAACTTGTATTACCAATTGTGAATTTTTTTATAATATCGTATCTGATTAGTGAGGTAGTAGGGTGCAAAAACATGTATGCAGAGTAAATGTACAATAATCAACAACTACAATCTGTACTTGCAGCTTGGAAAACAGGAGTGATACATGTACCGGTAATCTATTTTCTTTGCTCTTTCAAAAGATTCTATTATTGATAATAAGAAAATAGCAACTAAAGTAGAGCAATGCCTACATTTGACTTTAGTGTCCACTGTGGCTGTACTCTCGTTATTAAAGATGTATGCGTGCATTTGCCGTTAGAGCACAAGAAAGAGTTAGCACTCCACTGCGATTAAAGACTACAGTGAAAGCAAACTTAAAAATTTATGTTAATATTGGTCCACTAGTGACTACTAGGATCAGTCATGCTAATGTCACTGGTGGTGAAAACTAGATTTTGTATGGGAAGTTTATATTGTAAAAATTACTGGAACTGTAATCTTTCCAAACATATTTAATGTAGTGTTTTGCTGCTTACTTGCACTGTAATATAACTGAAAATATAATTTGTAAATACTGATGAATTGAATAATCTTGCCTATATATTATATCATGTTGATTTATCCCTTTTGTTACTCCTAAAACCACATTAACAAAAGTAGATTAAATAAGTTCACAAAGGTTATGGTGATGATTACTTTCAAATCATTTTATTGAAATCATTTCTGTGAAACATAAAATTACCAATACAGAATGTATGCAGTAGTACTGAATCAAATTGTTCTTGTATTTTACAAATGGTACTATTTCATATAGATATATATTAGATCATCAATAGATACAAAGCTATGTTATAATAAATTATCTGAGTGAAATTATATATTGAACAATACAAGCTTAGGTGATCTATACAAGATTTGCTGTAATTTTATGAAGAATAAGGAACTGCCTCTATCAAAATGTAACTGTAATAAACATGCTATGAATGAATGCAAAAACAGTGTCTGTTTCTTATTTATTGGTCTGTAATCATACCAAACTTTTAGCACCATTGGCCTGTCAATGGTATCCTAAGTTAAAACATAGCTTAAATCTGTTTTTGAACTATAGGTAGCAAAATAAGAGACAATCTCAAACAGTAGATGTTTAATTTATCACAATTTTTGGCACTGATACTTTAAAAGGTTTTCCTAACCATTAAAGCAAGATTCCAGAATCCAGTAAACGTGCAAGGAACATAATTTATAGACAGATTTTGTCACATTTTGCTACCTATAGTTAAACCACAGAATTTAGGCTTGGCTTAACTTAGGACACCTTGGTGAATACAGGTCATTGTGCATAACAGTTCACTCCTGTCATGACAAGATTTTTTTTAGTAACAAAGTCTCATATCCATACATGTACATCCTTGTGACATTGGGAGTGTACTATTCTTAAATTAATGTGACCAGGGCCCCGTAACACAAAGGTTTCCGATCAATTGCAAATTTGGGAGAACTGCTGTGATTGGTTGCTGGTCAGTCTTTCGAGCAAAAAGCATGTGAAGCAACGATTTCGATTGGCTACTGCCATTTTGCGATTGATTGCAAACCTTTGTGTTACATGTACGGAGCCCAGATCTCGGTACTAATTATTTTATCTCAATTTTACATTGCAGTCAACTCTTGTGATTTACTTTGTTCCAATCACCTCATCATAACAGGTGTCGACTGTACACGTATATCATTCTAAAGGGTGTGTTCAATGTCCCATTTTCAAATCTAAACGGCAACATGAATCATGATACAAAACGCAATTACAAAACACAGAACACAAATGCGATCAGAGGTACACCGTTCAGTGTCAAAAATTTAAAGCTGATTATATGTCCATCATCTTTAAATTCTCCGCTCTCAAAAACAAACATCTGCACTTTTTTTCATTTGAACCGGAAGCTTCCACTGCGAGAGCACATTTAAAGATGTTTGAAAACTCAATTGTGTTCAGTGTCGTATTTCGTTGCATTCGCAATGCTCGAGGTCGTAAAATCGAAGCTGATTGTAATTCAAAACGCATCTTTTTCGGCATTTAAATTTTTCTCCGAATGGAGATCTGAAAGATGTTTACTTTTATGACCGGGAATGGGGACAATGAACACGTCTTTGTTTCTCTTTGTATCAGCGTTTTGTAATAGCGTTTGGTATCATGATTCATGTTGGCATTTAAAATTTGAAAATGGACATTGAACACACCCTAATATTGTAGATTTGCACAGAGCATTTACATTTGTTTCCATTGCATAGACAAATTTACATATAACATCTAATCACAACATTCATTAATTGCACTTCTGATATGATACAAATAAAAAAAAAAATCAGGGATGATATTCACTCTTGCACATAAATTCTACAAAAAGATATAATAAAATAATGCATGAAACTAAAATGGTTACACAACATTTGCTTCTGCAACGATTGCTCTGAGCTTTATTTTGTGTCAGATATACGGTTAGGGTTGCAATAGGGTTTTATATTAGGGTGACAGGGTAGGGTATAATGTTAAGTCCAGGGTTAAAGTTGATCATTCGTTTTGTGTATGGAATTTAATTATAGCGGGGCAATAGTTGCCATAGCAAATGTCATGGAATCACTGAGGAAATAACTGTGTCAAATAAAATGGTACAGTTGAAAAACATTTTTTTTTAAGTACATGAAAATTATTCACATTCTAAAAAGGTTTAATATTTCCATAAAGTAGGAAAATCAGGTTTTCTTCTGCATTTTTTCATCCCATTTGGTGCTGTAGATCTTGAGATATGACCAGTTTTCTATAATCAACAAAAAATGTAATTTGCGCACTTTTCTATGGGTTTTGCACATAATAGCCATGAATTCAGCGCACCAAAACGATAGATGTGCATAATTTCGATACGCTCATCGCCGCACGAAATTTAGCATAACTTTTGTTTTACAAAAGCAAATAATACAGAACAAAGTGCATCAGCGAGAAGAATCTTTTGGCTTTAAGTTGGTATCACATACACACATCATTTGAGAAGATTTCACACCTAAATATTTTTTCCCCACTGTACCATTTTTTTTACACAGACTGCAGAGAAGAGAAGAATAAGCAGCAAAGTCGGACAAAAAGTAGCTACAACAGAACAGTGATAAGTCAAGAGAGTTTACTTCACCATTCTGAAAGCAGAGAAAATTAGTATAATACCTCAGTGTATTAATATTCTATGAATAAATTCATAAGTCAAATTTTTAGATCACATACAAATATACTACAAGAAGTAAACAAAGGAAATACAGTCCACTACTGTTACAGTGAGATTTCATTATAATGAGGCAATTCTAACAGTACTACTTTTTAAAAAGTATTCAAATTTCTTTCTTCGGGATAAAGTGATTTTGTTGTAAGAGGTATATGGATTGGTCCGGAGCACATCATTATGTGAGTTGACTCTTCATGTAATAGATGAAATGGTTATGAGAATACAATTATAAACAAGATACATGTACAATGGATAACATGCATAATAAAAGATAATATCGCCTGCACATACAGTATGTGACAAATTTCAACCATATAGCCACACATGTAAGAACCATGTTGGGATAATACTATTTGCTATACCATTACATTGTATACCACTAACGATACCATAGCTATATCGCATATATCATATGTAAATAGTATTCTAACTTCAGGTTCGGAATAAACATGTTGTAATCGTAATCACCTTCGTGCCGACCTCATCGTACTCGTATAAGAACCACCAAAATCATAAGAAACCACTGGTGTACATGGACATTTACTTTCATTCTTTCCATTTGAACCTGCGTAACAAAACCAAGGCATGTGTAGTTCAAACAAGAGATGCAACTGAACCCAAAACAATGAACAGTCCTAGAGTTACCATAAAACTTAAAATATCTTCTCTGTTTAATATACACAAGCAAAAAGATGCCACTATCAAATAATCAAATCCAAATGCTAAAAAATCATCAAGAGGGATCATTTCACTCAGTTACATGTGGGACCTAGAACAAATATGTCATGTAGATTAAAGACTAAAGAGAAAGTTGTGTGCAGGAAAGGTGGGGAAAAAAAGAAACCATTGTGAGCTTTCAAATTATCTTCATATAATTAAGAAAGAATATTGTAGAAAGGTCCACTGCTAAGGATTGCTCTTCATATGCCTTCTGACAAAAAGCAACTAAATTTGTGTGTAGTCCCACACACACATATATCTGTGTACAGTGCACGTAAGTTCATTTCTTATCATGTTAGGCATTCCAAAACCTTACATTATACAACAATTCTTATGTAAACTGTTATGAACCTTTTCCAATCACTTTGACGCAGTTTCTTCCATGATTCAATCTCACGATCAAACTAAGACTTTGCCTTTAAACCAATTCCTGATGAGAAACCACGCATTAAACCAACTTTGTGCCTCACTTTGACTAATGCCAATTTGGTCTCATCCTAAATGGTCTAATTCCATTTTGCCTACAACCAGTTTGTCTAATCATCTTTGTTTCCATTTGCCACTTTGCCTATTTACCATTTGGCCTAATTCCAATTTCGTCTAATGTCCACTTGGTCTAATAGCACTCCATCAATTCCTGTTACAAACTGGAAATAGACAAATTACTCATTTGGGATATAGACGAATTGCCTATTAGACCAAATGAGAATTAACCTAAGTGGTAATTAGACTGAATTGTTGGTGGACCAAATGGGTTTAACCCAAGTTGCATTAGACAATCAGAGAATTGGACGATGTGTTGTTAAACCAAGGGAATATAAACCCTCATGATCCATTGGAAGGGAAAGTGAATTCAGGCAGGTATCCGCTGGTACTGATGATGTCTAGCTTGTCATCGATGCGCTTGATATCATCAGAGAAGTGTCGCATACTATAGCATACATCCTGTAAAAAAATAAAAGACAAACAATTGATGAGTTGACCATGCATCAAAGGGACTATCACTACAAAGTATTTTGCTTGATACGTTTTAATTCATGTATGCACAACTTCACCTTTAAAGTCTTTGTAAAGAAACAAATTCGCACAATTTAACAAGTACATATAGTTGCTGAACTATTAGGGGATATTATATCTTGCGCTGTATACAAATTTAAAAAAAAAAAATCTTTTCCCAAACTTAAAAACTGCTCAAATCCTATATTATATGAGAAATTGATTACTTTGAAAGTATTCAACATTTACAGGACACCTAAGATTGTCTTCTATTTTTTTTTTGACATATTGTATATATTAAAGCTGGTGTATAGTTTCGGGAGAAAGAAAAATTAATTTCTATTCACATTATGATAAATTACGAAGGATTGAATCCAAGAACTATAATAAAGCAAATTATAGTACTTGAAATCTCGTTTTAGTGTCTTTGTTTCATGATATAAGGATTAAAAAAGGTAAGTCGGGGACCCGTCTCAGGTTAGCGCTGCACGTGGGGATTCTCTTGTGTGGGTGGTACAACCAGATTGTTCGCACAGTCACGCCGTAACCTCCGGCGTGCGAATCTCTCAGCAGAGGTCTAAACGGCAGTTTGATTACCCTTCATTCAAACAATGTCAATGAAATTCATCGGAAATAATGAAAGGAATGTCACAGGATCTCTCACACATATCTTTTAGTGCAATGTGGACAACATGTAACTACATTTGATCAGTTTTGTGCTAATTCCTTTTTTGTTACCAAAACTATACACCAGGTTTAGCATCCAATTTCAATTTTTTTTTTAAGGGGGTTCTCTTTTATACCATCAATTGTCCTGTTATGTTGTTTCCATAAGGAAAAGGTGAATATAAAGAGGCGAAAATTTACTGAAGAAAATATATCCGGTCTTAACAAAGATTGCCTTGCTGAAGAATGGTCTGACGTTTTGACATGTGTTAATGTTGATAATGCTTTTGAATTATTTTGGCGGAAATTTTCCGGTTATCTTGATAAAAACATCCCTCTCACCCAATCCAATACAAGGAGCATAAGCAAACATCCCTGGATTACTATGGGAATTTTACAATCTATCAAACGGCGAAATGCCATGTATAAAAGAAGTCTGAAGAAACCTACTCAGGAAAATATAGAAAAATACAAAAAATATCGTAACAAATTAACATCAATAATAAGGTCTTCACGAAGTTTATTCTACACCCGGCAATTTGATCGGACTAGAGAAAATATGTCATCTACTTGGAAAGTTGTTAAAGATATTTTGTGTAAAAGAAGTAAGACTGAAACCAGCCAAAAATTTGTTCATGAAAATAATGAAATAACCTCTGCAGGAGATATTGCTAATGTGTTCAATGAATACTTTGCTAATTTAGTTATGTAACAAGCAAAGAAATAGATACTGCAGGAACAAATCAAAACAATATCTTCCAGGGCGTCCCAATTTTCTCTTTTTTCTCAGGCCAACCGATTTTTTTTTAGAAGTTATTAATGTTGCAAGTACCTAAGAATAGTAACTCTTTTGGTCATGATGGAATAGTACTTCAGTTTGAAGCAGATATAGGTTCAATTTTAAACACCACTTGTACACATTTTAATCTTTCTTTATCAACCGGTGTGTTTCCTCTTCCTTGAAACTGGCTAAGTTTTCCTGTTCATAAGAAAGATAGCACCACAAACATTACCAACCTACAGACCATATCAATATTGCCTAGTTTTTCTAAAATACTTGAGAGATTAATGTAATAATAGACTTTTTAGCTATCTTGATAAGCATAAATACTTAATCCAACCAGTTTTGGTTTTCGGAAAGTCTCACTCAACTGATCTTGCTTTATTACAATTTTAATGATCGTGTGTCCCACTGCCTTGGCGCTCGTGAAATGTTATTGGTGTATTCATGGATTTGAGTAAGGCTTTTGATACGCTTGACACTCAATTCTTTCTTGTAAACTAGACCACTATGGAGTCAGAGGGATTGCTTTAGATGGTTCTCTAGCTATCTCTCCAATAGAAGGCAGTTTACATCATATAACTTTTGTAAACTCTGATGTTTCATTCTTAAAATGTGGAGTTCCTCAAGGTTCGATATTAGGCCCTTATTATTCTTGATATATATAAATGATATTTGCGATGTATCAACCACCTTAAATTATATTCTATTCGCAGATGACACAAGTGTGTTCCTATCTCACAAAGATATAAATACTCTTGAGAATACAATTAACAATGAATTGCCTAAAACTGACTCATTGGTTCAGGAGCAATATAATGTCCCTCAATGTGCAAAAAACAAATTATATTTACTTCAAGGAAGGAAGTCTCGTGAACAGCGAAATCCTCAAGTAAATTAGAATGACGTTGTTATTGGAAAAAAAGACCTGCACCAAATTTTTAGGTGTTTACATCAATGAAAATCTAAACTGGAGTGATCATCTGAAACACATAAGAACACCAATATCCCGAAATATTGGAAATATTATATAAAGTGAAATATGTAGTTCCTGATAAGTGATTTTAATGTTGTATAATACTTTAATCTTACCATACATCATCTTACTGTAATCTTCTTTGGGCAAAATCTAAATGTGTGACAAATAATATTCTACTCTTACAAAAGAAAGCTATACGAATTTGTGCTGGGGCAGGATTTCTTGACCATACACACACTCTTCATCAAGCTGAAGAGCCTTACGATTAATGACAAAAATTTTCTGCAAACCGCACTCTTTATGTATAGGTACAATAAGAAAAGTTTACCTACTTCTTTTTCGTCTATGTTTAGGCGAAACAAATGATGTTCACTCTTATTCATAAGACAATCAGCTAATATACATTTAGTCAATCCCCGCACCGCATTAGCTCATAAATCAGTTCGACATCATGGCCCGGATGTTTGGAATGCTTTACCAAATGGCACTAGAAATTTGCAACCGTACACTCTTTTAAAAATGCGATTAAGCGCATGCTATTCTCCAAAGAAGTGATTATTACAATCCTTGTTTTCTTTTACTATATGATGTTATGTTTCTTGTATATTCTTGTATATAATGAAAATTTGATATTCAATCCATAATTTATACATACATTTACAAATCATTTATTATGTTATTTTCGGCATTGTTTGATAGGGCTGCCTCCTCTTACTTTCTTCTTTCATCCTTCTTCAACAATTACTGTATTAATTTTTTAGTAGTATTTTAGTTTTATTGATTTGCTGCATTGAATTACAAGTGCTAGTAGATTATTGAGTTGTTGTTTTGTATTAGTTAGTGTTTTACCCCATTGTATACTTATTATCTCGCAAATGATGATTAATTATGAGTGTACAGGTATGGTAACGTCTCAAGCTTTAAGCTTATATTGCTATACCTCTGTATGTTACTCCATTATATTCCAACAATATTCTTGATCAAAACTATGTTATCTATCTAAGATTTGACTGTAAACTGTTTTATATTATCTTGATCATGTTTGCTCCAAGGAGTTATTTCTATGTATCAATGTGATGTATCATTCAGAAATAAATAAATAAATAAATAAAATAAATAAAATTCTATTTTCATTATTGATTGTTAAATGTTGATGCTAATCGTTTCTGTTTTGTGTCGATTTTGCCAGGAACACGGTTTCCTTCAACTGACCTTAATAAGGTTATGGAATGTGTTTGAATATTTGAATGAATAAAAATACACTGTATGTATATCCACTAATAATTTTGATACTCATTAGTTTAATTAAAAAAAAAAAAAAATTCAAAGCCATACCTGAATGACCATCTGAGACTTGGTTAGCATCTGATTAGTGTTACTAAACTCCTTGTGTTTGGCCTGAATGGCCTGAGCCACGGCCTCTTGAAGATTCATCTGAAGGCTGATGTTACGCTCCCGGAGCTTTCTGTGGAGGAGGGTATCGTACCGGGGCGGGTCCAGGGGCGACATCTTTACCTGAGAGGCAGATGAGGCTGATTTAATGGACGACTGGCTCCCGATGGACGGAGAACGAGATGCTCTGTTGACTGGGAGAAGGAATTTCAAGAAAAAGAATTTGTTAAATACATGTACAGGGGGGAAAAATAGGGAAAAAAAATAAAAAAATAAAAATGAATAGTCCCTGGTGACACATTTTTTTTTTCAGGACATAGAGAAAATATCACAGTTTGACTTTATCATTGATCTACTTTGAAGTACTTGTTGAGACTACATGTAAATATAAAATTCAACTTTAGACCTACTCTTTTTTGAAGAAAAGGGAGAAGGAAGATTACACAAAATAACAACAGGAGAAGGAAAAAAAAACAAGAAGATGATGATCACTGCATGTTGACTTGTTGTAAACAAAAATAATAGGCCTAATGCACACAAGCAACTGAACCATCTGGGACTAATGACAAGACTCCTTAAGAAAACTTACAGAAAATAAACTTAATTTTTCACTTTTCAAAATAACATTTTTACTTATCTTTCTTCAATAACCGAGTATTTGGATGTTCATTTCACTATCCCTGATGTTTTGAGTTTTCTTTCTTTCTTCTTGGATGAAAAATTATTTTTTAAAGTCCACTTTCTGAAAATTTCCCCGCACGTTTTTGGGCGGGGAAGGGCAAAAAAATAAGTGATGTTTTAATTTTTTTTTCATCATTTTGATTTGAAATTTAATATCCAAACCTATTCACTGTGTCTTATAATGACATAGACATATGCTACTAATTAATTTTGGTGCTGAAAGTTATTGCAAAAAGGAGAAAAACCTTAGATAAAACAACATTGACAAGGTTGCCAAATTTTCCCCAAAATATGGCAGTTTGGTCCACGAGGTCAATACTAAATACTGCTGCTACCACAAGGGATCATAGCCAGAAGCTGATCAAACACAGATGCTCTACAAAACTAAGACAAGACGCTTTCAGTCATCGAATTGTAAATGACTGGAATGCACTCCCTGAAGAGGTCGTCTCTGCCCCCTCAGTAATGATCTTCAAGACAAGGCTTGACCGAGTATGGAAGGCAAAAAGATTCTGCTCCCTATACGAGTAGAAGAGGAGAAAGAACACCCAGCTAGACAACATGAAAGGGACAGAGCAAAGAAAGAAGGAAGATACAGGCAGCAAATCATTAGAGAAGGAAGAAAACTGAGCTGGAACTGGAAACCTGACTGCTGAGCCTACAGCATTTTTCCAGAATCTCGGGTAAAGGTAAAGTAAAGTATTGACATCGTATTATGAGTGGCCTAACATTTAACGTTAGGCTAGATGATGCTGAAAATTTTTGAATCAGAAACTCAATCATATTCTATATACAGATCCCATTATAATAATAAATACCTTTTAGGGGTGGAATGTTTGCCTGTGAAGGAAATTGCTGCTGCTCTGCTCTTGCTAAATGCATTTCTTCGTCTTCTTCATCACTCTCCGTTTCTGACGCCTCACCCTGCACCACTACCCCAGCTTGCCGCAGCTCTTCCCCGATAGATGACTGACCGCGTCCCGCTACAACGAGCGCAGCAGCCGCAGTGAGTTCATCGTCCGAGTCCGATTCGCTCGCTTCTCCAGAAACGACTCTTGAAATACTAGCCATATTCCTGTCTTCCGCGTTATCTCTATTTTGATGATGAAATGCAAAACACTTCGTTAAAGTATTGAAATTATTGATAATTCTGTATCATGACATCTGTCTGGAGCGAGCCCGCGTACAATCCAAGCTTGGGTTAATTGAGTTTGCTGATCTGGGATATATGTGTAGTGCGTCAAGCTTGACGTCTGTTGATATGATGCATGCACTGCAGCGAAAATTGGGGAAGTTCCCTTTGGTCATGTGACTTCGAATGCTTTTGGACAATTTGCACAAAATAATAGAACAGATAAATAATTATATTAAACAATTATCGGGTCGGGGAGCCGGGATTCGGCGGAATCAGATGATAGGCTCTGTGGAGAATATCTCGGGGCCAAAGTAGACCTTCTGATAGGTCAACACAAACCATTATTCTATTATCAAAATTTTAAAATGACACAACAACTTGTGTCATTTTTAAATTTGTCAAGCGCGGATCCAACATGGGCCGAAACATTTCATTGTCAGAAAAGATGACGCTTACGATAGATCCACTACTCTACAAAAGTAAGCAGGGGAAAATATTATAGGAATGAAATCTTTCCAAACGTTGTGCATGTGGAATCAAATAAAAGTAAAAATATTTTTCTTGCTGTTATACACTTAATGCTAAAGTTTGTGTGACGAGGGGAAAATAGGAATTACACAAACCTTTGTTCGCACCACTCAGTCACTCCCTTTGGTCATCTCAATTTATGTTCGAATCTTACAGAATTGTCAGTGGTGGATCCACGATTTTATAAGGGGGTAAAAATGGAATTTCAGCTCTTGGTAGAGCTACACCCCATTATTATCAACCCCTCCCCCCTAAAAAAAAAAAAAAAAAAAAAAAAAAAAAAAAAAAAAAAAAAAAAAAAAAAAAAAAAAAAAAAAAAAAAAAAAAAAAAAAATCAGGTTTCAGGCTTTGGGACAAAGTTGTAGCCTAAATAGTAACTATAATGTATTTTTCGTTATGATTCATGTTTGGCTGAAATTCTACAAGACAATTTTGGGAAGACAGGCATTTCCATGTTGGAAAATGAATGAAATAAATTTTGAACCCCAATCGAAATCTATTTTGACCCTTCCCCTAGACAATAAATCATATATAAATCTGTGACCACGCGTTTCATGGTGGTACCACTGAGTCAGCCGAGCCCGAACAAAAAGGGGCCCCCAAATGAAAAAATAGTAACAAAAATGGGGATTGTGGGGGTTGACAAACTTTTTTTTCATTACCCGGGAATGGCTGGGGGACGTCCAGTACTGAAAGCTAGGGTCTCGAATAGTGAGAGCGGGGACAAACAATGTTTTTTTTTTTTAATAAAGCCGAAGAAAAATGATGTGGCTGGAGCACAAAAAATAGATCCAACCTTTATGAGCATGCACATTGTACAATCTCTTGCAGCCGGTTCAGATACCCATTGCATGCAATGACAGTGATAATTCATTGAATAATAATCATCATTATAACAATGATAGTACAGTTTTAAATAATATATAATATATAAATAATAATTGTAAAGGGCTTAGAGATGAAATTGTTTCATATTAGGCGCTATATAAATCGAAACTATTATTATTATAAAGCACTAAACCAGTTATGAACAAAGCGCTTATAAAATATTACAGAATATTGAGGAAGTACATGAATAACTGATTTCTCTTCCTTCATAATGACGATGAACAAGAAGGATAAAAATGGAAAAGAAAACATAGCTAATTAACCTATTTCCTGTGAAAGGAAACTGGGCCGGCAGTGGAGAATATGTTTGTGTATGAGGGGGAGTGAGCACTCGGAAAAGCTTGATTATAATATCATTGTCATTTTTCGCAGTCATGCATGGTTTGCACATGCAGCTAGAGCTGAAATCACATTTCTGAGCACCCAAACTGAATATTTCAATAATAATACTATAGTTGACCATCAACTTTCCAACTGAAGGTAAGTACTATCTGTCATCTTTTTATTATAAATGTTGTTAACTCTCTTGCTTTAGTAATATAATATATATATAGGACCATTCTTGGTCACGTGTGTGACCGAAATTATGCAAAATCTTGACTTTAATGCCTATAACTCTAACAATTTTAAAAATATCCTGATTTAGTGTTTATATCATGCTAATATATTTTGTTGGCTATCATTTGTAAATATTTTTTGATATTTACAATATGCATGTTCAAGGTCAGAGGTCAAAAGAAGTGGGTCACGTGTGTGACCTCACAGAACGGCATGATTTTTAAAGTTCAATTTCATTTGAAATTCCTGTGAGTTTTAAAATGATAAAATGTTCTTATTGCTGTGAAATATGCATTATGGATCTGTTAACCAAAAAAATACCATTGGAAAGGAGTCATCTCGGAAATATTTTTTTATCTATTATTTTATATCGTGATGTCGGGTCACGTGTGTGACATTTTAGTGGGTCACGTGTGTGACCTATGGCAAATTGTACAGAAAAATGAATATTTTATGTATTGTGCAATAAATGTACATTTTGAGCAATTACTATATCCTCTGTGGTAAAAAATTTATGAACTCAACCCTAGTCAGTCAATGGGGTGTTTGGTAGCTGTCAAGACTGGGGAGGGGCGGGGTAGGGAGGGGGCCATGATGCCCCCAAAAAGATCTTGGCTGTTGATCGCGCGAGCGCGCCGAAAATTTGCACGATGGTAGTGGTGATGTAACTACAAAAGAAAACGCTGTTAATTTTCCCATAATAATAATGATTTATTTTATATGAATTAATTATGCTAATTTACGCACTGCATGAAGTCATAATTTTGTTCTAATTGTCAAACTACAGTTTCTGGAATGCTAATTTTGTGTTTGCATAATCTTTAAAGGATTCCTAACCATTGTACTTGGAAAAGATTTAATATCGAACTAAATTCCTTGTGTATTTCATTGTTTATGAATTTCTTATGTATTTCCTTGGTTTTTTTTTCGACCTTTGTTTTGTTTGTTTGTTTGTTCTTTTAGTTATTGTGTTTTATTTTTCGCAAAAATTATTGCAGAACCATTTTGGAGCATAATAATGCTAAAATAAATTCATTTCAGCCAATGAAAGTGAAAATAATCAGAATTTATGACCGCCCCCACCCAGCGGGTCACGTGTTGACCAATTTGTTTGCTAATTAATAATCAAATTAAAACTGTTCATGGATTCATATTTAGTGAGATGCAGGGTACATTAAATCTAGCTTTGAAGAAATAATTATAATAATACCAGAGCCATGGTTAAGACGAGGCATAAACTTTGTGTTTTTTTCTGGTTACTTGTGTGTGACATTTTGAGGACAATTAATTTCCAGGGTTGATTATCTTAATATAATCAATTTAACAACATTATTTTTTGGGGTTAGATTAAAAGGAATAGAGGTAAATAAATAATATAATGACAGTAATTCAAGTAAGGAAGTCAGCATATCCATTCCAGTCAGGGTTAAAAAATTATATTTATTTACCGTTTTTCCATTTAATTATCATTTATGTTAATTTATGCAAATGAGCATGAACAATTGCAAAAATCACGAAAAAAACATCAGTTCATGAAACTTCAGACATTGCTCTATTTGAATATGCAGCTTAAAATCGAAAAGCAAAAATTTATTTGTCCCCAAAAGGTTCACTTTTCAAAGAATGGCCGAATACCCTGGTCCCTTTTTTAAGGCATGACCATAGTCAGTGGTCACACACGTGACCCGTGGGTCACGTTTGTGACCAATTTCAAAGTTAATTAATTACTAAATTAAAAGCTATCTTGGCTTCATATTTGGTGAGATGCAAGGCACATTATATCTAGCTTGTGAGGAAAAAATTGTAATAATAATAGAACCATGGTTTTCGGGGGCGTTAACTTTTCGTGTTTTTGGGTCACGTGTGTGACATTGATGGCAATTGATTTCTTTAGTTAATTATCTTAAAACAATCAATTCAGCACCATTATTTTTCATTAAAATTTAAAGGAATGAAGTTAAAAAAGGGTATAATGACAATAATCAAAGTAAGTAGACCAGCATATACAATTAAGTTAGGGTCAAACAAATGATATTTTACGTACCATTTTTCTACTCAAATTTTTGCATGTTAATTTATGCAAATGAGCATGAAAAATGTGTAAAATTAAGATAAAAAAAATGCATTTCATGAAACTTCAGACAATGTTCTATATGAATATGCAGCTTAAAAACAAAAGGACAAACTTTATTTTTTCCAAAAAAGGTTCACTTTTCAAAGAATCGCCCTATATCAGGCGGATCCAGGATTCATTACAGGGGGGCCCAAAATCGGAATTTCAGATTGTGGTACACCCAAATTTTCCCGTTCCACCACGCGCTGGCGGAGCGATAAGCGGGGGGGGGGGGGCATGTTGATGTAAATTTTGTCTCACTTTTCAGGTTTTAGTATTTTTTATGTTTCTATTATTATTTCTGTTTATTCTAGAGCTCTACTTGATCTACTGTTAACGGTACGAGAAACTGGAAAGTTTAAACAAAAGTATGGTATAAGAGATTTACACATTGCAACAAATTACCCCGTATGTTTACATATAGGCCTAGTAACAATTTACCCCGTATGTGTAACAACTTACCCGTATACGGGTAGGTTGTTACAAAAAAATATCTTCATTAATTATGCTGTAGTTAATTATGTTTACATGTTTTCAAGTTTGATATGCCTCAGGTTTTAGCAAACATAATAGGCTAACTACAGACCCAAGATGGAGTGTTGTGAGTTCTTTCATTATAATTATCTGGCCCAAAATGTGAATTTCGTAACTTCCATCCCCGGTCTCCCCTATTTTGTGAAATGTATTTAGTTTAGAGACTAACCTGTACATACATCTATGAATAAAAATGAGATAATAACTTTGTTATGAAGGGCTCGCTGGGAGACCAGTTCATGAATAGCTGAGACAATAACTTTGTTATGCAGGGCGCGCTGGGAGACCAATTCATGAAGAGCTGAAGTGGCTACCCTGGGTAAATAAGTGAATATTATTATTATTATAATTACCCTACCTAGTGCTTTCATATTACGCATAACAGATTTGAAATTGATCAACAAATGAAGGAGAAGAAGCATTTTTGGGGAGTAAATAAGCATACACTGTTCGTCATAAAGGTGGAATATTTTTTTCTGTGCTCAAGCGACATTATGTTGCTCCATTATTAATTTCTTGAATGTGTTTGTCACCCTTTCACTTTCTGGGATCCTGGGTATACCTTGGACGTTCCTAATATAAAACAATACACCTCAGTCGCGTTTCCTGGGGGTAGGGCTGAGGGGGGCTTGATGTGCCGGGAAAACAAAAAGGGCCCCAAAATGAGAAAAAATGACAAAAAATGGCATCATGGGGGTTGACAAAACTTTTTTGGAAAAAGGTCCACGTGAAGGGTTGGGAAAACGTCCGAGATATAGCCAGGGTCCCGAAAAGAAAAAGCAGGGACAAACATATTCAAGAAATTAAAGTCAGAGCAAAATCATGTCGCTATAGCGGCAAAATAATATTCTATATATTTTATATAAATTAGCATACATTTAGACAATTTTCAAATCAAAATTTCAAAATTCTATGTAGAAGTTTGGCTAACCTCATGTCGCTCTATCAACATGATCAAGATGGAACCAAAAAAATCCAAATCGGTCGACAAATAGAAAAGAACCGCTATTTGTGAATTTTGAAAAATGCGCATGAATTAGCATACTTAATTAGTTTCAAAGTTCTGTGTAGAAGTTTTGAATCCCCCACCTAGAGCTATTATATAAAGCAACGAAAAATTAAATTGAAGCAATCAAGTTTTTTTTTTTTTTTTTTTTTTTTTTTTTTTTTTTTTTAGCAAGGGAGACATAGTCTTTTTACATTGCCATTGTGTAAATGTTTCAGAAGTCACTCTGTAACCGGACATGGGTTCAAGTTTTAAGTCATAATTAACAAAATATTCAACCAATTTCTTATGCAAGGCGGCATATTATATACCTAGTATAACATAGAATCCAATCTCAATTACTCAAAATTGTGATAGCTATTTAAAGTTCACAGAGTTTAAGCAAAATGTTTTTGCTCAAATATGCATGTCCATTTTGCTTACTCCGTAACCATGTTTATGAATATTCATAACTCATTAATTAAGTGGGTCACTAAAACAAATGTTATTATTTTGAAAAGAAGGTATTATCAGCTATTGCCATGAACCATTTCTTTTTAAATATAGATTAAAGCTTGGATGATAAATAAGTTTGAATGCTGAACTCTTGCTTCTGAATGTCACTCCGTTATCTTGGAACTGCCCTAAAATAAAGTATCATAAAGTATAACTGACTCGCTTTTATGATATCACAGAAAGATTGGGAATTCACATGTCGAGATAATACCACTCCTCTGGTTCAAGAAAGATTATACCAGCAAGTTTTGCAAATAGGCCTACACTCTATAAAATGAAGTGCTTTTTTCAGCACTTCAACTTGGGATGAAATCAACACTTTCTAAGACCTCACATAGTGACTGCACTCGGAGAGCTATTGCCGATTTAGCACTATTACGCGAGCTGACCTTTTAGCCCCCCCCCCCAAAAAAAAAGTGACTCTGGTGAGAATCGAACCCGTGTTCACTGTACTTTGCAGGCACAAACCCTACGGTGTTCGCTTAGGGTCTGAAGTAAAGAACTAGATTTACTTGTGTACTGTAGCTTCTCTCTTATTAGACACAGACCGTGAGTTTGGAGGCTAGCCTCCACTCTAGACTGAAATTTTTTAAAGTGTCAAATTCAGACTGTGTTTGCTGAGTATGTCCACTGTATGAAAAGCGCTGACGAGCATAGACCAACTCATCGCACTATTGGAAGCAGATCATAGTGTTTCATGATGAATTCGCTATATGCCATTTTGCCCAATCACATTATTAGCCATGTTAGCTCTCATAACTAAAGTCCTGACGGAGAATTCCGCTGGTCCATTGGTAACGTACGTCAGCGGACCACTGTGCGAATCCCAATAATATATATATTTTTTTGCAGAATAATTAGCCTCCTGCAAGTGTTAAAATAGCACTCCATAAAAATGCTGATATAGAACTTTAAGTGCAGTGACACTGCATCCATAAATTAGCACTTCAATATTTTTTAATGTACATCATCTGCATGACGTGCAAACGAATCGCTTCATCTTTAAAATCAAAAGATTTTTTTTTTTTTTTTTGTATCTCGTGCTTATCATCAAACCTTTACACTTATTTTTGCTTTTATTTTGTTGTTGCAAAAATTGCATTATTCATTAAGAACACTAAGTCAACGTTGTTTGCAGATGCACTGCAGTATTAACCCCATGGGTGTTAAATCTAACACCGGCTCATCAGTTCAATAGAAGATCAAACCCACTGGGGATAAATTAACACCACTTTTGTGTTGAAAGACGTGCAACTAGACACTAAGGCCCGAATTCACAAAGGAGGATTCTGCAAAACCCACGGATTCGTGGATCCGTGGGTTTTTTAATCGACGGCTCCACGGATCCAACAGTTAATGATTCACTGACAGTTGACCCAAATGATTACGTTTTATGACGCTGTGGATCTGTGGATTCAGTTGAGTCCACCTTTGTGAATACCATATTGAAAAACCTAGGTCCAACCCTAGGTTAAACCCAGGGTTTAAACCATGGATTTTGCAAAATCCACCTTTGTGAATTCGGGCCTAAGGGATTTTACTTCAATACTGTATACTGGTGTTAATTTGACACTTTACATAGTTTTTAATTGCCTATATCGGCATTAGTGTTGATTTACTTTCCGTTGGTTTGAATCTAGCGTTATATACACACTAAAAACTGAAGTGCTAATATCTGGGTGCTCGTATAGTGACTACACTTAATGTGCTATATCAGCACCTGAAGTGCTATTTTAGCACTTGCCCAAGTGTTAATTTATCAACAAAAAAATGTTCAAAGTTGGTAAGGGATTCGAACCGGGTTCCACCTAGACAAGGAAGAGTACCGCTGACGTTACCAATAGACCAACGGAGATCTCTCTAACCGGTTTTATTTATGACAGCATAGTAGATGATTATGGCAAATTTGAAGAAATATCGTCATGCAATATGATCTGCTAGCAATCGTGAGATGTGAATTGGTCTAACGTGCTCGTCAGCGCTTCTCATGCAGGGGACCCGGGTTCGAATCCCAACGAAGTCACGCCATCTTTGCCCATTTTTGCTGAAAGTTCAGCTCAAGTGAAAGTGCTAAAACAGCACTTTGAGTGCAGTCACTATGCAAGCACTTAAAAAGTGCTGATTTCAGCCCTTGAAGAGCTAAAAACAGCACTTCAGTTTTTAGAGTGTAATGGTCCTCTATGAACATGATGAAGCTGAAAATTAACACCACAAGTTTAACAATAGCTCGGGGTCGCAAATTTAACACCGCAATGTTTTTGCAATCATTGTGTTTGAGATGATTAAGTTTTATAGGATTTCCCAGTCAGTTTTGGAAGTTCGCCACTCCATTTGATAATCGGTTCATTCAAATTAGGACGATTTTGCTTTCAATCGAATTTCCGGAGTTCAGATTCCTTTTTGCAGCAATGTATATTTCACTTGTTCGAATTCCGATTAAGTTCACTATATACGTAAAACAATTATTCAAGTTAGCAGAGACGTTGATATGATTGCGCAATACCACCATAAGCAGTATTCAAATTCATTCAAGAAATCAAGTTACAAAATTTAGCATTCCGGCAAATAAGGGCTTTAATATTATAGCTACAGGTAATGTGTTTGTTTTGTCACAGGGGTTTTTTCATCCCCACTTTTACAAATTGCTAGTAGCAATGATTGTGGATGGGTATGTACCTTATAAAATACTTAAATATGAGATGTATTTCTTTTAATTATTAATTAGTCTTTTTTTGGGGGGGGGGTATTTTTTTTTTATTTCGTCTTCCTTTTCTTTTTTTATTCATGTGACAATTTATTTGGCATAATTACATGTTCAACACACAGGAGCTCTTTCACGTAACATATTGATTCATGCGCTTATTCTGGGGCCCACGGGGTCTACCCGCCCCCTCCCAGGGTTGGCGCCCAGGGGGCCCCCAAAGAGAGGAGAAAAGGGAGACACGGAGAGAAAAGAAAGAGAGAGCAAGGGAAAGGAGGAGGAGAAAAAAGATAAGGAGTACAAAAAAAAAGGGGGGGTTAAATTTACCCTAAACTTAGGGGCGCCATATTGATCTTAAAGTAAGGGGGCCCCAATTCGATTTTGAATTCAGGGGGCGCCGAATCGACCCTAAACCAAGGGGCCCAATTTGACCAGAAACTTATTGGGGCGCCAAATTGACCTTAAACTTAGGGGTGTCATATTGGGACCAATTCGATCTTACATTTAGGGGGCGCAAAATCGACCTTAAGGGGCCCCAAATTGACCAGAAACTTATTGGGGCGCCAAATCAACCAGATACTAAGGGGGAGCGCACCAAATTGACCTTAAACTTAGAGTGCCATTGAGATCTTTGAAAATTTTATTCTAAGTAATAAACAGAGCTTTTTTTTTAAAGTGAAAAGGGGATTTATTTTAAAATTTTCATTCTTGGTAATCACAACTCGACAGAGAAGAAACGATTAAAATTATTTTAGGCTCAACACAAGGGAAACGTTATTTTAAACGTTTTATTCTAAGAGGAACAGATCTAGAGCTTCAAAAAAGAAATCGTCTATTTGAAATGTTTAATTCGAAAGTGACTGAGAGTTAAAACGATTGTCCAATTTGTATACACGCTTAATTAAACCAATGTCAAAGTTGATTGCCTCAGCGCGGAATTGATTCCGGGAAACACGTTCAAGTTTAAATTTTCACTCGATCTACTATATTTGATTGCTTATGACAGGGATTTTGATTTGAATACTCCGGTTAGACAAAGCGAACAACTTTAGTAGGAATTTGAATGGCGAACTTCGAGCGTTGCGAAACAATTTGGGAATTATAAATGACTGATTATGCAAATGGGCTGACGAACTTTCTGAAAGTGATTGGGAAATCTCTATAATAAGTATATATATGAATATCATTTTCTTTCACTTTCATTTATTTTCATATTTCTCATGTTACATCGGTGTATTTCATGAACAAATAAATACATATTTGTACATACCATGAAGGTATAAATGGCAATATGAAATAGAATTAGGGGAAGGTGGGGGCATACGGCACCACGTAATTCAATGGCTTCTGTGAAACGTCAAGATAGGAGCAAGACTAAGTATAAAAATGATATTTCCTTGACGATTCTTATTGAAGTTGATGAAACAATCGATCAAATAATTCTATCTCTTTTCATACTTCGGCAAAATGAGCTAAAATATATCGGAAAAGCGTCCGTTTTTGCCCATAGTGGGGCAAAATTGACTCCGTGATATTTTGTAATGGGCACATAATGACCACTATTATGGGGTACCGTTTAGCCTGTAGAAAGATAATCAACATCTGGGGGATTGATTTTGTCAAAATTGGTGTCAAGTTGGCAAATAAATGTACTTTTGGAAGTTCAGAAGGGATGCGGCACAACCAAATTCTCGCCAGGGTAGCCAATTTTGGTCCGTTTTTTGCCATCCACAGCAGTTACACTGGGTTCCATTGTGCCCAAGCAGAAATACCTACATCAGAGAGGGTACAATATTTTTGAATGGACCCTCTGTAGGTATATGATTTTTTTTTTCCGATGAGAACTTCAGTGGTATTGTGTGCCCAAGGCAATGCCTCATTTACTGCAATACATTTTTATGAAAGAAATACTTTTTTGCGATCGTCAAGAATCTATGAGAAAGTTCTGTTTTGCCCTAGGGGATCCGTTATTGCCTCCACTTTCCCCTAAATTAAGAGTAAATATGATGGGGCTACTTATGAAGCGCTTGTTTGAAGCTGTAAAAGCATAATTCCTTGCTGTATTAATTTGGAATGTAATACATTTTTCAATATTTTCCAGCTAGAAAAGGTTAGACACACATGTTAGGCGAATTATAAAACGGTTATTCATGTTTATAGTAATGTTTAAACTATAAACAATATTATTGATCTCTCAAAAACGAAATTAGATGATCATGAAAGAAATCTCTTGTTGGTTGTTTTAATTTAAGCTTCGCGAGGTGTCGTTTAGATTGAGTGAACATTACCGAATTTGATTGCATATATAATTTAATATAGACTGCGGAAAACCTGAATTATCCTCAATATTTAATCCCATTCCTCTTCCTTCTCATTTCAGGTCATCAAGATCATGGTACGGAAGCATTCATGACCAACCAAGATGGCAGATTATAAAATGAATTGTATCCTGCTCTATATCGTTTCATTCGGAACTTAATCATTCATTTAGTATTGATGAAATTAATTGAGAATATGGACGCATTTGGAACCAGCTATAGCTACCTTTGCATTACGCGTGCGGCTCAGAACTAGAATGATCCGATTTGATATAACGTTGGAAAATACAGAAAGTATCACGAAAAGAAAAAAAAAAAGGATAACCAGAATAATCAAAAAGAATTCCCCAGGAGTTTAGGACATGAAATGATTTGACATTATTTTAAATTCATGTCTTGAGAAAAATACGAGGATGTCATGGCTAAAGTACCTGCTGAAGACTCTGCTGGTCTTGTTGATGTGGACAGTGAAACGTTTTTATCATTTGTGCAATCTTAAAACATGCAGATCTCTCATCGTCATAATAAAAGTTTACGTGGTGACATTCTGCGTTGTCTTGCCATTCCTCTGCCATGATCTTCCACTGACCAAATACTACACCTACTGGAATGACCCAAAGGACATCATTGGCAGAGCTGCGAGGCTTAATCTTATCAACGCCGACAATGCTGAAAAGCGACTGGCCAGATTACCAAAGGAGTCTACGAAACGGACGTACGAGCAGGCTATGAAGGAGCAGAAACTAAGGTTTGTAATCGCTGTTCAGACCATTCCCAGATTCGGAGATCCATCTCCCCGTTACCTCACGCAGGTAATGGTGGCCTTACATGATGTCTTGGAGCAAGAAGGACGTCTCAGTGAAACGGCGCTGTTCATGTGCCACTCACAGAGACCCCGCGATAAGGAGCACGTTGAGGCTATAGCTCTATCCGAGTATTTCCCATTGGTGGTGCGAGGATCCGTGCCAGGTTCTAATCAGGACCTGTATGAAAATGAGAAACAGGCTTATCTATTCTGCCTACGTGAAGCGCACAAACTTCATCCAGATTACGTCATCATCTTGGAAGACGACACCTTGCCCCACACGAACTTCTACTCTACCTTGGATTATGTCTTGAAGCACAAAATGGAAAGTCAGATTCTTCGAGGAGAGTTATTACGTTCTGATAAGGTCGATTGGTCTTGGATGAAACTCAATTTACCGAACAATCTCATGAAGTATGAAAGAAATTACTACTTTGCTTTAGAATGGGTCAGTATCAGCCTAATCGCATTAAACATTACGATATTGATCTTGGTATCACTTTATAGGATGAATCTTAAGAGACAAAAAGTATCGGTCCTATTACTGTTCCTTGTGTGTTTTGTGTACTTCATGTTGATTACATGGGTTCTTGGTAGGTCATACATTACTCTTCCACTCACCATGTCGAATACATTCTATAACCTTGGTCCAGGAACGTCCTGTTGTACCCAAGCTGTTCTGTTTCCTCGGAAGCACTTACCTGACATCATGCATTACCTGGAGACTATAAAACTGAGCCGGAAGACACCATTGGACTTCGCCCTTGAGGACTATCGAACGAAAAGAAACCTTCGCCAGTTCTTGATCAATCCTAACTTATGTTCCCACATTGGTGTCATTTCGTCTTTGCATGGCCTTCCGAACCACGGAGTGGCTGAGAATTATTTGTTCGCTATGGAAAATTTGAAAAATATATTACCCACGTGGTTTAGCCAATAATATGTTATTAGAATATTCAGAACTGCCAGACCGTTACAAGTACATAACAAACAGAAGGCTTGCCAACCGCTTCTTATGGTTCCTCTTTAATCAGGGCAAAGCTTCCGATTACATCACGACCATTATATTTAATAAAACTGGCGCCGCCCAAAAAAAAAAAAAAAAAAAGCGCCTCATATATATTTGTATATGAGACCGGGTTCGATCCGGTGGAGGCAATTTGTTGCAACCTTTAAAAATAATTCAAATTGATGACCAGATCCGGGGGCGGTGTCTTGATTGGACAATAGCGACGGGTTTGTTAAGTAAAATATGATTGTGAGAATAGGAAAGGGTCTATAGGATTAGGTTTGGGATGTAGCTTGACTTAAATCATACACCTCCTCCTCCGTTAATCCCTTTCCCTATCATCCTTCGGTTTCTTTTCTTCTCATCGTGTCGTCCCTATTTACGTCCTACTTCTGTTGGGGGCCCCATCTGGGACGTCCAACCCCTGATAGGAAGGTGAGCGTTGGAGTGGTATAGGGACCCCCGTGGGACTCCCAGAAATGTAAGCGCATGAATCAATATGTAACTGTAAGAGAAGCTCCTGTATCATCGCCATATCTGCATATGATTAGTTGTCTTGAAAACAAGTGCGACGATAATCTATTGACCCACACCTATAAAATATTAATGTCACATCGAATGAATTAAACATAAGATGACAGATATAATTATACACAGAGGAAAAATGTCCCATCGAGAAAAAAAAAGAATAAAAAATTACCGCCGTCCTTGCCACCCCCATCAAGAAAAAGAAATTGGCTAATTAATAAATGTGATTTATCACAATAGGAAAGATCTAATTCTCATGGCAATTAAAATCCATAATCAAACGTCTTCTGCTTAACGGACTGAAAACTGTTTTTACCGTATAAGGAACTTAATCGGAATATGTCGAGAACAAGTGAATATATGATATAGCATATATCGTGCAATCAAAAAGAAATCTAACATCCGGAAATTCGATTTGAAAGCAATAATCGGTATTGGATCCTCTCATCTGAAAAACTGGAATTACCGTCCGAACAATACGTATCAAACAGAAAATACTGAGTCTTAAAGACGGTGGCGCGAACTTCCAAAACTGGACGGGAAATCCTAAATTAAACTAATCAATCTCAAAACACCAAATGATTGCAAAAAAACAGTTCGTTGCGGGTGTTTAGAATTATGCCACCTTGGAGTACCACCGAAGGTCCCCTGTATTACGAGCTCCCTGTGTGTGTGATCTTTCAGCTTCATCTCCTATGGTCATAGAGGACACGGCATACACGTCTGAGAGAAACTGACGCATACTGAAGTGCTGTTTTTTAGCCTCTTCAAGGGCTGAAATCAGCACTATGAATTAAGCTGCCTTCGCATAGGTGAGCTGACAGCTACGAAAGTGCGTGGTGTGTGACTACAACGCTCAAAGGTCCTGTTTTTAGCACTGGTTCGACCATGAGCCTAGAGAGCTTTATTTCATGAGCAAACTTTAAAAAGCAATAAGGCAGCAGAGCAAAAATTGCTAGCGAACCCGTTATACGTGCGTACTCCCTGCCTGCAGAGTGAGAAGAAGCGCTGACGAGGCACGTTTAGACCAATTCACATCTCACGATTGCACGCAGATCATATTGCGGGTAACTGGCACCGCACTGACGAATGATATTCCCCTTAGCAAAAAGTTTAGTGCCAGGTAGGATCATCTACTATGCTGTGACAATTGTATATGTGATAGTCAAACCGGTTCAGTAGACGATCCTTCCATGGGTGCGCTATCCGGTATATAGTGAACGACAGGCACGAGCAGGCAGCATTTGGTACATCTATGCCTTCTTTGGTCATAGGAATAGTAACCCGTTGATTCGACAGTCCGATGTATGACGTAAGGCAGCAAGAAAAGAGTTGCAGAAATCCACTTTGATGTTATGAAAGATTATCACTGAATTCCAATCTTTGAACCATTATTATATTTTTTAAAACGTTTTGAATATCAAATTTAATATATGCGACGGTGTTTCTTTCGCAGATGTCTACCTAAACAAAACATAGCACTCATTCAGCTCTCTCCCACAACGTGGAGCTATGCATACTATGCATCACAGTGCTAACAAGAACGTCTTCCCCGGATTCGACTGATACGAGCACCCAGGAAATTAGCACTTCTCGAAGTTTGTTTATGATAGTACTGTATATAACCGCTAGATTCAACACCAACGGGATGAAAGTGAGATCCAACCATCTCCAATGGCCCCGATCTGAAAGGCAATTACAAAAGATCTAACGGGTAAAGTGTCAAATATACGGACCATGCTAAGTATACACGTAGTATTTTGGTGTAAATCAAATCTCTCTTGTAGTTTGATTCCTAGTCGCACCTGCCGCTATTTTAATTCATCAAAAATTTGAGTCCCGGATGTAAGGACACTGTTTTTCTACAAATTTATCCCCTAGTGCAGTTTGATTACTTTATTCTAATTACAATTTAAAATATATGAGAAACGAACTAAAGAGTCCCCAGCTGCTTGAAACGAATTGCAATGACAGTGAGTAGTGCCCTAATATTATTCACCTAGACACCTCTATGGGTGTCAATTTGTGCG
>CALNVZ010000218.1:25287510-25304625 GCA_940671915.1 Paracentrotus lividus
AGCTTGGATTGTACGCGAGCTCTCCGCGCTCAAGACAGATGTCATGATACAGAATTATCAATAATTTCAATACTTTAACGAAGTGTTTTGCATTGCATCATAAAAATAGAGATAACGCGGAAGACAGGAATATGGCTAGTATTTCAAGAGTCGTTTCTGGAGAAGCGAGCGAATCGGACTCGGACGATGAACTCACTGCGGCTGCTGCGCTCGTTGTAGCGGGACGCGGTCAGTCATCTATCGGGGAAGAGCTGCGGCAAGCTGGGGTAGTGGTGCAGGGTGAGGCGTCAGAAACGGAGAGTGATGAAGAAGACGAAGAAATGCATTTAGCAAGAGCAGAGCAGCAGCAATTTCCTTCACAGGCAAACATTCCACCCCTAAAAGGTATATGGGATCTGTATATAGAATATGATTGAGTTTCTGATTCAAAAATTTTCAGCATCATCTAGCCTATCCGTTAGGCCACTCATATTCATAATACAATGTCAATACTTTAGTATTGACCTCGTGGACCAAACTGCCATATTTTTGGGAAAATTTGGCAACCTTGTCAATGTTGTTTTATCTAAGGGTTTTTCTCCTTTTTGCAATAACTTTCAGCACCAAAATTAAGTAGTAGCATATGTCTATGTCATTATAAGACACAGTGAATAGGTTTGGATAAATTTCAAATCAAAATGATGAAAAAAAAATTAAAACATCACTTATTTTTTTGCCCTTCCCCGCCCAAAAACGTGCGGGGAAATTTTCAGAAAGTGGACTTTAAAAAATAATTTTTCATCCAAGAAGAAAGAAAGAAAACTCAAAACATCAGGGATAGTGAAATGAACATACAAATACTCGGTTATTGAAGAAAGATAAGTAAAAATATTATTTTGAAAAGTGAAAAATTAAGTTTGTTTTCTGTAAGTTTTCTTACGGAGTCTTGTCATTAGTCCCAGATGGTTCAGTTGCTTGTGTGCATTAGGCCTATCATTTTTGTTTACAACAAGTAGGCATGCAGTGATCATCATCTTCTTGTTTTTTTTTCCTTCTCCTGTTGTTATTTTGTTTAATCTTCCTTCTCCCTTTTCTTCAAAAAACAGTAAAGTTGAATTTTATGTTTACATGTAATCTCAACAAGTACTTCAAAGTAGATCAATGATAAAGTCAAACTGTGATATTTTCTTTATGTCCTGAAAAATAAATGTGTCACCAGGGACTATTCATTTTTATTGTTTTATTTTTTTTCTATTTTTCCCCCCTGTATATGTATTTAACAAATTCTTTTTCTTGAAATTCCTTCTCCCAGTCAACAGAGCATCTCGTTCTCCGTCCATCGGGAGCCAGTCGTCCATCAAATCAGCTTCGTCTGCCTCTCAGGTGAAGATGTCGCCCCTGGACCCGCCCCGGTACG
This sequence comes from Paracentrotus lividus, assembly GCA_940671915.1. NCBI lineage: Eukaryota > Metazoa > Echinodermata > Echinoidea > Camarodonta > Echinidae > Paracentrotus > Paracentrotus lividus. Next base: position 25,288,907 of record CALNVZ010000218.1, read on the forward strand.
ATACCCTCCTCCACAGAAAGCTCCGGGAGCGTAACATCAGCCTTCAGATGAATCTTCAAGAGGCCGTGGCTCAGGCCATTCAGGCCAAACACAAGGAGTTTAGTAACACTAATCAGATGCTAACCAAGTCTCAGATGGTCATTCAGGTATGGCTTTGAATTTATTTATTTTTTTAATTAAACTAATGAGTATCGAAATTATTAGTGGATAAACATACAATGTATTTTTATTCATTCAAATATTCAAACACATTCCATAACCTTATTAAGTTCAGTTGAAGGAAACCGTGTTCCTGGCAGAATCGACACAAAACACAAACAATTAACATCAACATTTAACAATCAGTAATGGAAATAAAATTTGATATGGAAAAACTTGGAACAACATAACAGGACAATTGATGGTATAAAAGAGAACCCCTTAAAAAAAATTTAAAAAAAATTGAAAAAAAAAAAAAAAATTGAAATTGGATGTTAATGTATACAATATGTCAAAATGAAATACCAGACAATCTTAAGTGTCCTGTAAATGATGACTACTTTCAAAGTAATCAATTTCTCATGTAATATAGGATTTGAGCAGTTTTTAAGTTTGGGAAAAGATTTTGTTTAAATTTGTATACAGCACAAGATATAATATCCCCTAATAGTTCAGCAACTATATGTACTTGTTAAATTGTGCGAATTTGTTTCTTTACAAAGACTTAAAGGTGAAGTTGTGCATACATGAATTAAAAAGTATCAAGCAAAAAACTTTGTAGTGATAGTCCCTTTGACGCATGGTCAACTCATCAATTGTTTGTCTTTTATTTTTTTACAGGATGTATGCTATAGTATGCGACACTTCTCTGATGATATCAAGCGCATCGATGACAAGCTAGACATCATCAGTACCAGCGGATACCTGCCTGAATTCACTTTCCCTTCCAATGGATCATGAGGGTTTATATTCCCTTGGTCTAACGACGGATCGTCCAATTCTCTGATTGTCTAATGGAACTTGGGTTAAACCCATTTGGTCCACCAACGATTCGGTCTAATTACCACTTAGTCTAATTCTCATTTGGTCTAATAGGCAATTCGTCTATATCCCAAATGAGTCATTTGTCTATTTCCAGTTTGTAACAGGAATCGATGGAGTGCTATTAGACCAAGTGGACATTAGACGAAATTGGAATTAGGCCAAATGGTAAATATGCGAAGTGACAATTGGAAATAAAGCTGATTAGACAAACTGGTTGTAGGCAAAATGGAATTAGACCATTTAGGATGAGACCAAAATCGCATATTAGTCAAAGTGAGACACAAAGTGGGTTTAATGCATGGTTTCTCATCAGGAATTGGTTTAAAGGCAAAGTCTTAGTTTGATCGTGAGATTGAATCATGGAAGAAACTGCGTCAAAGCGATTGGAAAAGGTTTATAACAGTTTACATAAGAATTGTTGTATAATGTAAGGTTTTGGAATGCCTAACATGATAAGAAATGAACTTACGTGCACTATACACAGATATATGTGTGTGGGACTACACACAAATTTAGTTGCTTTTTGTCAGAAGGCATATGAAGAGCAATCCTTAGCAGTGGACCTTTCTGCAATATTCTTTCTAACTTACATGAAGATAATTTGAAAGCTCACAATGATTTCTTTTTTTTTCCACCTTTCCTGCGCACAACTTTCCCTTTAATCTTAATCTACATGTATATGACGTATTTGTCAGGAATATGTTTGTTTTAGGTCCCACATGTAACTGAGTAAAAGGAGTCCTCATGATGGTTTTCCAGCATATGGATTTGATTACTTGATATCGGCATCTTTTTGCTTGTGTATATTAAACAGAGAAGATATTTTAAGTTTTATGGTTACTCTAGGACTTCTCATTGTTGTGGGTTCAGTTACATCTCTTGATTGAACTACATACTCCTTGGTTTTGTTACACAGGTTCAAATGGAAAGAATGAAAGTAAATGTCCATGTATGCCAGTGGTTTGTTATGATTTTGGTGGTTCTTATACAAGTACGATGAGGTCGGCACGAAGGTGATTACGATGACAACATGTTTATTCCGAACCTGAAGTTAGAATACTATTTACATATGATATATGCGATACAGCTATGGTATCGCTAGTGGTATACAATGTAATAGTATAGCGAATAGTATTATCCCAACATGGTTCTTACATGTGTGGCTATATGGTTGAAATTTGTCACATACTGTATGTGCAGGCGATATTATCTTTTATTATGCATGTTATCCATTGTACATGTATCTTGTTTATAATTGTATTCTCATAACCATTTCATCTATTACATGAAGAGTCAACTCACATAATGATGTGCTCCAGACCAATCCATATACCTCTTACAACAAAATCACTTTATCCCGAAGAAAGAAATTTGAATACTTTTTAAAAAGTAGTACTGTTAGAATTGCCTCATTATAACGAAATCTCACTGTAACAGTAGTGGACTGTATTTCCTTTGTTTACTTCTTGTAGTATATTTGTATGTGATCTAAAAATTTGACTTATGAATTTATTCGTAGAATATTAATACACTGAGGTATTATACTAATTTTCTCTGCTTTCAGAATGGTGTAGTAAACTCTCTTGACTTATCACTGTTCTGTTGTAGCTACTTTTTCTTTGTCCTACTTTGCTGCTTATTCTTCTCTTCTCTGCAGTCTGTGTAAAAAAAAATGGTACAGTATTTAGGTGTGAAATCTTCTCAAATGATGTGTGTATGTGATACCAACTTAAAGCCAAAAGATTCTTCTTGCTGATGCACTTTGTTTTGTATAATTTGCTTTTGTAAAACAAAAGTTATGCTAAATTTTGTGCTGCGATGAGCGTATCGAAATTATGCACATCTATTGTTTTATATTATGGCTATTATGTGCAAAACCCATAGAAAAGTGCGCAAATTACATTTTTTCTTGATTATAGAAAACTGGTCATATTTCAAGATCTCCAGCACCAAATGGGATTGGAAAAAAAATGCAGAAGAAAACCTGATTTTCCTACTTTATGGAAATATTAAACATTTTTAGAATGTGATTAATTTTCATACTTTTTTCATAATTTTTCAACTGTACCATTTTATTTGACACAGACTGTATTTCCTTAGTGATTCCATGACATTTGCTACACCAACTATTGCTCCACTATAATTAAATTCCATACACAAAACGAATGATCAACTTTAACCCTGGACTTAACATTATACCCTACCCTGTCACCCTAATATAAAACCCTATTGCAACCCTAACTGTATATCTGACACAAAATAAAGCTCAGAGCAATCATCGCAGAAGCAAATGTTGTGTAACCATTTTAGTTTCATGCATTATTTTATTATATCTTTTTGTAGAATTTATGTGCAAGAGTGAATATCATCCCTGATTTTTTTTTTATTTGTATCATATCAGAAGTGCAATTAATGAATGTTGTGATTAGATGTTATATGTAAATTTGTCTATGCAATGGAAACAAATGTAAATGCTCTGTGCAAATCTACAATATTAGGGTGTGTTCAATGTCCATTTTCAAATTTTAAATGCCAACATGAATCATGATACCAAACGCTATTACAAAACGCTGATACAAAGAGAAACAAAGACGTGTTCATTGTCCCCATTCCCGGTCATAAAAGTAAACATCTTTCAGATCTCCATTCGGAGAAAAATTTAAATGCCGAAAAAGATGCGTTTTGAATTACAATCAGCTTTGATTTTACGACCTCGAGCATTGCGAATGCAACGAAATACGACACTGAACACAATTGAGTTTTCAAACGTCTTTAAATGTTCTCTCGCAGTGGAAGCTTCCGGTTCAAATGAAAAAAAGTGCAGATGTTTGTTTTTGAGAGCGGAGAATTTAAAGACGATGGACATATAATCAGCTTTAAATTTTTTACACTGAACGGTGTACCTCTGATCGCATTTGTGTTCTGTGTTTTGTAATTGCGTTTTGTATCATGATTCATGTTGCCGTTTAGATTTGAAAATGGGACATTGAACACACCCTTTAGAATGATATACATGTACAGTCGACACCTGTTATGATAATAATAATAATAATAATACTATATATGATTTGTAATGCGCCAAATCCACTCTGTGGAGTGCTCAAGGCGCAATGGAAAAAGGGGGAGAGGGGAGAATGAAAAAATACATATAACACACATAAGTTCAATAAACGAAAGAAACGAGCTAGGAATAACAAGCGTTGAATAGGAGGGTTTTTAGGTTTTGTTTGAATGTTTCCACTGAAGTACAATTACGTATGGACGGTGGAAGCTCGTTCCATAGAGCTGGGCCTGGGCCTGATGATGAGGTGATTGGAACAAAGTAAATCACAAGTGTTATAATGAAATCTTGATATAACTGGAGTTGACCACAATGTAAAATTGAGATAAAATAATTAGTACCGAGATCTGGGCTCCGTAACACAAAGGTTTGCAATCAATCGCAAAATGGCAGTAGCTAATCAAAATCGTTGCTTCACATGCTTTTGCTCGAAAGACTGACCAGCAACCAATCACAGCAGTTCTCCCAAATTTGTAATTTGATCGGAAACCTTTGTGTTACGGGGCCCTGGTCACATTAATTTAAGAACAGTACACTCCCGATGTCACAAGGATGTACATGTATGGATATGAGACTTTGTTACTAAAAAAAAATCTTGTCATGACAGGAGTGAACTGTTATGCACAATGACCTGTATTCACCAAGGTGTCCTAAGTTAAGCCAAGCCTAAATTCTGTGGTTTAACTATAGGTAGCAAAATGTGACAAAATCTGTCCATAAATTATGTTCCTAAGACGTTTACTGGATTCTGGAATCTTGCTTTAATGGTTAGGAAAACTTTTTAAAGTATTATTACCAAGCAGTTTTTAATAATTTCAGTGCCAAAAATTGCGATAAATTGAACATCTACTGTTTGAGATTGTGTCATATTTTGCTACCCATAGTTCAAAAACAGATTTAAGCTATGTTTTAACTTAGGATACCTTTGTGGTAACAGGACAATGGTTCAAAAAGTTTGGTATGATTACAGACCAATAAATAAGAAACTGACACTGTTTTTGCATTCATTCATAGCATGTTTATTACAGTTACATTTTGATAGAGGCAGTTCCTTATTCTTCATAAAATTACAGCAAATCTTGTAAAGATCACCTAAGCTTGTATTGTTCAATATATAATTTCACTCAGATAATTTATTATAACATAGCTTTGTATCTATTGATGATCTAATATATATCTATATGAAATAGTACCATTTGTAAAATACAAGAACAATTTGATTCAGTACTACTGCATACATTCTGTATTGGTAATTTTATGTTTCACAGAAATGATTTCAATAAAATGATTTGAAAGTAATCATCACCATAACCTTTGTGAACTTATTTAATCTACTTTTGTTAATGTGGTTTTAGGAGTAACAAAAGGGATAAATCAACATGATATAATATATAGGCAAGATTATTTAATTCATCAGTATTTACAAATTATATTTTCAGTTATATTACAGTGCAAGTAAGCAGCAAAACACTACATTAAATATGTTTGGAAAGATTACAGTTCCAGTAATTTTTACAATATAAACTTCCCATACAAAATCTAGTTTTCACCACCAGTGACATTAGCATGACTGATCCTAGTAGTCACTAGCGGACCAAAATTAACATAAATTTTAAAGTTTGCTTTCACAGTAGTCTTTAATCGCAGTGGAGTGCTAACTCTCTCTTGTGCTCTAACGCCAAATGCAAGCATACATCTGTAATAACGAGAGTATAGCTACAGTGGACACTAAAGTCAAATGTAGGCATTGCTCTACTTTAGTTGCTATTTTCTTATTATCAATAATAGAATCTTTTGAAAGAGCACAGAAAATAGATTACCGGTATATGTATCACTCCACTGTTTTCCAAGCTGCAAGTACAGATTGTAGTTGTTGATTATTATACATTTACTCTGCATACATGTTTTTGCACCCTACTACCTCACTAATCAGATGCCATGTTATAAAATTTCACATTTGGTAATACAAGTTTTATATGGCTTTAATACTTGAGTAGCTCAATACAGAAATAAGAGTAACCTTGTTCAAATTCCATTGGTCTCCACAAATAACACTTTCAAAAACCAAGAAAACCAAAATTCACCAGACCTGCTGTTCGCAAATAAATATTTGATAGTATATCTTCTGATCTACGCTAAAAATAAAATTTACTATAGATAGTACTGAATATTTAGATATAATATTTTGTTTCATGCACCATCTACAGTGGGCAATTCTGAATTCAGTGTTGACTAATTTGATTTTTAGGTCACAGCACCGAATCTAAAATAAAGCTGGTCCTGGAACAAATCTCATGAGGTGCTGAGCTATCAATAATGTGATTATGCTCAAATTAGGTGTTGGGAGCTTTACATAATTATGCAATCTAATATTTCACATAATGATGAAAACAGTTATCAGTTTGAAAATCTCTCTGTTTGAATGTTCTGATTAGACAATCATGTAAATATATACATGTAAATATGTGTATATAACAAATGTTTCTGCCGTACTTTGCAATATACTGATCCTATTCCTTATATGGCATACAAAACTATGATCAATATTGAGTTTGCTCCACTGTCAAAAGCACACAATTGTTCACATTGCACTTAAAACAATTGTATTTACACCAAAATGACATATGACCGCCATATATTTGGACACCATTTATCTTGATAAATGAATGTCTGAATAAATTTATCATAAAAATATGATTTCCAAGAGATTTGTCTTGATGTAAAACACAGGAAGAAAAAAAAGGAAGAAAAAGGCAAACAGTTAAAGTCAATAAGTAATTACATTACTTTGTAACTGTATAATAATGTATGATGCAAACAAATGCTATATGTAGCTTGTTCAATATTTTCACTGCTGTTAGATATGGAATAACTTTATAAATATTTCATTTATATTCAGATTTCATCCATGGACTTGAGGAATATTCAATCATTGATAATCTTGTGCAAATAATATTGACTATTTTCCTCCCTAGCTGGATGGTAATTTATGGATCAGAATGCATTTTTCCATTATACTTCTTATTCATATTTCAGCAATATTGAGATAAGTACTCATAATACGGTAATATGATTCTTTCTATAATTATGTTTTCCATACACAATGTAGGACCAAAATAACTTGTAATTTTCACACACAAGATAGCAACACAAAATGGCTAATTATACCATGTTGGCTAACAACAATATATTTCCAGTCTAGATTTAGTATTCTAATCCAACATAATGACAAAAATGATAATTAAAAACCGAGAAATCAATCACTATTTTGATGCAAATGATAGGTGTTCAGATGTTCATAGATAGATACAGCAACTAATAATCAGTGGCGATCCAGGCGAGGGCACAGGGACGCGTGACCCCCTATAATTTGAAAACCACCCATTGACTGACCGTGTATGTTTAAATATGCCCCCCCCCCCATCTGGCCCTGGCTCTTCCCCCCCCATTTGAAAATCCTGGATGCCGCCTCTGAGATGGCCTCATTTGCAATACTCATTGTAATAAGAGTATTAACTGAAACTATAAATCACAAGTTTTTTCGGATGCAAACAATCAATTTTTTGAAGTTCCAGGGGTGTGTTTCGCAAGTCGTTCGTAAGTTACGAATGACTTTACAAACGACTGGTGATCAGTTCTTGTGCTAAATTATAAAGCATGTGATTAGCATAGCACGCTCAAGAACATGTTCCAGTCATTCACCAAGTCATTCATAAGTTACGAATGACTTTACAAACGACTGGTGATCAGTTCTTGTGCTAAATTATAAAGCATGTGATTAGCATAGCACGCTCAAGAACATGTTTGTAAAGTCGTTCATATCTTTAAGCAGGACTTGGTGACACACCACCTAGCACTACTGATAACCTCACTGAATATTTTGATGATGAAAAATTGTTCACTGAAACCTGGTAATCAAACACTGTTTTTGATGCAAACGTTTGGTTTTTAGATGTTTAGATGTTTAGCAATTATGATGACCTCATTAGGTAAATTGCCGATTTGTCTAAACCCACTTTGGCTAATACCCGTTTGTCTCATCCCACATGGCAGCCTAATTCCATTTTGTCTATAACCAGTTCCTCTTATTCCCATTTCGTATATTGCCCAGTCCGTCTAATCACCACGTGGTCATTTCCAGTAACAATCTGGTAATAGACCACATATTTATTTGGGCATTAGACGAAAATGCAATTAGACCATTTGGCTTTTAGACAAATTGGCAATTGGACCATGTGGTGATTATCCCAAGTCAGAATTAGACCAAATACATATTAGACCAATCATAAATTAGAATAAATTGTTAGTAGACCAAATGGGTTTAGACTAAGTAGTATTAGACACATAGAGAATTCGACCAACTGTTGCTAGACCAAGTGGATATTAATCCTTCATTCATCATACTCATTGATAATGAATTGATAGACAAAGGTGGCTTTCTTGCGTGTGATCTGCTGTCTATTGGTAGTCCTATTCTTGACTGCTGCATCCTCCTTTTCTTTGTCTTCCGGAGGACATCGGAGGAAGAGCTCCCCAAATATGGTTGCTATGGATACAAGACAACAAAGGGAGGAAATAACTTTGATTAATTTCTATGTCTTTGAAACATAATGTTCTTGGGAACATAAAGTTTTATCTATGAAGTACATGTATGGGTACTGATAGGAATAAATTTCTTGAATGATTTATCAGGGTAGCATAGCTAAGCCGGGTAATAATAATATAAAGTGCCTTCAGTTTATTTTGCGCAATACAAATCACATAATTATCATTGTTATGAATTTGATTTTCACAAATATTTAACGGATTAAATAGTTTTACTTGAGGAATCAAGTCACAATATTTCACTTAACGAAAAGGGAAAACACTAGATAAAAATCCATTGTCACTGTCTGTGTTGTCCGCATGAGGTATAGAACAGGGCCTATTTGATGCAGTGCGCAGTTCCATAATTCAGTACGGAACGTGCCTACAATCTGCCCCATTTCAACTCACTAAACTTAGTTTTATATTTGATATGCGCTACAAGAAAACATACAAAAGTTGTCATTCCCCTCCATATGAGCTACATTAAAACATAATAAAATTGTCACTGTTATCTCACCTAATGTTTTGGCATCTAGTCTATTGTCGTCACTGTGCATGAGTAGTTCTCTGATGAGTGCTGTCAGGTATTTGAAGACGTTCCGGTGACATCTCGGTAGCTGCTTCATGATCTGATTAGACAAAGAAATTTACATTGGTACATCAAGTAATTCTACACATGTATATTCTTGCATCTGTTTCAATGGCGCTGCATATTTTTTGTGTGAAGACATCACTTTAGTCTAATTTCGAGAACTATATTTTAAAGCACAAAATTCAGAAACATGTATGCTGTAAGTTGCAACCTCCGGCAAAGTTGAACAAACTCAGTTTTTGAGGCCACTGTTATGTACAGCATTATCCACTGAGTTATAATTATCATAAATTATGAGTTATGACAGATAGAAATGTTACATTTTTGTTTCAAAATGATATCTAGTCCCTCTCTACATGAATAAACCATAAAAATTCATGAATAAATTTCAAGATTAACTTTCCCTTAAAGAGTGCTTATATTGTAAATTTGGGGAAACAACTGTCTCACATTTGAGTAAAACTATGCTTCATGCTGAAGACACCCTTTTTTCTGTTTCAGGCAAATAAAACTTGCTGTTCTTATACCACCTGCATTTTATTCTCACAATGCTTAAAGTCTTTGGATGGATTTACCACCTACAACATGGTACATATAAGCGTTCAAACTTGATGCCCCGTAACAGTATACTCACACACATAATTCAAACTGAATTGTACGAGACACATTTACATTCTCGTATCGATTTCTCACCTGCTTGCACAGAGTGAAGTTGTTGGCACCGTCCAAACATTTCTGGTAGCATTTATATGGAATGACTGGGTCCCTAAGACTAGACAGGAACACTAGAAGAGACTCTGCAACTGAATGGATACTCCCAGCTAATAAAAGACAGTCAAGGTTAAAGTTTAAATAAACGTATAGCTCACAAATCTCTCAAACACTCAAATTACTTGTAGTTTATTACTTTATTGGATAACTTTATGGGCCAGTCACATGTATGACGCACGTTCAATGCACGGTTTAAAAATGTCTTGCGCTGCAATCACCATCACCATCATCATCACCATCACCATCATCATCATCATCACCATCACTATCATCATCATCGTCATCATCATCACCACCATCATCATCAATAATCACCATAATGTACCATCAACATCATCTTCATCATCATCACAATCGTCAATAATCCTCATAACCATCATCATCATCATCATCATCACCATCATCATCACCATAATCATCATCATCAACACCATCGGCATCTTCATCACCATCATCATCAATAATCACCATAAGTACATGTACCATCAACATCATCTTCATCATCATCACCATCATCAACAAGTGGATTAGTAAATTACGCGATGCGCAATATATGTCCCCGCCGATAATGCAAAATTACCATTATATGACGATCAGTGCTATCACGTAAGGCAAACGGAATCGAAATCGGGTAAAAAATGGCGAAGAAGTAGCATTTTGTAGCCAATGTACAATATAAGTAAAAGTCAAGGTCAAAAGTGGGTCAAAGTCAAAAATTCCCGCGAAGAAGTTTTGTAGTCCTCACCTAGTGCTATCACATATTGCAAACGGAATCGAAATCGGATGAAAAATGGCGAAGGAGTAGCATTTTTTAGCAATTAACAATATAGGTCAAAATCAAGGTTCAAAGGTCAAAGGGTCAAAAGTCAAAATTCCGTGAAGAAGTTTTGTAGTCTTCACCTAGTGCTATCACATAAAGCAAGCGGAATCAAAATCGGATGAAAAATGGTGAAGGAGTAGCATTTTGTAGCCAATGTACAATATAAGTAAAAGTCAAGGTCAAAGGTCAAAGGGGTCAAAAGTCAAAATTCGCAAAAAAGTTTTGTAGTCCTCACCTAGTGCTATCACATATTGCAAACGGAATCGAAATCGGATGAAAATGGCGAAGGAGTAGCATTTTTCTAGCCAATTAAAAATATAGGTCAAAAATCAAGGTCAAAGGTCAAAGGGGTCAAAAGTCAAATTCCGTGAAGAAGTTTTGTAGTCTTCACCTGTGCTATCACATAAAGCAAGCGGAATCAAAATCGGATGAAAAATGGTGAGGAGTAGCATTTTGTAGCAATGTACAATATAAGTAAAAGTCAAGGTCAAAGGTCAAAGGGGTCAAAAGTCAAAATTCCGCGAAGAAGTTTTGTAGTCCTCACCTAGTACTATCAACATAATGCAAACGGAATCGAAATCGGATGAAAAATGGCGAAGGAGTAGCATTTTTTAGCCAATTAACAATATAGGTCAAAAATCAAGGTCAAAGGTCAAGGGGTCAAAAGTCAAAATTCCGTGAAGAGTTTTGTAGTCCTCACCTAGTGCTATCACATAAAAGCAAACAGAATCGAAATCGGATGAAAAAATGGCGAAGGAGTAGCATTTTTGTAGCAATTAACATTATAGGTCAAAAATCAGGGTCAAAGGTCAAAGGTCAAAATTCTGTGAAGAAGTTTTGTAGCTATCACCTAGTGCTATCATATAAAGCAACGGAATCGAAATCGGATGAAAATGGCGAAGGAGTAGCAATTGAAGATTTGGTCACATACGGACGCACGGACGGACGGACGGATGGACGGATGGACGGACGGACACACATACACACGTACGGAGCCCGTTTCATAGTCCCTGCTTAACTCGTTCGGCGGGGACAATAATCCTCATAACCATCATCATCATCATCATCATCATCATCATCATCATCATCACCATCATCATCACCATAATCATCATCATCAACATCATCGGCGTCATCATCACCATCATCATCATCAATAATCACTATAAGTACATGTACCATCAACATCATCTTCATTATCATCATCATCATCATCATCATCATCATCATCATCATCATCATCACCATCATCACCATCATCAATAATTCTAAAAAAAAATCATCATCATCATCATCATCATCATCATCATCATCCTCATCACAGAATGTCTTCTCAAATACAACCACCAACAAACCACGCAATCAATGATTTAATGATAAGGATACGGATCTCTTCTGGAAAGCCTGTATCTAGGAAATCTCTGATGGCTAGTACCTCAGTGTGAAGACCTTCCTGGCCAAACAGATCCTCCTACAGATAGAGAGAGAAAAAAAATTGCATTGATGAGAAGACAGAAGGCAGTTATTCTTTATTGCCAGGTGGTGTCTGTCCATGGAAGCTGGGACATTGGGCCAGTTACAATTTCTTGATTAATTTGAAAAGGGAAATAAGAAAGTAATACAAATCCATTTCCCTTTGTAACATTTTAAGAATAGTACCATAATTACCAAATAAGTATGTGAGAAGACTGTTTCAAGTGTGAAAAGCTGACAAGCCAAATGGGATGCTTTAAAGAAAAAATCAATAAATCACTTTAATTAGCTAACAAATAAAAATGCAGATATTGATATTACTTATTAACATTAACAAACATTTTGAATGCCAGTGATGTTTTAAGCAGGAATTCAATTGGGATTATGGGTAAAACAGTCAATTTTTGGACATCACATTTGGCTTTTCATGTTTCAATTGATTTGTAAAGTTTGTAGCTTACCAACAACTTGGTGAAACACTTCCAGGTATTAAAGATAAAATCTTTAAATGATAAATGAAATCAATGTGATTAAATAAAAGGTGGCACCTACCTGGTGAATTCCATTTCTGAAGAGATAGTCGACCAACATCCATATCTCTTTGGGAATGTCATAGCTCTGGAAATCAGCACTCGAGGTATTCTGTTTGGTCATCAGGTTGGTTTCCTGTAGAAAGGAACAAATTTTGATGGAAATGAAAGGAAATATAAAATGAGTTTAATGCTTACTTGTGTATCATATATAGTTTGTTCTCTCTTATACGGCCTTCATTTTAAGGTCCTCCTCTATCAACTGGCCATGGACTTTGACAATACTCCTTCTTTTATTCTGCTTTTAAATTCCCATAAAAGCCTCACATTTCTCCTGTTATTCATATTAATTTCGTTTTCTTTCCATGACATTATCATCATCATTATCAACATCACCAACACTATCACTACCACAACCATCACTATCACCCTCATCACCATCATCACCATCCTCATCACTATTATCTTCATGATCATCATCATCATCATCATCATCATCATCATCATCAAACCTGGTCTATGTCTCAAGAAGCTATCTACTTACCAGATCAACCACCTGACTGGCCGTCATCTCATGTATGGGTTCATGCATCCTCACCAGGCCCTCCAGAGAAGCTCCAAAGCTACTTGGTCTGTAGCTGCCCGTTACTGTGATGTACATTGAGGCAGTCAAGGACGCAAAAACACAATATTTATAAAGGAGAGAAAAGGACTTACACAATTAAGTCTTCCTTCCCATGCATGTTGTACAACAGGGGTGACTTCATTTAATTTAATTTTACATTTAGTTGTAATAGTTTGACAGTTATGTTTTGTTATGTACTTATTTTGGTGGTCCCAACTCGCCGTACTTTAAAGTGCATTCAGTATACATGCAAAAACATGGGAAAAATTTGGAAATCGATCACATCGTAAAACTTTCAGCGCATGAGGAACTTTCGCTACGTGCAGCCTGCCTGCACTCGGGCTACACATTCACCTCGCGTACGGCAGACGCGGATGCTCAGTACTGCCTCTGCACGCACAGCACGCTGCTAAGTAATGCAGAGTAGATAGACGAGTGCCACCATCATCACCAAGATGCCTATTTAGAAGACAAAGAGGTAGCAGTCAGCTGCATCTGGAGCTCAAAAGGCAGCTGATATGGCCAAAGACAGGGGTGTTAGTGACCACAAATAAAAAAAAAGAGCTGAAAAAAGCTGAAATTGAAAGAAATCCTATACTTTTGTACCTAGGAAGAGCTAAATATATAATCTGCATATAAGCTGAACATCAAAACAAGAAAAAGCTGAACTCTCACACCCCTGCAAAGAGGCCAACAGAAACGGGCCGCATATCGGGGCGGAGAGAAAGAGGAAAAGAGTCAGATGGTGACAACAGGGGTCCTAATCATGAATAAGGTACTTCTGGATCGGAGAGTGGGGCAAAGTAGAAGACTAGCTGCTCTTTCGCATTGATAAATAGGGTTGTGAGTGACCACAAATACAAAGAACTGAAAGAGCTGAAATTGTAAGAGTTTCCATACTTTTGTACACAGGAAAGCTTAAATAAGCTGAATATCAAAACCAACAAAAACTAGATGAATCTTCGACCGCGTACGGTCGGAAGGCATGCCTCCGTATTGCCACATCGGAAAAAAAAGGCATGCGCATGTTGAGTAGGAGTATCTTTACATCTCTTATACCATGACATCTTTGAGATTTGCACCCAAATCTATTTAAAGTTGTATCATCAGAATTATTTCCACTCAGGTAAGGATGGCTCTGATGTTAATAAAAGGTATACATGTTTTATGTTGATCTGTCAAAGGTCCTTCAGGGAAATTGCGACAACGTAGTCATTTACATAAATTAACCTCAGTCTGACTTTGTATGTGCTGACTCAAACATAACTAATCAGTTTACTCTTCTCCTCCCCTGACCCCAGTTTGAAGCTGAATCCATTAACGGTTCGAAGTGTCAGCTAAGACAACGTGCCATTTTAGTGTATTCATCGCACGTCTTGTGACCCTTTGATCCTTTTTGCTTCTCATGACCTCAATAAACTACATCCATTTCTGCCCCTCACATATGCACACATGACCAAGTTTGTGGTCATCCATCAAACTGTTCTTAAGTTACGCAAAACAAGCATTTCACGTACCAATGTCCTCTGTGGCCTTTGAACTTTGACCTCAGACTCTAAATTCTAATCAGTACTTAATTGTCCGTACCTTGTATGACCACAGTTGAAATTGATCAGTCAAACGGGTTTTTAGTTTATTGGCGAGACAAGCCATTTCATGTACACATAGACCTCTGATTGACCTTTGCACTCTCATTACCCCAAAATCTGAGATATACTTTCATTGTCCCTCCATATGTAAATATGCATCCAACGTTTGAAGTTGATCCACCTCAACGGTTCTTAGTTTATCGCAAGAGAACGAAGAGCCATTTCAGTAACAATGACCTTGTGACCTTATGAACTCATGACCCAAAAATCTAATAAGTTTATGACCTCATATGATTCGCACATATGACCAACAGCTTAATTCAAGTTTTTCCCTCAACGGTTACTTAAGTTAATTCGCAAATGAACGAAGCCATATTTCTGATACACATGATCTGCCTGACTTTGACTCATGACCAAAGTTAATTCAGTTTCTTGTCCCTACATATCATACATGGATCCAAGATATTGTGAAGTTGCCCGTCAAACCGATTTCTTAAGTTACTGCGACCAAAACGACCATTTTCATGACATACACATCGAACATACTGTGCACCTTTGACTCTTGGCCTCAAGACGCCAAATCTATCGACACTTCATGCCCCTCCCATAGGCACACACATTACCCAAGTTTGAAGTATACCCGTCAAA
>CALNVZ010000218.1:25307526-25318301 GCA_940671915.1 Paracentrotus lividus
GGAGGGAGGAGGGGGCAACGAATATAAAGGTATGGGAGTCTGTATAAGTTCATTACACAACCCTCCCTCAACCCAATGCAGTGTTTAGCTTAAATCGAATTCGATTGAAAAAGTTATCACATACATTTCATCTATTTTGGCTTCATTTATTTATTTCATTGTTTATTCATTTATTTGTTTATTTATTTATTTAGTTATCTGTTTTGCCAGGATTGTGTTTTATTTACAATAGGATGTACTCGTATCTTTTCCAACCAAGTTAAGAATCATTCTTAAATGAACAAATGACAACGAAAATAAAATCAATTAATGAAACTTTTATATATATATATATATATAAGTTTCATATACAGGGTGACCCAGAAAAAGGAAACCCAAGTTTGATCATCATAATTTAAAAATATTACCATGCCGATTATAAAATTTATATCACTGTAAAGTGCAACTCATTACCATTTTAATGATACCCCGCTCAGCTCACCAATGTCACGCATCACTGAACCTCATTGTTTTGAAAATGTCTTGCAAATTGTGAGTGGTTCACTTTCACATGTTTCACGCTCATTGAGATGGGTTGCTGCAATGTGCCTAAAAAGCCAGCCCAACTTTCATCATCATCATTTAAAAACATGACAGTAGTTATATGACGTTTATATCACTGGAAAGTGCCACTCATTATCATTGTATTGATATCTCTTTCAGCTCACCAATGTCACGCATCACTGAACCCCATTGTTCTGAAAATATCTTAAAAATTGTGATTGATGCACTGTCATGCTTTTACATTATCCATGGGGAACTGAAGGTTCTCTGGGTTGTCGTGACCAGTAACATGTTGAAATTACCTGGATGGTAAGATTAAAGGACTAAATAAGTAAAAATTTCCAACCCATTTATCAAACTCCATTTTATTTAAGTCACTGGAATGCTTTACTTAGATTTTTTAGGAATCTTTGAAGCAACTAATCTCAAGGAGCATGAAAAAGAACCTATCACAATTTGCGAGACAATTCTCAAAACAATGGGTTCAGTGATGCATGATATGGTGAGCTGAAGAGAGTTATCATTAGAATGGTAATGAGTTGTACTTTCCAGTGATATTAAATTCATAATCACCACTGAAATATTCTTGAAGTTATTGATGATCAAAGTTGGGTTTCCTTTCCAGGCATATTCACACAAACCATCTCAGGTGCATGAAAGTGAACCATGCACAATTTACAATACTTTTTTCAAAACAATGGGGTTAGTGATGCGTGACATTGGTGAGTGAGTGAGGTATCATTAGAATGGCAATGAGTTGCACTTTACAGTGAATATAATTTCATAATCACCATTGGAATATTTTTGAAATTATTGTTGATCAAAGTTGGGTTTCCTTTTTTCGGAAACACCCTTTATATATATATATAATATATATAATATATATTATATATTAATATATTATATATATTGTAAATCACTACCTGTTTTCTGCTGGACATGTTTTTAAGAATCAGGAGCAAACTTGGAAACTATTTCTGATCAAGTCTCGATTGAAGACAAAGCCCATCAAAGAAAGCTCGGAACAATAATACATGCTGTAGGGGAGACCGGGTATGGACGTTAAAAAATTCAAATTTTGGGCCAGATAATTCTAATGAAAGAACTCACGCACTCCATCTTGGGTCTGTAGTTAGCCTATTATGTGTGCTAAAACCTGATGCATATAAAACTTGAAAACATGTAAATACTAATTAACTACAGCTTAATTAGTGAAGACATTTTTTTGTAACAACCTACCCCGTATATACAGGGTAGGTTGCTACACCATATACACAAAAAAAATAAGAACTAGTTTCCAGGAGTAAAACCCGTTTGCTACTCTTGGAGGCGAGTGCTTTTATTCGTATATCACGTATTTTTACTTCAGAATCTGTGTTTCTGTAAAAAGTACACACCCGCTCTTCCAGAACATGTAAAGTTACTAAGGGATACTCAAGAATTTTTTTTTTATTTTCTTGAGTATCCCTTAGTAACTTTTCATGTTCAATTACGTAAAACAATTGTGCAAGTGAGTTTCTCTTCAACTTGGTACGGCTTGGTGGATGATCGGGTGAAAACGCTAACAATCGAGTAAAGTGAGAATTGCTGAGAAATTCTATATAGCCTGTAATTCACTAAATAAGTAAACTACGACACGTCTTCGTACGTCTCAAGTCTCGTGAAAGTCTTTGAGAGTAATTTTCCTGGCAATGCGGTACTTTTACATGTTGCGCCCGGTACGCCTACTCGGATCACGAGTACGGACATCGAGACTGCACACGAGGTATGTTCTACGCGTACGTACGTACATGTATAGCGGAACCATAGAGTTACACTCTGTGAGCGGAACGGAGAGCGGAGAGCCTGCATGCTCTTATTGTCTTTGGGTGAGTCCTATTCCTTTTTGTTTCTTTGTTTGCCTGTTTTTATAATGATATTTGGAATGTTCCGATGATATACATCGTCTGATAACACTAACAGCTAGATTAACATGCATGGATTTCCCATTACTTTGTCAGTCATGTACACAGTTTGAGTAATTTGATGCATTGATGTGAGTAATGCAATGTATTGGTTTGTGTGAATTGATGCACTGAAGTGAGTAATGCAGTGTATTGGTTTGAGTGAATTGATGCACTGATGTGTATATCATCGGAACATTCCAAATATCATTATAAAAACAGGCAAACAAACAAACAAAAAGGAATAGGACTCACCTAGTGAGTAACGCTTTACATACTCAGAGAGTCAGTAAGTAAAGGTTGCACAAACTCATCACAAGCAAGTTGACGAGTTTGTGCAACCTTTACTTACTGACTCTCTGAGTATGTAAAGCGTTACTCACTAGATTAGTTTGTGCAATGTACTCAAAACAATTAGTTATGTTACTCAATAAAACGAGTTAATTAAATAAACTCATTTTGGTGTGTCACTATATTGTCAAATTAAAAATACTCGATTAGGTGCGTTTTCAAAGTAGCTTTATTGAGTGAAAGCACTCATGGATGTGTGTCACTATATTGTCAAAAATACTTGAATATTTGAGTGTGATCACTCATATATGCAAGTTCTCAATTTTTGTGTGTACGGGGTAAATTGTTACATTATATAAACATACGGGGTAAGTTGACAATGTATAAATCTCTTATACCATACTTTTGTTTCAACTTTCCGGTTTCTTGGCATCTTTAACAGTAGATCGAGTAAAGCTCTTGGATAGACAAAGGTAATAATAGAAACATAAAAATATTAACACCTGAAAATTGAGACAAAATATAATTTTACATATGTAATGTAATTGGGGTAAGTTGTTACATCGACATGAGGTAGGTTGTTGTAACAACCTACCCCATGTGTGATTTTTCACACAAAAATCAACTGTAGCACAGCCATTAGGCAGAATTACAGGGCATGGCTAGGGGGTATATTAGTGACATACATGTACTATATTTACAATACCAGACTATCACCATGTGCCTTCATGTGTAAGAGCTATTACAAATTTCAATTTTTGTCAAAAATTTACTTTGAACTGTAAAAAATGGTTTTTGTTGATTTAGTTTTTAATAAAACAACGAAGAAACCTCACGACCGGCAGTTCATCACAGATATTTGTAGGCTGTATATAGATGCCAGTTAGCACATCCTCTCTTGTTCTAGCTTAGCACACTGAGAACTGTAACAACTGACCCGTATAACTCCCATACCCGGTCTCCCCTAAACAGGAAGATAATCAAAACATTATTAGAAAAATATGAATACTAAACCCCTCACAAAAAGTTTCGCAAGTCGACTTTGGGTCATGATAACTTTTCAGGTGCGCTTTAGTTATTCCTGATTTTCATACCATTGGAAAGATAATTTATTCCCCTTTTTATTGATATCCTATTTGTACTGATTGTATCATGCTTCAATACACAGAATATTAGAATATGGAGAAAAGTAAAAAGTCAAATGTTGTAAAATGCATTTTTATTGATCACCTTAAAGTTCCGCAACTTCACTTTAGGTCCTGATAACTTTGGGGATATTTTCTAATTTTTATTGAATTGTATACCATTGTCAAGTTAATTTATTCCTCTCTTGATTGATACCTTATTTGTCAGGGTGATGTCATGCCTGTGTCCACAGAACCCCTCAATACCACTTGAATACATGACAAAGCGAAAGATAATTTTCAGTTTAAATTTCTGTAACACAACACTGAACCTTGATACATTTTAATGTGGGGATTTAATCATTGTCAATTTTTATAGCATTAAAAAGTTCATTTATTCTTCTTTTTATTCATACCCTACTTGCAATAGTAACATCATATTTGAATGCACATAACTCACGAATATAATGCAAAGTAAAAAGTGAAAAGTTGCGAAATGCATATTGCTCGCAACAGACAATAATACTCACAATAGGCATTCAATTTGCAACATTTAACTTCTGACTTGTCCTAACATTCAGGTGTTCTATCCATGCAGGAACAACACAATCGTTACAATTAGGGTGTCATTGAAAAGAGGAATAAATTATCTTGACAATGGTCTAAAATTCAATAAAAATTAGAAAATACCTCGAAAGTTATCAGAGCCTAAAGTCGAGTTGCGGAACTTCGCTTTGATAAATGCATTTTGCAACATTTGACTTTTTACTTTTCTCCATATTCTGATATTCTGTGCATTGAAGCATGACATAATCATTACAAAAAGGATATCAATAAAAAGGGGAATAAATTTTCTTTCCAATGGTATGAATATCAGGAATAACTACAGCGTACCTTTAAAGTTATCATGGCCCAAAGCCTATTTGCGAAACTTTTTGTGAGGGGTTTATATCAGGGTTTACAGGCCCGTAACCAGGGGGGAGACATAGCAGATAAGATAGTGATATAAAGAGATATTGAGGAAGAGATTGAGGTGTTTGTGCCTCGTTGGCTTTTTATATGTGTGTGCTCAATAAAAATCCTACTATCAAAAACATAAGAAATATTTTCAACAAATTAAACGCTGGTAAAAGGCAAAAACAAGCATTTGTTTCGCAGAAATGTAAAACTAGATGCCCCAGATAAAGATAATATCAACACGTTTAGGTCATTTAGTGTCAGATCGATCATTACAATGATTGCCTTACTATATAATATGGATATGTATGTATAAATTATGATTAATGTAATGAACTGCTTTACTAGGATTCTCCCTATCTCTCGAAAAATGAGAGTAGGATTTTAACGTACTTGTTGGATTATAATAAGAATCCTTAAATATGCAGTATGGTTAAATGTATATAGAGCACATGTCTATGTAAATAATAGAAAGGATATATAGTAGTCTTTTGCCATTCTCCATGTGAAGATGGTGAACGGTTGAACTTCATGGGGCGTGTCCCCGTATCGACATCGTTCATCGTCATCGTCGTCGCCGTGTCGTTGAGCAGTCGACCATCGGGTTGGATGCCGTGCTCTGATGAGTAGAGCTCCCAACAGGAGTTACCCATCTGGACACCTGCCTGTCCAATGTGTATCGAGATGCATTCTCTCTGGTGGGTAACAACCAAATCAGATGGAAGTGAAATTGCAGAATTCATGAAAGAAAGAACTCGGGCAGTGGCGTAACTTGGTAATGGTCGACCATATGTGGGGGGGGGGGGGGGAGGAGGAGTGGGCAACGAATATAAAGTATGGGAGTCTGTATAAGTTCATTACACAACCCTCCCTACCCATGCAGTGTTTAGCTTAAATCGAATTCGATTGAAAAAGTTATCACATACATTTCATCTATTTTGGCTCATTTATTTATTTCATTGTTTATTCATTTATTGTTTTATTTATTTATTTAGTTATCTGTTTTGCCAGGATTGTGTTTTATTTACAATAGGATGTACTCGTATCTTTTCCAACCAAGTTAAGAATCATTCTTAATGAACAAATGACAACGAAAATAAAATCAATTAATGAAACTTTATAATATATATAATATATATATTATATATATATATAAGTTTCATATACAGGGTGACCCAGAAAAAAGGAAACCCAAGTTTGATCATCAATAATTTAAAAAATATTACCATGCCGATTATAAAATTTATATCACTGTAAAGTGCAACTCATTACCATTTTAATGATACCCGCTCAGCTCACCAATGTCACGCATCACTGAACCTCATTTGTTTTGAAATGTCTTGCAAAATTGTGAGTGGTTCACTTTCACATGTTTCACGCTCATTATGAATGGTTGCTGCAATGTGCCTAAAAAGGCAGCCCAACTTTCATCATCAATCATTTTAAAAACATGACAGTAGTTATTATGACGTTTATATCACTGGAAAGTGCCACTATTATCATTGTATTGATATCTCTTTCAGCTCACCAATGTCACGCATCACTGAACCCATTGTTCTGAAAATATCTTGAAAAATTGTGATTGATGCACTGTCATCTGCTTTTACATTATCCATGGGGAACTGAAGGTTCTCTGGGTTGTCGTGACCAGTAACATGTTTGAAATTACCTGGATGGTAAGATTAAAGGACTAAATAAGTAAAAATTTCCAACCATTTATCAAACTCATTTATTTTAAGTCACTGGAATGCTTTACTTAGATTTTTTAGGAATCTTTGAAGCAACTAATCTCAGGAGCATGAAAAAGAACCTATCACAATTTTGGGCGAGATCAATTACTAACAATGGGGTTCAGTGATGCATGATATGTGGTGTAGCTGATGAGAGAGTTATCATTAGAATGGTAATGAGTTGTAGCTGTTTCCGATGAATATTAAATTCATATCACCACTGAAATATTCTTGAAGTTATTGTGATCAAAGTTGGTTTCCTTTCCAGGCATATTCACACAAACCATCTCAGGGTGCATGAAAGTGACCATGCACAATTTTACAATACTTTTTTCAAAACAATGGGGTTAGTGATGCGTGACATTGGTGAGGTGAGTGAGGTATCATTAGAATGGCAATGAGTTGCACTTTACAGTGATATAAATTTCATAATCACATTGGAATATTTTTGAAATTATTGTTGATCAAAGTTGGGTTTCCTTTTTTCGGAAACACCCTTTATATATATATATATATATATATATATAATATATATATATATATATATATATATTATATATTATTTTCGTAAATGACCACTTACCTGTTTTCTGTGAGCAATGTTTTTAAGATCAGAGCAAACTTGGAAACTATTTCTGATCAAGTCTCGATTGAAGACAAAGCCCATCAAAGAAAGCTCGGAACAATAATACATGCTGTAGGGGAGACCGGGTATGGACGTTAAAAAATTCAAATTTTGGGCCAGATAATTCTAATGAAAGAACTCACGCACTCCATCTTGGGTCTGTAGTTAGCCTATTATGTGTGCTAAAACCTGATGCATATAAACTTGAAAACATGTAAATACTAATTAACTACAGCTTAATTAGTGAAGACATTTTTTTGTAACAACCTACCCGTATATACAGGGTAGGTTGCTACACGTCATCATCACAACACAAAAAAATAAGAACTAGTTTCCAGGAGTAAAACCCGTTTGCTACTCTTGGAGCGAGTGCTTTTATTCGTATATCACGTATTTTTACTTCAGAATCTGTGTTTCTGTAAAAAGTACACACCCGCTCTTCCAGAACATGTAAAGTTACTAAGGGATACTCAAGAATTTTTTTTTATTTTCTTGAGTATCCCTTAGTAACTTTTCATGTTCAATTACGTAAACAATTGTGCAAGTGAGTTTCTCTTCAACTTGGTACGGCTTGGTGGATGATCGGGTGAAAACGCTAACAATCGAGTAAAGTGAGAATTGCTGAGAAATTCTATATAGCCTGTAATTCACTAAATAAGTAAACTACGACACGTCTTCGTACGTCTCAAGTCTCGTGAAAGTCTTTGAGAGTAATTTTCCTGGCAATGCGGTACTTTTACATGTTGCGCCCGGTACGCCTACTCGGATCACGAGTACGGACATCGAGACTGCACACGAGTATGTTCTACGCGTACGTACGTACATGTATAGCGGAACATAGAGTTACACTCTGTGAGCGGAACGGAGAGCGGAGAGCCTGCATGCTCTATTGTCTTTGGTGAGTCCTATTCCTTTTTGTTTCTTTGTTTGCCTGTTTTTATAATGATATTTGGAATGTTCCGATGATATACATCGTCTGATAACACTAACAGCTAGATTAACATGCATGGATTTCCCATTATTTGTCAGTCATGTACACAGTTTGAGTATTTGATGCATTGATGTGAGTATATGCAATGTATTGTGTGTGTGTGTGAATTGATGCACTGAAGTGAGTAATGCAGTGTATTGGTTTGAGTGAATTGATGCACTGATGTGTATATCATCGGAACATTCCAAATATCATTATAAAACAGGCAAACAAACAAACAAAAAGGAATAGGACCACTCAGTGAGTAACGCTTTACATACTCAGAGAGTCAGTAAGTAAAGGTTGCACAAACTCATCACAAGCAAGTTGACGAGTTTGTGCAACCTTTACTTACTGACTCTCTGAGTATGTAAAGCGTTACTCACTAGATTAGTTTGTGCAATGTACTCAAAAAATTAGTTATGTTACTCAATAAACGAGTTAATTAAATAAACTCATTTTGGTGTGTCACTATATTGTCAAATTAAAAATACTCGATTAGGTGCGTTTTCAAAGTAGCTTTATTGAGTGAAAGCACTCATGGATGTGTGTCACTATATTGTCAAAAATACTTGAATATTTGAGTGTGATCACTCATATATGCAAGTTCTCAATTTTTGTGGTAGGCGTAAATTGTTACATTATATAAACTACGGGGTAAGTTGACAATGTATAAATCTCTTATACCATACTTTTGTTTCAACTTTCGCGTTTCTTGGCATCTTTACAGTAGATCGAGTAAAGCTCTTGGATAGACAAAGGTAATAATAGAAACATAAAATATTAACACCTGAAAATTGAGACAAAATATAATTTTACATATGTAATGTAATTGGGGTAAGTTGTTACATCGACATGAGGTAGGTTGTTGTAACAACCTACCCCATGTGTGATTTTTCACACAAAAATCAACTGTAGCACAGCCATTAGGCAGAATTACAGGGCATGGCTAGGGGTATATTAGTGACATACATGTACTATATTTACAATACCAGACTATCACCATGTGCTTCATGTGTAAGAGCTATTACAAATTTCAATTTTTGTCAAAAATTTACTTTGAACTGTAAAAAATGGTTTTTGTTGATTTAGTTTTTAATAAAACAACGAAGAAACCTCACGACCGGCGAGTTCATCACAGATATTTGTAGGCTGTATATAGATGCCAGTTAGCACATCCTCTCTTGTTCTAGCTTAGCACACTGAGACTGTAACAACTGACCGCGTATAACTCCCATACCCGGTCTCCCCTAAACAGGAAGATAATCAAAACATTATTAGAAAAATATGAATACTAAACCCTCACAAAAAGTTTCGCAAGTCGACTTTGGGTCATGATAACTTTTCAGGTGCGCTTTAGTTATTCCTGATTTTCATACCATTGGAAAGATAATTTATTCCCCTTTTTATTGATATCCTATTGTACTGATTGTATCATGCTTCAATAACAGAATATTAGAATATGGAGAAAAGTAAAAAGTCAAATGTTGTAAAATGCATTTTTATTGATCACCTTAAAGTTCCGCAACTTCACTTTAGGTCCTGATAACTTTGGGGATATTTTCTAATTTTTATTGAATTGTATACCATTGTCAAGTTAATTTATTCCTCTCTTGATTGATACCTTATTTGTCAGGGTGATGTCATGCCTGTGTCCACAGAACCCCTCAATACACTTGAATACATGACAAGGCGAAAGATAATTTTCAGTTTAAATTTCTGTAACACAACACTGAACCTTTGATACATTTTAATGTGGGGATTTAATCATTGTCAATTTTTTATAGCATTAAAAAGTTCATTTATTCTTCTTTTTATTCATACCCTACTTGCAATAGTAACATCATATTTGAATGCACATAACTCACGAATATAATGCAAAGTAAAGTGAAAAGTTGGCGAAATGCATATTGCTCGCAACAGACAATAATACTCACAATAGGCATTCAATTTGCAACATTTAACTTCTGACTTGTCCTAACATTCAGGTGTTCTATCCATGCAGGAACAACACAATCGTTACATTAGGGTGTCATTGAAAAGAGGATAAATTATCTTGACAATGGTCTAAAATTCAATAAAAATTAGAAATACCTCGAAAGTTATCAGAGCCTAAAGTCGAGTTGCGGAACTTCGCTTTGATAAATGCATTTTGCAACATTTGACTTTTTACTTTTCTCCATATTCTGATATTCTGTGCATTGAAGCATGACATAATCATTACAAAAAGGATATCATAAAAAGGGGAATAAATTTTCTTTCCAATGGTATGAATATCAGGAATAACTACAGCGTACCTTTAAAGTTCTATGGCCCAAAGCCTATTTGCGAAACTTTTTGTGAGGGGTTATATCAGGGTTTACAGGCCGTAACCAGGGGGGGGGGGGTTCGGGGGTTCGAACGAACCCCCCACCCCCCCCCCCCCCCCCGCTGGCGACAAGAGGTCCGCTTTACCAAAAAAAAATAAATAAATAAAAATGGATAATTTTTTTTTTTTGCTAATCAATTTCTTTGGGGCCGATCTTAGCCTACCCCTATAGCTAATATATGGTACTCTTCTTGAGGCAGAAGGCAGAAATTTTGAACACCTAA
>CALNVZ010000218.1:25340875-25355167 GCA_940671915.1 Paracentrotus lividus
AACACACATCACACAGAAGCATCACTTTGAACACGCTGTAATTTATTTTATATCAATTTTTCCAACAGGAGAAGTTGATCTTCTGCTGAGTTATTTTCTAAGGAAGAAACTGACCAATTAGCATGATTAGGAATAAAAATGATTGATATTTACCACTGGCCAAACGAAAATTTCGAAAGCTGTTTTTTATTGAAAATTTTGCTGTTTCTCTGCCTGTGTATTATTGAGTAGGGAGTGCATGGGTTATTGTTTGCATTGTAAATGCATGGGTGACTACATCCATACAGTGAAGTGGAAACCGTTCTAGTGGCTTTTTGCTCTTGTTTGGCCATCCCTATCAATAGACCGGAACACTACAATTTCTCCAGTTTTTTTCTGAGGCGTGAGATTATAAGGGCTGGGCGGGTGATGAGCGGGTGATGAGGCGCTGAGTCATGAGTCACCCGCCGGGGGCGTGAGACTTGGTAGGTCTGTTCCACAAGGAATATTAAACCTATTGTTACACAATTCTAGTATACCCTTTTTTCTGGGGCCTGACGCAGCAGATCGATATTTGTGCGATTGTTAATTAAACAAATTATTGCGATGATTTACACATTATTTTGCAGCTCCACAAACTGGTCATGGTTCATTCGAGCTCCAGCAAATAAATGGACAACGTGATTTATATATTTTATATTGCGTGTCTTTTTATACTGACTATACTTCTCATCGTGGCATAATATAGTGGACATTTGGGAAATTTGGTACGACTTAGACGTAATTTTCATCACTGTTCAACTCCTGTTAAAGAGAGACTCTACCTTACTCTTAGGCCTCATCTAGATTACGCGACAGCTCCATGAGATCCTTACACATCTAAAGACAAGCAGCCCGATTTGTAACCAACAGATATGAGAAAGAAGCAAGTGTTACCCAACTTCTAGACTCCCTCAACTGGAACTGCCTCCAAGAGAGACTTTAAGATGCTACATGGCAAGTTAGATTTAGACCCCCACGCAAATTACTATATCTAAACCAGATAAATAGGAACAGACGTGGTCATTCTACTAAAATTCGAGGTACCATCTTCGAGGCTCTGTTTATTTCCACCGCACAATCACGGAATAACCTTGATCCTTCTCTGATATGCCTACCTGATGCAGACAAATTTAAAGCTGCAATCCAAAAAAACACATAAAACCGACCTCAACCACCGCAACCTCCAGTTAAAATTCCAGCAGAAGTATTTTGGAGGAACAACAACCAAGTACCAAGACTTGAAAATGGTAAGTTGAAAGATAAGATTCATATTTTTAAAAGAATTTTCAGCCTAGACACGAAATAATGAGAATATCTATTAAGACATCAATTAAAAATGTCGGTGACAGAAAGATGTGCCTTGTAAATGTGTATGCTCCCGCGGAAAAGAAACTAAAAGCAATCTTTTTTAAACGATTGAGTAATTTGGTTAATATACTGACTTTCAAAATTACACTTTAATAATTAAGGTGGCTTCATTTGTGTAAATAAACCGGATTTTGATACAATTGGAGCGAAATCTATTTATAAAAAGTTACCAGAATATATTCAAGTGGTAAAACAATTTAACTTCAGTTGGTAGATATATGGTGACAATTGCATGGCAAAAAGAAACAATTTACTTACAGAAGTATACCATAAAATGGCTTCAAGTATAGATTTCGGGCTAGTGGCGGAAGGTTTTCATCAATACGTGAGACGGGCTTGTATAAAACCTGTTGCTCTATGTCCCGACCACTGTGCAGTTTCCGTAAAAATAGCTATTGATAATATCATCCGAGATAATCAATGGCTACTGGAAACTTAACCATACCTTTCTTTCTAACGATGAATATAAAATGAAAATCAAAGATATTATTCGAAAGCAGAAAGAAATGATGAAAAATAAAAGCGATATATCATATGTCTGGGAATTGTGCAAAATAAAGATAAAAGAATATTACTTAAATTTATCAAAACAACTAAAAAAGGGGGAAAAGTCGAAATTGTTTCTTTAAAAAGAAAACATGACGAGTTGATAATTGAGTTGGAGAAGAGGAAAACAAACATTAAAGAAGAATTAAAGAGAAGAATAGAGCATTATTATGAAAAACAAAGCGAAGGTGCAAGAGTCAGTGCAAGTGCAGTACTTCGAAAAAGGAGAAAACAAATGTCAAACCAAACGTATACGCGGAACAGCCCAATACCCAATTTGATTTGTCAGTACAGTCTGTGTCAAATAAAATGATACAAGTGGAAAACATTTTTTTAAAGTATGAAAATTAATCACATTCTAAGTGTTTGATATTTCCCTAAAGTAGGAAAATCAAGCTTTCTTCTGCAATTTTTTCATCTCATTTGGTACTGTAGATCTTGAGATATGATCATGCTTTTCTATGGGTTTCACACATAACAGCCATGAATTCAGCGCACCGAAAAGTAGATGTTTGTAATTTCGATTAGCTCATCGCTGCTCAAAATTTAGCATAACTTTTGTTTTACCAAAGCAAATTATACAAAACAAATTGTATCAGCAAGAAGAATCTTTTGGCACCACATCCACACATCATTTGAGAAGATTTCATGCCTAAATATTTTTTCCGACTGTACCATTTTTTTTTACACAGACTGTGTGACAAAAGTTGAGCATGATTATCAAATTCTATGAAACATAATAAGCAAATAATCACCGTTGACAAAATAACTAATTTCAAACGCCAGATTGACGAAAATGTATTAATTTGATTGGTTTTTTGACACCGATTCCCAGGAAAGCAAGACTTGGTCAATCTTTGCACAAATGGGAAAGTTCTAGGAAGTTGTTTTGGAACTATATGACTAGGGTGAATGTACATGTCACTTTACTGCCCCTGACACCCTATCCAACAGTGGCTATGCCTATGTTTTGAGACTATCAATTAGAAGATGGGTGAATTGTCTTTAAATTACTACTCGACAATAGTTAGCCCAATTTTCACCATTTTCTCTACAAACGTTTCGAAATCTGAAATTAACACACGAGTCAACGGGGAAATATTTACCACAGTGACAACCTATCATGGGGCGCTAAAGTGGTCAGCGAAACTCAAAAGTGCCATTATGATGGGAAAACTAAACTTTTGACCAATCCTGTTGCAACATTCTTAGTATGTGGAATATAGTGACGTTTTATTACATGTGGTACCTATAAACAGTTTTGATCAGTTATTTTTAAAAATGTATGGTTATATCTTTATATTAATGTGATAAAATTTGTCGTCAATGATCAGGATACCCTTTTCCTTTTTTCTATGTGCTCTTTTTCACCCTTTCTCTCTCTCTCCCTCATTACCTGAAAATTTGTGAAGTTTTTCAACTTAATTTTACAGATAAGGGTAGAAAGAGAAGATCAGAACTTTCAACAATATCTCAATCACTTTTTTACTTTTGTCGAACTTCCCTACAAAGGAATGTGCGGTGCCATGATTTTGATTTAGGAATGAAAACAAAGAAGAAAAGAATCTCAAAAACTCGAGCTGTGAAGTGGTCGTGTGCCCCTCGCGTCATGCTCGTGGGAACCATTACAACGGCGTCTGACAGGACGTCTGACAGGGCGTGTGCAGTCGCTTTGTGTTGGCTATGGGTCGCTAGCTATCACACGTGTTACCAATTCAATTTGCCCACCCCTCCTTGAATCCTTCTCTTCCCATCTCTCTCTCTCTCTCTCTCTCCCCACGTCTCTCCATGTCTCTCTATCTCTTTCTCATCTTTTCTCCGAATTTCTCTTCCTTCCTCTATTGTCTGTTGTTCTCTCTCTCTTCTCTCTGCATGTACCTTGGCGTTAAATTTTTAAGAATGTACTATTATGCGATTAATGGTGTGCAGTAAACACGTACATCCATTTTCATATTTTATATACACAAATATCATGAAATGTCTTAAAAATGTATTTTGTTTTTATGTATTCATCTACAATTCAGTTTGTAACTGCAACACATGAAACCAATAAATACCATATCTATCTTCGAACATTTTAAAGAAATTGAGAAGAAAAATGCAGTTAAAAAGTCTATAACTGCTTAAAAGATTGGAAGAAAAAGTGAACATGATATGCGAAAGATTATGAATTATATTCCCAAGTTTTATTCAAAATTGTATACCTAACTGAATAAGAACAAAATGGAGATAAGAGATTATATTCGAAAATAAAAGTACAAAAGCTGAAAAAAGAAGATATAAGATCTAACTTGATATAAAAAGGGAAATAAAGAAGATATTGGGAATTGGAGACTAATTAAATTACTGAACATTGACTACAAATAGTCTCCAATTGTACTGGCTAACAGACTACAAAATGTATTAAAATCATTTGTTAATGAAGACCACGTTGGATATACAGTTTGTGTCAAATAAAATGGTACAAGTGAAAAACATTTTTGTTTATAGTATGAAGATTAATCATAACCTGGTATTGTTTTGTATTTTCATAAAGCAGGGAAACCAGACTTTCTTCTACAATTTTTTCATCACATTTGGTGTTGTTTGTTTGTTTGTTTGTTTTTATTTCCGTAAAACAATACATTTACATTATACATGGTACATGGTACATTTTATAATAAGAATACGGCGAATAGCCCATTTCAGCGGTATTGACAAAATACCACTGTTCTTCCATGGGGTCTTTAGTAATAATACATTTATATATCAGTAATTATGGAAATAATATTCAAAACAAGCAAAACAAAATATCTTCATTGTACATAACATATTTCAATAATCTTATACAAATAATCTTGATTCACATTTTATGTAGGTCATGTTCAATACATATTAATATATTTAAAAAAAAAGATACATAACCACACGACCCTAAACAAGATATAATAGGAAGATGATTATACAGTTTACTTAATGTAGTTTTTGAGATTATGATTAGTTTTCTACAATCAAGAAAAATCAATTTTTCGCACGCCTTCCCATGCTTTTGTGTAGGTTTCGCATAATGACCATGAATTGATCAGCGCTCCAGAACAACAGGTGTGCGTAATTTCGATTTGTTCTTCGTCGCACAAAATTTAGCATAACGTTTGTTTTACTGAAGCAAATTATACAAAACAAAGCGCATCAGCTGAGGAAAATCCGGCTCTAATTTGGTACCTCATACACACATTATTTGAAAAGATTCCACACCTAAATTATTTTTCCCTGACTGTACAATTTTTTTTTGGACACAGACTGTATAAAAGGTAGAAATGGATGTTATATTAAAGATATTAATTAAAGATATTATTGATCATGCCTTTTATTTATAGATTTCTACAAAGCGTTTGATACGCTCGAATGGAATTTTCTTGATGAATGTTTAGATAGCTATGGCTTTGATATAATGTTTAGAAAATGGATCTCAGTCTTATATACACAGATTTCAAATTGTGTAAATCTGAATGGTCAGATGGTTGTTTTTACAAATACATTTTCTCCTACTCGAGGAATAAGACAGGGTAGTCCCTTATCTGCTCTATTTTTTTTTATTTTGTCTATCGAAGTTTTCAGTAAATACAATAAGAAATAAAGAGTGTATTAAAGGAATCTGCATGGGAAAACAATCAAAGAAAATAAAAATAGGCCAGTTAGCTGACGATGTGACGATTTTTGTGGAAAATATCAGGTCAGGTGATAAAGCTCTCGAATACAATATAGATTTTGAAAGATTTTCAGGTGTTACTTTAAACAAGGATAAAACACAAGCAAAGTGGATAGGAAAAAGAAACTTTTAATTACGGTTAGTGGTATTCCGTGGGTTGAAAGCTCTTGGCATCTTCTTTTCGAAAATTGAATCCTCGAGTTATGAATTAAATTTGTCAAAAGAAAAATAGCTAAAATAGAAAAATTATTGAATATTTGTAAACAAGAATAAATCTTATTCATATGTCTCCAACGGTAACCATGTTGGTATAAGCACACGCAACTGCTGCGTGATAAATTTGAAACCAGACAGCTATGAAAAAAATCATAGCCTGCCCGGGCGGGATTCGAACCCACGACCTGTGGATTGCTAGACCACTGTCATTACCGCTAGACCACCGGAGTGCCCTTGGCGGTGAAGGTTCAAACTATCCCATATACATGAATATCAAACGTAAAGGAGTTTACGCCGTTGGGATATTATTAAATTTTTTTCATAGCTGTCTGGTTTCAAATTTATCACACAGCAGTTGCGTGTTCTTATACCAACATGGTTACCGTTGGAGACATATGAATAAAATTATTTGTCTATTTAATATCCCAACGGCGTAAACTCCTTTACGTTTAAGAATAAATCTTATATATAGAGGTAAGATAATCATCTAAACAACGCCAATATTATCGAAGCTTGTGTACACATCACAAATGTGTTTTTTTGTTGTTGTTGTCCTTGTAATGTTGTAAAGAAAATTGATAAATTAATGATGAACTTTCTTTGGGGATCCTCAGTTGCCAAGAAAAAAAAAGATCTAATGTAATTGGTGATACATCGAAAGGAGGGCTAAGCATGTTGGATTTGAGGTTGCAGTTAGATAGTTTTAAGTTAAAATGGATACTTAGATATTTTGATAAAACTAGAGCAAAGTGGAAATGGATGTTGGACCATTGGTTTGATAAACTTGGAGGGAGCGTTATTATAAAAAAATGTAAAATTGATCAGAAATATATACTAACTTTAAAAGATGGCATCCCTAGTTTTTATCGTGAAGTATTGTATGTGTATTTTACCTGGAAAAAAGAACAACCAATGAAGAAAGAAAAAATGATTGACTGCAGTTTTGGTATATGCAAAGAAATGTTATGGTTTAAGGAAAATATAAGACATAATGGAAAATTATATTGTTCAGGAATTGGATACGTTCCAATATTTTATTTGTTGGAGAAACCAAATCAGCTTTGTCTCAGTTAACGAATTACAAAAATAATTCAGTTTTTATAGATGAAAAATGGTTTTCAGAATATACAATTATTATAGCATCACTGCCAAAGAAATGGAAGGAAAAACTAAAATGCAATAATATATGTTTGTTTAAAAGATTTAAAGAGAATGTTCTAAAGTCAGAAGACATATCATTTGCAAATACGGTATTACGTGTTGTTCGAGTGTAAAGCAGATGAGTTATTACATGTAGAAATTTCAAGGGCAGAATTATTTTGGAATGAAAAGATTGAGATAGATGTAAATCACTCATGGAAGACAACGTGGGCAATTAAATTAAACAGGATTCAGGATAACGTCGTTATTCCCTTTAATTTCAAATACATGTATAATTTACTACCAACATTGAGTAATTTAAAGAAATGGAAGATGAGGAACAGTGATATTTGTGAAGAATGTGGGCAAGTAGGTGATTTTATACATTTATTTTGGTTTTGTACAGAGGTACAATTATTTTGGAAATAGAGGGTGGTGCGTTGAAAGATGACCAGGTACATGCTTTTTCCACTATAATATCAATTAAAATCCAATTTTAACAATCATTCACCTAAATTTTCAGTTGTAATTAACTAACCTGGTGATGAAGTGCCACCACTATGCACAAAATAAAAATATAGGGTCAAATTGACCCATTCTGGGTCCATTTGGGCTATACACCAATCCGGACCAAAATCGCCATACATCTGGTATGGCCATTATATACATGGTGTGGTGTTTGGCCCAATGGATTCGGAATAGGGTCAATATGACCCTTCATTAGTTTAAGGTGCATAGTGTTGGACATTCCTAATTAGGTGAGTAAATTTCAACTGAAAATATAAGTGGTTGATTGTTATTGTGTTTTCATCATACACAAAATTACTGCGTCCCTCAAGAAATCCTGTCAAACACAAAGTACTTAGAAACATATAAATCACAAAAATCGCTGTAAAATCCTCAATTTTTGACCGATTTCATCCATTCCACTTTCTACATGGAGGCTGTCATTCTATCTATTCAGAAAAGAACACTTGGGTAAATGTCCTATTTTTGGCTATTTGTTATATGGCGATAAACCACATTTAAGGGTGGTCATCTTTCAACGCACCGTACCACCCTATGTATAGAAAAGTACTAAACTATGCCATCTCAATTGTCAATGCATAAATTGTGACCCTTTGCAGTGAGCTCAACGCAACGCAGAACAATGGATTTTCTGTAAATATTACCATTCTCAAGCTTTTCTCTTCAATGAGGAAAACTTTTGCGCTAATACATTGGGAAATAATAAACTCAACTACCATAAAATGTAAAAATGTTGAATTATCCAACATTATTACACTTTGAAAAAGAAAAGAGAAACTTGGAGATCAAAAGTTCTACACAAATTTGAACGTATAATTTATACCAGTTTTGCCCATTTTTCACAAGTTTTGTTTTCCCACACAATTTTAAAATTATCTTATGTTTTAAGTAAGATGTTTTCAGGGATGATTTGAGACTGTTTGGTCATTTTTTTATTTTTATGTGGGAGTACCTACCATCAACCTCCTACCTTATTATTAATAAGTTTTGTATGTATTTCTTTGTTCTATTTGCGTTTTAGCATTGAAACGTATTTTAAAAAAAATTTTGTACATTATACCAAGACAATGCCTACCGTAGCCATTCTACACCGTACATGTACGCTAAATCGCTTGACTAGTTTTCTGGTTTTACTTGGGAATTGTCTGAGCTTTGTCTGTTTTGGCACACCAGCGCCACGCTGGTCATACTCGTATTGTGCAATTATCACCATGCAGCAGTCAAATGGTTAAACCTCGCTATCAAATCCCTTGAACAAGACTGAAAGCCACAGATTCTTCTGGTTGCTACATGTATCTTCAAAGCATAAATAATCTCACTTTTTCAGTAATTTTTGGATGGTAATGGCAAGATCAAAAATTTTCAATGCTGCCCTCTACAGGTTGGTTTAAACTGCATTTAGGTTTTGTTTGGTTCAGTATCATTTTCATTTTTATTGAAAGCCATGTTCTATAGTGAATCTAAGGAAGACTAGCCAATCAGTGTAAACTGGTTACAAGAGGGGGAGGGGGGGGGGGAGATACAAGCATATCACCCATAGCTTTTGAAAACTGTTGGTACCCATTGAACATAACTTTTAACCCATTGAGGACTGAGCCCGAATAGGTTTGGGCTGAGATCTATGGGAAATGTGTGTTATAGCTAAATCAGCTCGTCACCAACAGGTTAATATCAGAAAATTTCTGATTGTGCCCCCTATTGTTTAAATTTACCAGTTGCGCCTCCCTCCTTGTATCCTCTTTATCACGTTGACATAATAACAATTTCAAGTTTAAATTTGAAAATTTGGGGGGTCATTTACTAGTTACTGGACTACCAAAAGCTCAAAATTTAGGGAAGGATACTGGAGTGAGATTATTTGAATAATGGAAAGAGATGGGAGAGATGAAAGAAAGAAAAATAATAAGAGGATGAAGACAGAGATTGCGAGCGAGTGGCAATAGAAAGAGAGAGAGAACGGAGGCATGAAATGAAAGAACTAGGAGACAGAGAGAGAGAGATAGAGATAGAGATAGAGAGAGATAGAGATAGAGGAAAGGGGAGGGGGCATTAATAAAGCAACATTCATTCATCAGTAGTCTTGGAACATTAAAGCAAACATTTGTGGCAAATACGACCTTTGACAAATAGGCTTCCATTCTTAAGTCAAGATGATAGAGGTATAGTCCCCTAAAAAGTGTAGGCCCTTTAACAAAATAAACACAGTAGTGGATTAGGGCGTTTGTAATGCGTCGCTTTCCGCATGTCTCGTTTCGAGATTGGTTGAATAGTTTCACACTTCTGCTAGCTCTACGACCTTCTACACGTCGGTTTTATTTTTCAGAAACGTGTACGCGAGCTATGCCGTTTTCATGCTTTTCTGAAAACAACGGGTTAGAAAAAGTGAAATTGCTAGAAAAAAAAGTAAGAAAATGCAATTATTTAGAGCCTACATTTATATAGTTTAGGGGGAGAATAATAAAGTAAAGTCAAGATTGCCGTTAAGACATACTGTAAAAAGAAATGTATTATTACAGAAAAAAATACAGATTTGCTAAATAAAAATACAGATCTGCTCCGTTCTAACTAAATACAGCAATTCTGATTTTTTTTTTTTTTTTATCACTCCCGGTAATGTGTATGGGGAAAAAAATAACATCAATAATTGTATTTTTACATCAGAATCGATGGCTACTCTGCTGCTATCAGATTTGTTGTAAATTTACGCAGCTTTCTTTTTTTTTTTTTAATAGTGCAGTAAAGTTACGAAATGAAAATGCAAAGAGAGAAAAGATCGTTAAAAAAATGCAAGCACTATATAACACAGCATAATGAAAGTATAATTTAGGCCTAGTATAAAAATTCAATATAATTTTCAAATAGGCTTACTTAAACTCATTTAAAACAGACTTTTCATTTTTGTCGATTATCATCTGGCCAATCTGTCTGGAAGAAAAAATTATATCCCGCCTATATTTAGCTAACCTATTTAGCAGACAATGATAAAGATCATAAAAGGCAATTGATATAACAGCAAACTATCGAAACGCATTCAATAATTTTTATTAGGAAAATATGCGCAATCGCTTAGGAGTGAAATATTTTCAAAAGAAATATCATGTCAGACTTCAATGATATCGGATTATTTGACTACTCACCTTCAAAGTTACATAATTTTTTTAAAGCTATTTTTCGGGGGGGGGGGGTAGTGACTTGAGCCGCAAAGACCAAGCCCCTCCTTCCGCTCCTAATTACAGGCCTGATAGTAACGTTCCTCCCTCCTCCTCCTCCTTCCTTCCTCCTCCTCCTCCTCCTCCTCCTCCTCCTCCTTCCTCCTCTCCTTCTCCTCCTCTCCTCCTCTTCTTCTTCTTCTTCTTTCTTCTTCTTCTTCTTCTTCTTCTTCTTCTTCTTCTCTTCTTCTTCTTCTTCTTATATCCGCCACTAATACATGTACAGTGTGTCCCAAAAAGAAACTTATAAACTTTTGAAATGGCTATCAAATAAGAAATATTTGGTTCTTGGGGGAGAGATTTATATGTAGATAAAGCTCATATCCTCAATTATTATTTGACACAAAAAAAGTCTAAAAATGATGCATGCTTCAATGAGCAACACCCACTTTTGTGACAGACACAAAAACAAGGCTGCGCAGGAATTCGCTATTCATTTATCACCTGCGTATGGGCATCCAAAAGGGCCAATAACAATAATATAATAAATCGGCTAATAATTATTAACCTTATCAAGACCAAGGTATTTTGATGGTTCATAGGCCAAAGGAGGGGGGGGGGGGCAACAATGTGCCCCCCTCCATAATTTTTTTTATTATTTGACCGATCACTTTCATATTTGGCATGACGATAGAGCAACTCAAGCTTTCCAACTTGGTACATTAAAAATTTCTCAAGGTCACCATATGGGGGCGCTATTTACAATTAAATAAAGAAATACATAGTAAAATGCACAGAAATCATTTTGACTCTCTAAAATCACATTTTGATGATTGAGACTGGTTCAAATATGTTTAATGATTCATTCATTGTTAATTAATCTATTTAAAATGTCCAAAGTTGCCAAATGGGGGCGCTTTATTCTCTGAAATCAGAAAAATGCAATTTTGCCACTAGAGGGCGCTTCAGGTAATTAACTAAAGTAATCTAATTTTAAAAGTTTTTGTACTAATTTTCACTGTTTAGATATGCAAAGTGATTATACAATAAGAAATAATCATATTCTGTGAATTTCAAGGTATAAACTAATTCAAAAGATTCGAAATGTGAAAAAATTGACATTTCATTATTTTCTTTTATATTTATTGTTTTTGGCGCCATTTTGCACATGAAACGTAACTAGAACAAAAGTAGAAGAGTGATATTCAGTTTAGAATGTTATTTCAATTCAATTTGAATAAAGAAACCTCCATAATATTGTTTAACACTATGGATATCGAAAATTATCAAAAAAATGGATAAACATGGTTACCAATTTGTGGTTGCCATGGCAACACGGAACATCGTACCCCCGCAAAATATGTATCAAAATGTTCGTGAATAAATTTTAGGAAAATCACCAAGTTTGGTGGAAAAAGATCCAAGCGTATAAAAATGGCGTATAAAAGTTTGATAGGGGGGGGGGAACATTATGCCCCCCCCCCTTGGTCTTGAGAGGGTTAAGACATAAATAAACCAAAAGTTAGAAATAGACATCAATGCAAAAATGTGATGGTTAACCCTTTTGTTTTGTATCTTAGTTTATTTTGTCTTTGTTAGCCGATTCACACCATTATTAAAATTGGCCCTTTTGGCTTGGAAAGAAAATGGCGAAAATCTGAAAATTTGCTTATTGAATCATGCATCAATTTTGGACTTTTTGGTGTCAAATAATAGTTGATAAAATGAGCTTTATCTACATATAAATCTTTTTCACAAGAACCATATATTTCGTATTCGGTAGCCATTTCAAAAGTGTATAGTTCTTTCTGGGACACACTGTAGTCAGAATATGATTATTTCATAAAATGTATTATTTTACATTAACATAATTGAGTGAACCCAAAATTCAATATCACTATTCATAAATTCGTAAATAAGCTGTGAAAGTTTAATTCCTAAGCATGAATAAGATTTTACGAGAACACTGCGTCAAAAAAAAAAAAAAAAAAAAAGGATCGTGTAAGCATTAATAAAGTATTTTGTAATACAAGCGACATTTTCTCCTCTCCAGCGTTCCGTTCTACAATCGAGCACTGCGAACGTGACTCGCCTCGCTGTGATGTCATAACATGGTTGGTTGTTTATGCAGTTGGTTGAGATAGG
Source organism: Paracentrotus lividus (assembly GCA_940671915.1). Classification (NCBI taxonomy): domain Eukaryota; kingdom Metazoa; phylum Echinodermata; class Echinoidea; order Camarodonta; family Echinidae; genus Paracentrotus; species Paracentrotus lividus. The sequence continues at coordinate 25,353,677 of CALNVZ010000218.1, forward strand.
GTGGCTAGTGACTAGCTTTTTTATAGATTTGTGCTTTGCTTTTTAAATCGGCAGACATTAAGAAAATCAATGAACGTAATGCATATGGCAGTGAGTTAATTTTCCAGTTTTTATCAGCATGTCGTCATTTTACTCTTACCCTTAAGTAAGAATAAGAAAGCTATATACGCGATTATGGTGATTAAGTAACTAAGGTTGAATATTTTAATCTTATTTGTAACCTGCGGGATCAGAGATTCCGATAAGTGCAGAGAATTCATATTTGGTTTGATCTATTTCCTGAAACTCGAGATTCCTACAGCTTTCCATCAATGCCAAACACGTAAAGTTTGCCAAACTTTTATAACCAAGTTAAATACAATATTAAAGTCTTGCAGTTTGTTTTCTGTTGCTCTTATTGCGATTTAGAGGTATGGTGGTTTGGGGCCATCGCGTCTGGTATTTTTTTTTTTTTCAATTACCCCCAAATTATGTTTTGAAATAAATATAAAATTTTGTATTTTTTTTTTTAGTTAATTGCTGTTCGAATTTTATCGTGGTTTGCGTGAAATTAATTAATCAATATAGATTTTTTGAACGCTTCATCAGTCAGAATCATGTCATGAACATGAAATCCTGGATCAATTGTATTCAGTTAAAAATTCACATCTTTTAAAGTGAAATAAGGGTGAAATAATTTTTATCACTATTTGATTTGAATTGAGATGACTTAGTATTTATTTCCTTATAAAAACTAAAGCTTTTGTATTACTGATTTTTTTTTTTTTTTTTTTTTTAATGGTCAGGTGTTTCTGCATTTATTGATTCGAAAATATAATATCACATTAATCATTATACATATACATAAAATATATAAAATAATGGATAAGATTACAAATGGTGACATTAACATAATAGCAATAGATAATAGACATAATTCATATAGATTTAAAACAAATACTAATTCTTCAAATGCAGGGGCCAGCTATCATAAGCAAAAATGCTTGACCGAATAGCAGCCAGGGGGGAGGGGCTACATGAAAACCATTTAAAATTAACGAGTCATTTAAAATTAACGAGTCTATATTTTGATAAATAAACAAATAAATAATGAAATGAAACAATGATAACTTTTACAAAAATAACAAAATGATGATAGTTCCAAATAAACAACAACAGCAACAATACTGTGGCGGTTTCAGGATTTCAAGTTGGGGGAAGGGGCGCTGCCCCCAGAAGGATTTAAGTTTATTGTAGTTTTCATAGTTCACCCTTCGTGTAGCCTATACCAACAAGATTTACCCTCTGGACAATATAAACCACGGACCCAATCATTTAGGCCTTCGTTTATTTGGACAAGATTATTAGAAATGTTTAATGTAAGAGCAGAGTGTGGCAGAGCCAAAGGAGAACAACAGGCGTGCACCCATATTTTTCGGAAACCACTCATTGAACTTACACATTACTTATAAAAAAAAATAATAAAAGAAGAAAAAAAAAAAAAAAAAAAAA
>CALNVZ010000218.1:25355186-25373809 GCA_940671915.1 Paracentrotus lividus
AAAAAAAAAAAAAAAAAAAAAACCTGAAGCACCCACTATTTTTCTAATTCATAAGCTGCATTCCCCACCCCATAATTTTTAAATTGAGGGTCCACCGTTACATCAGATAGCATTTCAGAGAGTCCTGGAAGGGCATTCAGACCACAGGAAGGTTGTAGTGCTGGCTGTTGGAAGGTTGGCATCCAGTCTCAGTCATGGCTTGTTTCACGAACACCAGGTGGACTAAGACTAGGAGGAGGATGAGCTGGAGCAGGCGTACTCCTGGAGGCCTTCATGAGATGTGCCAACGAGATCGCAACGAACCAGGCTACTGTCCTAAGGAAGTTAGAGGAGCTCTCCTCTGCTGAAGGAAGCTGTGGAGAGCCGAGGCAAGTCGACGATGTGGAGGAGCCACTACTGAGGGTTGACGAGCCAGAGGTTGACAAGGCTGAGGTCAACGAAGTGAAGATCGATGGAGCTGAGGTCGACGAAGCAAGGATCGATGGGGCTGAGGTCGACGAAGCGAAGATCGATGGGGCTGAGGTCGACGAAAGCAGGATCTAGCGGGACCTGAGGTCGAGAGCGAAAGATCAATGGGGCTGAGGTCGATGACATGATGAAGCGATCAGGGATGACGATGAAGGTGGGCTGAGTCGACGAGTGAAGATCGATGGGGCTGAGGTCGACGAAGCGAAGATAGATGGGGCTGAGGTTGACGAGGCGAAGGTCGATGGGGCTGAGGTCGACGAGGCGAAGATCAACAGGACTGATGTCGTCGCAGCAAAGGTCGACGGTGTTAAGGTTGACGAAGCGAGGGACAACATTACGGTTTGGAGGTCATCAATGGGCGACCTCCTGACGACAGCAGAGACAGTCACAATAAGTTTGTCGATAGACATGAGTTGGAGCAAGACGTCCGCATGAGCACAAGGAAGAGGGCGTATCGGTGGAAGAAGCCTCCTTAAAGAAATGACTGGGACTGGATGTCAGGTCTTCGACGACCAGCACTTTGATTACTTTGTTTATTACCTGAGTAGTATAGAGTAGGGAGCTTTAGAAAGTTAAACGGTTTATGTTAGTTTAACAGTAAATGTAGGTTATTTTGTGAATTAATAGGGTTTCTAGGAAGATGTTTTGTCTTTATTTACTTCCGGTATGCATTACATTAGAGTGCTTGAGAGTTAGTACCTGTGAAAATGGGGAAACAGCACGGTGTAATGTGGAAGTTAATTATTGATGAAATTTAATTCCTATGTTTTGTTAGTTTTTAATTCATAAGTGATACATGTACCTTTAATCTTTTAGTAGTGCCACAGTCAAAAATAATAGAATTGTTATTGTTTGGGCTGATTTGAGGAGCAGGTGACGACTATACTTTGTAGCTGAGGACGTCACAGAAGGAGTGTTGAATGGGGAGTTAGAGAAAACATCACCAAGATGGAGGGCTGGTAGTTGTTGCCTGGTTAGAAGCTTTTGAACTGTGAAAATCAAGGGTAATATTGAAATTATGACTGTGGCATATTCTTTGTTAAACATGTACTTGTAAATATTGTATATATAGTTGTTGTTAATTATGTTAATAAAGTAGATATTCTTTGTTCATGTAAAGAATTTGTGTGATGCTGTTTTCTTGACTTGTTTGCAATGTACTGTATGTTGAGCTCATAGCTTTGATATAGTTTTCCGAACATTTAATATCTTTAGTTTTGGTTACAATATTAAAATCAAGTTCCCTGGAAACCAAAAGTCTATCAATTTCACTTCTATTTTCTAATAAACAAAAATTTAAGGAAAAATATCCTGGACTGGTTTAAATCCCAATTCTCAAACTACTATAAAATCTAAGAATCTATGCTCAAGTTAAGACTTCAAATTATCCCAACAACTTTAGCCTTCCTCTACACACCACCAACAACAACAATGAATATCAGATGGCCTACAAAAAGGTTTAGTTTTCACATCTACTCCTCAAAAATGATTTTGTTTATATTTACTAAATGAATAATTAATAAATTATTTTTAAGTGCATTTCTGAACTCCTCAGATATTCAGCTTCAAGAAAATGTATACTTTTATGGGGTAAATATCGATTTTGAAAAAGTTACAGCCACTTTCATTGAAATGCGCGCGATTAGCACAAATTTTGAGTGTGTCACACAGCCTGGGCCCAACTTTAAACGCATGACCAAACACAACTATCCTAAAGGGGGGACTTCACACTATCCCTACATTTTAAACTTCTACGTCACAAAAACCAACTATGAATAAGATCCTGCATTGATCTACATTCATAAACACCAATCAGCTATCTATCCTTCTATCTTCATAAACCAAAATATTCTCACTAATGTCTTCAAAATAAACACATCAGAGAAAATTGAAAAACAAAACAATAAAAATAAAAATAAAAAAGTAAAAAATATACCCGATTTGAGGCGATTGACATCGTGAGCCTACCCCTATGGCTAATATCTGACCTTCCGGTTGGCCGAAGGCCGAAATTTTTTTCAACACCTCCCCCCCCTGATCCTGATCTGTTCCAAAACCATGCGCGTATTCGGGGGGGGGTTTACGGGCCCGGGCCCCCCGGGTAGGCGCCCAAAAGTGCGCAAAATGACCTCAAAGGGGCGCCAAATTGACCTTAGAGGGGCGCCGAATCAAGAAATTGAAAAAAAAAAAAACAAATAAATTAAAAAATAAAAAAAATAAAATAAAAAAGGAAAAAATATACCCGATTTGAGGCGATTGACATCCCCCTCCCCCCTCCCCTCCCCTATCTATCTCTGTCTCTCATAAACAAGTTCGTTGAGAGTTAAATTAAAAAATACGTCACCAATCTCCTATTTTAAACTGACGATTGAGGCCAGAGTCCGGAGACGACTCGACAACTTCTGTCTATCGAAAAGTCCTTGAATTCAGCCCCAACCCTAGCCTCTTGTCGAGGCCCTGTTGGCTGGTCGTCGTTTGCCGAATGATGTCGCGGGAAGCGAGGAGAAAACCCGAACTCGCGAGTTCGGGTTTTCGCCTCGCTTCGCTCGGCATCATTCGGCAAACGACGATAAAGCCAACAAGGCCTCGACAAAAGGCTACCCCAACCCCAACCCAACTACATATCGACCTCGTAGCAATGAGTGCCCCAACTTCGGTACCATCTATAAATTCAAAACATACCAAGAACTTTTCTACTATCAGTTTAACAGTATTTAACAATAAGAAATGCTTGAACTGTATACATTATTACCAATATCTCATATCCACTCCTGCCACGATTTAATTGTCCTTGTGGCTTTAATAATTTTCCTTTACATTGTTTTGGAATATCACATTTTGGAAATAACATGTGAAATATTTTATAAAGTACATTGAAATTTATTTTATAGATATATGCAACCGCAAATAATTATTTGTTTTATATTTAAGTAATTAAAAATGTTTCCTGAACTCAGCTATGCACACTAACTTTCAGATAAAAGAAATTACCGTTTAACTTACCGATGACTGCTTAAAAACACTGCTTAAATATATATTGTATCTGCACTCATTCAGGATGAGAAAAACCATAGAAGAACTGAAACTGAAGTAGCATAAATTACTGTCTGCATTTTGTAGAAAATGTAAGAGTACGAAATAAATTTAAAATTGTTCTTATTTTGCCAACTCAGGAAAAATAAGACTGTACTCAACGAAGTTTGAAATCTGACTGCCCAGAGTGTGGGCAAATTACCCTCCAAAACTCCTATATTACAAACCACATCTTATGGTAATTACCCATGAAAAATGTTCGTGTCAGCTGGTAAAAAGCAAAGGTTCACCACACTCACATACCAAAATCAATCAACCTGTACATGGAATCATTCAAAGGCAATCATCAATGGCACATACTATCTATTCACATTTAAATAAAAGAAACACTCTCTTTCTCTGCATGAGCACTCTCTGTCACCTAGCAACTCAACCTGGCTAGGGGATACAAAATAGAAGAAAGTTTTGGGAAGAAAATAAATAAATAAATAAAAATGCATTTTCAATGTGACAATAGCGAAGTTATGAATATTTAAAGTTTTGATTCTGTGACGTCACGTGCGAGCAGCTCTCCCATGTGTTGTGTATGTACATTCCATAAATATATCTTTTTTAATGGTTCTTGATAGAGGAATGAGTCAATTCGATAGAGGCATGTATATAAACATAATTATGTTTGATGATGTATCGACCGCACAGGGGAAATAATTAATTTTCCAATGAAAAAGAAAATGACACTTTATGGAAATTACACTACATAACACAAAAGAACTGCTCGCATGTGATGTCACAAAATCAAAGCTTTAAATATTCATAACTTCGTTAGATTTTGGTGGATTTTATTCAAACCTTCACTTATATTTTTCTTTCATTTTTCTACATTTTAAAATCAATTTAAACCCAGGCTGAACTTTCTCTTTAAACTATCAAAATCGGCTATAGCAAAGGTCTTAAGTTAAGAACATATTCTTAACACTTTTTTGTTTACGGAATGCGCATTTTGGCTAAGAATTTTTTCTTAGCCAAAAGCAGATTTTAAAAAATGCTTAAATTTCGTGCTAAAGCTGTTTATGAAATACGGCCCAGGTCTTCACAATAGGGGCGAATCTATTATTCAGGATTGAAATGCATTTTGGGGGAATCCAATTTGCATAAATTAGTTATTGCTATATTCGAACAACACTTCTGGTTGTCAACGGGGTTGTCAAGAACACACTTTGTTTAAAAAGTATAAATATAATTAGTGCACCGGTCTATTGAAATTTTAAAAATGGTGTAACTTTTAACCTAGGCTGTCTCTGAATGGAAATTAGGTTGAGATTGCATTTAGAACACCTTTCCATATTCTTATTTCATGCAGAATGTCCGGCCAGCAAGAGGAGCAGAAGCTAGAGGGTCCAATCCATCCCGAGGAAAATCTGGAACAGAACCATGCGGAAGAGATGGCTGCCTTACGTGTGCCCATGTAAAAGATCTTTCAGTGGTTGAGGGTGTAAATGGGGCAGAAATTAGTGTCAGGCATGACAAGAATGAAATGTACTCTTGCAGGTCCCATTTCATATATGTCTATTATAGGTGCTTGAAATGCAACCAAGCAGCTGTAGAAAAAACATATTCGATGCTGAAAAAACGAATGAGTGCCCATCGCAATGAAAATACCATTATTGCTAGGCATTTCCAGCTTGATAACCATGATTTTTATGAAGATCTTGAAGTAAGTGTAATCGGAAATATTGATGCTAATAGAAGCATTGAAGAAAAAGAAATGATTAAAAAACTAATTAACTCATGGAAACAAATATAGTTCTCACGGAAGTTCCACTTTCCAGGGCTCTGATATTTTTGCTATCGCAATCCCCTTTCCTGATAATCTGTATATTGACCACTTTCAGAATATGCTATCATCAAGACATCTTTAACTGAATACCGCCATTTCCAAAACCGTGCTTGTCACAAGTAAAAATAATAAAACATTATTTGGCCACTTACCTATTTTCCCTTCATTGTGATGTGAGATTCGGTGGGAGGAGGAGGGGGGGGGTGCAGTGGCGGATCCAGAATTTCATGGGAGGTTTGGGGGGGGGTAATGGCCAAAATTGGAATTTGAGATTTTTTCCCGTCACACCGGGCGAGGAAAAAGGAACACTTTAAAAACTGAAGTTCTCTTTTTAGCACTTCAGAGGCTGAAATCAGTGACTGCACTCAAAGTGCTGTTTTAGCACGTTCACGTGAGCTGAACTTTCAGCAAAAATGGGCAAAAATGGCGTGACTTCGTGGTCCCCTGGATGAGAAGCGCTTACGAGCACGTTAGACCAATTCACATCTCACGTGCACGATAGCAGATCATATTGTTTGATGATTTACTTTCATCACAGTTGCCATAATTATTTACTATGCTGTCATAATTAAAGCTAGTTGTGGAGGTCTCCTTTAGTCTATTGGTAACGTCAGTGGTTCTCTTCCATGTCTAGCTGAACCCGGTCCGAATCCCATACCGACATTGACCATTTTTTGTTGATAAATTAGCACTTGGGTAAGTGCTAAAACAGCAATTCAGGTGCTGATTTAGCACTTCAAGTACAGTCACTATACGAGCACCTATAAATTAGCACTTCAGTTTTTAGAGTGTACATAAAAACGTTTTCCCGTCACGCTGGCGATAAGCGGGGGGAGGGGGTGTTGATGTTTCCGGCCCATAAAAAAAGGTCATGAAGTAACGTCCATAGGGGTAAGATTCAATTAGTAAATCGGGCCGATCATCCATTCCCTCTTTTTTTTTAATTATTTTTTTTTTAACCTTTTTTTTATGGCTGGGGGGGGGGGAGGCACTCGGCTCCTGGATCCGCGCCTGGTGTGACTCACAACATGATGTGCTACGCATTATGCGTCCAGCCTCGAATAAGGGTCTGTTTTCAGTCTTCCGGCGTCGTCGATGTTTTTTTATGGGTGTTTTTAAAATTCAATCGCCGTTTTAATTAAAATAGGGGTATTTTCATCTTAAATCCCTGTTTTGTGTACTTCATTTCACGGTGTTTACGCCAATTAGGGTGTGTTTTTTTTTCCAGTCTCATGTCGAATAGGGGTCATGTGACAGGGGTGCAAATTTGCCTTTTGTGTAATATGCTATTTACGGTCCATTTTTAGGGTATAATGGTACAGACACTTGCGTATAGTTACGTTTTTGTTGTTTTATTCTTATTTCATCTTGTATTCTATAATTTCTTATGTTTTTGTTTTTTTTTGTTTTATTGGATGAACGATATTATCACTATTTCATTTGCCGACTATGACCGGAAGGCATCCCTGGGTATCCGCAGAAATATAATAAAACATAATAGCACTTTTGTCTTGAGTGACTCCCCGGGATGATGATGCTTAAATTCTGGGCTCTTTACACAATGTTATATATATGTACTTGATAGCATGTGAGGCCCTGCAACTCAGATATGTGTGTGCCTTCACAGATTTTAACGGCCTTTAAAAAAAAATTATTTATTTATTGAAATTCATTTTAGAACCAAAAAGGCCTTTACGACGCTGTCATTCAAACGCATTATGTATGTTTCCATACATTTTCACCGGATTAGAGAATAATATTGACTACAAAATGTATTCTAATCACGATATTTGTTATTTGCATGTATTGCACTGCACTTTACCCGGCTTCAACTGGAGTTTATCTAAACACAACACAAAAAGTAAGTTCCCCCTATTTCAGATATTAATCATTTTTGAACTAGGTGGAATTGAACAAATCTACAGGCCCAAGTCCGTGTAGGTGATTTTATTAGCTACCATGTGACCGATTTTTAGGAAGAATCATCATGTCATGTTTTAGTGAGCACTAGTTGAAGGCAAAAATGTCATTTTCTGAAGTTCACAAGCACATTATCACAACTTTGAACTAGAGGGGCCGTCAAAGGCGGCATACCCACGCCTTGGTGGCGCTACAGAGTAGTTGTAATACTATACTATAGGGTCAAAACTGAAATCTACAAAGAATCTGCAGGGATCAACCAATCATCACCTAAATCTAATCGATTCTTTCCTTTCACTATCAAAACAATCCCTGAAAATTTGGTGCAAATCCGTTCACCCGTTCTCTAGTTATCTTGTACACAAACAAACAAACATACGGAACCCTTTACAATACCCTGCCGAATTCATCGGCGTGGTAGCGTCGCCGCGCTCGGCTCGCACTCAGCTGAGCTGATGCAGTAATTCGCTCACCCATTTCACAATGCATTATGTAGACTCTATGTAGGAAAGCCGAATTTACGTAAATTTTTACCTTTTTTCATGATGAAACACGAATATTGATACCCGATGACTCTTTTTGCATAGATAGTTGTTGAACATGACTTTGCAATGGTTTTTGCATGTCTATTGTAGTTATAAAGTCCCTTTTAGGCGCGTGTGGTGATGATTTCGATTTTACCTGAATGCGCGTGTGATTGCAAGTTCGATATGTACACAAAGAGCGTCGATGTACAAAGATTCATTACCTTGCATTCGTCGTATGGATGGTTTCTCGCACACGACATACATAGATTGCGAGTGCAGGCTTGGGCCACGGCAAAATCTTGTCGATCCTCACCGCGTGATGCTTCCGTGCATGCGAGTTCTGTGCACGATGGCTAGTAGTTGTAATACTATACTATGGGGTCAAAACTGAAATCTACAAAGAATCTGCAGGGATCAACCAATCATCACCAAAATCTAATCGATTCTTTCCTTTCACTATCCAAACAATCCCTGAAAATTTGGTGCAAATCCGTTCACCCGTTCTCTAGTTATCTTGTACACAAACAAACAAACAAACAAACAAACAAACAAACAAACAAACAAACAAAAAAAAAAACAAACAAACAAACATACGGAACCCTTTACAATACCCTGCCGATTTCATCGGCGTGGGTAATAAATGATTTCGGAACATTGTTCAAATTATTCAACATCACACTAATTTTGGGGGTTCATGGGATCATCTTATTAAATTAGTATTTTGTCTGAACTGTGTATTTTTCTGATGTCATTTTCAGAGCAGGTTCAATTTGTAACATTGTGTGAAACTAGTTTGAAGAAAGGAATGTACATACATATTTTTTACGGTTATGTATTAAGTTGGATGTGCATGTGTGATGCGGCGGTCACAACTCGCCGTACCTTCGACGTGCAACTCCCTACGATGGATTTCGTAGAAAAATCGTGCAGTGCAGGTACCTCGGAGGCACGTTGCATGTACGACGTGCAGGAAGTTTTTTTCAATAACCTTAATACAGAAAAGCAGGAATCGCAGAAATTGACCAACGACCTGTGCATGCATTGCACATGCAACGCAGGCTACGTTGATGGCACGTGCCCCGTAGCCTACGATGAGTTGTGACCACCGCATAAGTTAAGAATTTTGTCAGGTATTTTTAAGGTAAAAAAATACTATTGTATAAAGGTTTAAGGTGGCGTAATGTAGGATACGAGAAATTTCAGTAGATTTTTCATTGAAAAGTATTTATAGGATTTCAAAATTATTGCATATACTAGGCCTATCTGTAATGAAAGTTTGTGGAAAATGTCTTTATTTTGTATTTTATTAATATGATATCAAATATTGGTGCATTAACACCATCTTGTGTTTGGTGCTATAGCTCCATTTTGTGTCCAAGTTTATACAGCTTTTTGAAGTGTATCAAGTATCAAGGAAATTGATTGTTTATTGTGCCAATTATTTTGAATCAAGAGCATCATGAAATCTTGGTTAGATATGAAGTCAACATAGGAGGCAAAGAGGTTAGTTTATCTCATGATCATAATGATTTCTGATATTTTGTATGCTAAATGGGTAAATTAGTGAGTTTATTTTGGCTTGTCATTTGAACAAATGCACATGAATGTTACATTATGTGAATGACAATGTGTGTTGTAGATATGATAGCAAGAAATGAGTCAGTTTAATGTATGATTACATGTAATTTGAAATGCTGATAATTCTAAAGATAATATTATGATATCTTTGGTAGTATAAGAGGTGCATTCATGCTTATAACTTTGAAGAAATGAATATGGAACTTGAGTGTAAAAGAGCTTATTGAATGAGAAAAGGGCCACTGAAGGTCAGCTGTAGGTCAAGCTTTAGGTCTTTCTTCATTTAGGCAAATCTTACAAATCATTATTGAGTCTTTGTTTTAGGATGATAATTGGATAAAAGCTAAATGGATATAAGTATTTGTTTTGTTAAAGTGTTTAAAATACATGTTACTGTTGTTTATTATGCTTTGTACAATTGTTTATTGTTACAGTTTACACGGAGCTAATTAACGACTTTTATGGAGTTAATTATCGATTTTTATGGATTTTATTAAGAAGTTTAATGGAATCAAAAGAGAACGAAATGAAATAATAGAATAAAGAAATGCTCCCGTATGAAACGTTTGTCGGCCTATCATTTTGTTTGGCGTCATAACAGTCACAACACCACTGCAAAGGTGAGGGGTTAGTTTCCAGTATTTGATATATACATGGATGGCCAAAATCATTTAGATGAATATGGCTCCTCTAAAAATTGACTTAAAAAAAAAAATTACAATTTGATAAAAAAGAATTCTATTTCAATAGATTATTCATTGGTACATAAAACACAGATTTATTTTATTTTATTTTTTATTTTTTTACAAATATTAAAATAAAATGGCATATTTCTACCTACACGACCTAAGGATAGAAATGGGACTTTGTCATTGATCATAAAATATATATATTTTTTTATATTATAAAGTCAAAAATCCCTATCAACATATTTTAACATTCTTTAAGTGTACACATATTAATTATGTAATATACATGCGTAATATATTCTGAGAAGTGAAACATAAATGAGAGGAGAGAGTGAATATGAACAGAGAGAGGGAGAGGAAAAGTCAGAGGGGGGGGGGTAGTAGAGAGAAAGAGAAAGCGCGAAAAAGGTGAAAGAAGTATGAACCCATACGTATACGAACATTTACTTAAACGAAACGATGGCGGTACCTTTTATTTTATTATTCATTTATATATTTATTTATGATCTTTATACAGGGTGGCACATTATTGATGGCCTTCCACGACGACCTGTTGCAGTTTACACCACGAAAACTCAGAAAGCAATAATACAAAATAAATATTTTTTTTTAAAATAAAATGATGCATTTCATAGAAATTGACTAGCTTTTTTAAATAGGAAAAAGAGCAAATCATGAATATGTACAATACAATACAATATTTTATATAGCGCTCTATAAGAATAAACATGCATCACAGCGCTTTACAATGAAATATACATGTAACAATTAACACAATGTGTTAATTGTTACATGTATATTATTTAATAATGAAATAATATACAAACAGTGGTAAAGGAAAATTGCATATAAACACAGCATATAATCAACAGTTAATTATCAAAAAGAAATCAATTATCAAAAAAAAAAAGAAAAAAAGTAGACTTCTACAGTCACAAAAATGCAATAATCATTTTTGAAGTTGAGAAAGACGAAGAGGTTTATGAAAGAATTTACATGTAGGATACCAAAAATTGACATATTTACATAAAATATTATTACAATACTGTACTGTAACAGTTATTATATATACACTGTTCGTCATAAAGGTGGAATATTTTTTTCTTGCTCAAGCGACATTATGTTGCTCTGGTTTTAATTTTTTGAATGTGTTTGTCGCCGCTTTCACTATCTGGGATCCGGGGTATATCTTGGACGTTCCCTCAACCCTTCCAGCGGATTTTTCTTCAAAAAAGTTTGTCACCCCCAGAAGATTTTTCGTCATTTTTTTTTTATTTTGGGGGCCTTTTTTTGTTCACGCGACCCCACAAGGCACCCTCAGTCCTACCCCAAGGAAATATGTCTGGTGTGGAGATTTGTTAATGTTCTTTAAATTAAATCTATATGTATGGTTACAGGCTCGAATCTTTTCTCTAGGGGAGGGGTCAAAATTTATTTTGATTGGGGTTCAACATTGATTTTATTCATTTTTACACCATGGAAATTTCTATCTTCCCGCTAAAATTGGTATTGTAAAATATCAACCAAACATAAATCAAAATAAAATATTATCAATAATGACTATTTACAGCCTTGTCATCAAGGCTAAATAAAATTTAAGGGGAAAATGATGACATTTAAGGGTTAAAGGTTGTTTTTCATTTCTTTGTTTTTCAGCATAAAGATGAAATAGAATATTCCGAATTTTACCAATCTCGTTTTTTACTTTAACCCCTCCCTAGACAAGAGACCCAGGCCTGTCCCCAGAAATATAGATTTAACATAAAGACAATATAAAACAGTACACCTCAGTCATTTTCCTGGGTTAGGACTGAGGGGGGTGGGGGGGGGCTTGATCGGCCGGGAAAACAAAAAGGGGTCCCAAAATGAGAAAAAATGACAAAATCAAGATCATGTTAGCTAGAGATAAGTTGAAGCTGTGTGCCAAGTTTCGTGACATAACTCAAAGTAGAATTAACAATATACATCAATAAAATGGCCGAATTTCACATTTTTCAGATATTGATTTCCTCCTCCATTGACTTTATGTACAGAGGTGTAACACAAGTTTTACAAAAGTGAAATTTGACATTTGTTAATTGTCTGTGTTGTCCATTTGACTGTGAATAATTGTTTGAAACTTTGCACATAGCTTTAACTGGTCTCTAACTAACATAATCTTTATTCAATTTACGTATTTGAAAAGTCACTGAACCAAGACTAAGCCCCAAACTTTCTTCTCATTTTCATGATTTTTTGTATCTTGTGTTCACTGAGGTGTGAAACCTCGGGATTTTTATGAAAATAAAATTAAAGGTACTACCCGAAAAGAATTGTTATATTCAATTAAAGTAGAATTTGAATTTTAGTCTGTACGTGAGAAAAGGGCTTTTCCAGTTTCACGTGCTCACTGAAGCATGAATTTGTAAATAAATGCCATAGGATGACTGACACGTGCCAAAAAAATATAAATACAACCAAAAAAATGTTATTGAGATGATTTCTGGTGCATAAAATTACTGCAATGCATTTTCGTAATTCTAAAATGACCTATTTTTTGGTTGTTTGATGGGTTCATTCAACCATGAATGAATGGATATTGGTTGCATACACTTCCACAACAGGATTCCATCATTTTGATCGATTATACCATGGCAAGAAGTAAAAATGGCAGCTTGGGCAATTTTTGCTGCATGCTCACTCAACCATGAAATTGACGCAAATTTCTTTTCCGTATATGGGAATCACGTTTTGCATACATTCTGATGTGTAAAATTTTTAAAATCTGAAAATAGGTCCGATGTCATTGAATCAAAGTTGCAATTTTAGGCTTGCGAACTTCAAAAAATGACATTTTTGCATTCAACCATTGCTCACAGAAGCATGACTTGTTGATTTTTCCTAAAATTTGTTCCCATTGTAGTTAATTAAATTCCTTAAATGGACATATAATTAGATTTTTAAAATTCCTCCTGGTTAAAATTATTGATATCTGAAATAGGGGGAAATTTCTTTTTGTGTTGTGTTTAGGCCTATATATATTTATCGTATATATCGTTTGTCAAAAAATTAACATGTCATGTCGAAAAAATCTAATAAAATTCCTCTCACCAATTTTCCTTTTCAGAACGGATATTTTAGGATACTTTGAATATACCATATTTAATATTTTGTTTAAAAAAAATTAATTTTGGAGGAGATAGAGTAGTGCTTTGAAACTGCATGGTGAGTCGTAGAACTTTAGTGGTTCCTCTTCGTTATGAAGCCAGATACAAAATATTGAAAATGGTATACAAATACAAAACTATCTCATGTACATGTATCAAGTAATTACATAATGATTATTACGGACTCATGTTTCTGTGCAGAATGAGACATGTATAACCAATCGGAGTCCGCACCTTGTTAAGTATATATATTTCTAAAGCCTCGATCACAGTTCGTGGGCGGGACCCGTACGGCGAGGGAATCGGTCTTTTTGATAATTTCTCTACAGTGCGGTTCCAATTTTTTTCGCACGAGATTTACCCTCAGAGCAACTTGGATAGAGACCACTATTGTGTCTATCTCCTTTCCCCAAAAGCTTCTATTCCGGGGTCCGTACGGTGAGTAGGAAAAGAACCTTTAACTTTACGTGCGGTTCCCGGCCGACTCCCTTACGATTTTATGTGCACATCGGAACATTTTCCAGTAGCTATGCTTTAAATGTAGGGGAGCCGGGAAGATCGAGTATGTGCTCTCGATTTTCCCCGGCGTTTTTCTCAACCCGGTAGGCCGTAGAAAACCCTTGAGTCACCAATGGAACCCGAGCGGGTTTCTGCCGGTATCCGATCGGGCTCTGCCGTGTTTTTCAGTGAGTCCTTCAATAAATATTGACAGGCCTTTTACAATATACTATACTGTCTAGGGTCAGACCTCAAACTCTGGCTGAAATATACTTTTGTTTATTTACATATTATATTGGGGGGGGGCTGTCGCAGGAAAGACCACTTTGGTAGATGTTTATCTAGGACTAAGCATCTCGTATCGTTCCCCAATACATGGACCATCAATATCATTTTCAAATGAGTGTAATTTCTCTCCTAATGGGTGTAATGCATGGGTGTACAAAATGAAAATAATATTTTGGATCAAAATTCGTCTCTGAACTGTCGTTTTATTTATTCATGTAAGATCTATCCATTTAGAGCTTCTAAAAAAAAAAAAAAAAATTCTTTGGAGTCGAACTCAAGTCCTCTGAGAGATGAGAGTCTGTTCTCATACCACTCGGCTAGTATTACTGATACGACAACTTGATTTTTAATTCAAATGAACCAAACTAGGATATATTAGTGCACGTTCAAGGCTTATTTTTTGTAATTAATTTGTAAACGGTTCGGAAATAAAAATCGCGTGCAGCTCAAACAGAATTATCAAAACGACTGATACAGTACGCCGTCCGGGTCCCGCGGATGGTTCTGTGATCGCCCCATTAATGAATAACGTTTTATTAATAGAATCTGATAAATGCTTTCATAACATCAAAGCTGGATTTCTGCAACTCTCTTCTTGCTGCCTTACCGTCATCATCGATCAAACGTCTCCAAGCTGTCCAGAATGCTGCCGCTCGTCTTCTTCGGGCCTCAGGAAGTTTGACCACATCTCACCCACACTTCTTGAGCTTCATCGGTTGCCAGTTACCCTACAGAGTGCAGTATAAGATCTTGCTGCTTGCTTTTAAGGCTCTACATAACCTGTCCCCAAGCTACGTGTCCACTCTCCTCACTGTTCGTCAGATGCGCCCAGGACTGCGCTGTACAGGACTTGTACTCCAGGTACCCAGTACCCGTCTTTAAACAGTATTTTCTGCAGTTGCTCTACGTCTTTGAACTCTCTACCCACTCATATCCGTACCTGAATAACATGGTAACCTCCCTATCTGAACTCAAAACTCATCTTTTCAAGAAATTTTGTGAATAATGTACATGTACGTATATTTGGGTAGTCAGTCGCCTTTGAATATTATGGCAGATATGGCGCCTGATAAATCATCATCATCATCATCATCATCATCATCATCATCATCATCATCACACTATGGATTCAAGTTCATGGATTTAAGTTCAAGCTACATCCAACCTGTCCTATAGACCCTTTCTATTCTCACAATCATATTTTCTTAACAAACGTCGCTATGTAGCTCCAATCAAGACCCCCCCCCCCCGGATCTGTCATCAATTTTGATTATTTTTTAGGTTGCAAAAATTGCCTCCACGGGAGTCGAACCCGTGTCTCATATACAAATATATATGAGGGTTTTTTTTTTTTTTTTTTTTTTTTTGGGGGGGGCAGTATTAATAATAATGGTCGTGATGTAATCGGAAGCTTTGCTGAATTAAAGAGGAACCAATAAGAAGCGTTGGCAAGATTCTGTTTGTAATGTAACGGTCTGGCAGTTCTGAATATTCTAATAACATATTATTGGCTAAACCACGTGGGTAATATATTTTTCAAATTTTCCATAGCGAACAAATAATTCTCAGCCACTCCGTGGTTCGGAAGGCCATGCAAAGACGAAATGACACCAATGTGGGAACATAAGTTAGGATTGATCAAGAACTGGCGAAGGTTTCTTTTCGTCCGATAGTCCTCAAGGGCGAAGTCCAATGGTGTCTTCCGGCTCAGTTTTATAGTCTCCAGGTAATGCATGATGTCAGGTAAGTGCTTCCGAGGAAACAGAACAGCTTGGGTACAACAGGACGTTCCTGGACCAAGGTTATAGAATGTATTCGACATGGTGAGTGGAAGAGTAATGTACGACCTACCAAGAACCCATGTAATCAACATGAAGTACACAAAGCACACAAGGAACAGTAATAGGACCGATACTTTTTGTCTCTTAAGATTCATCCTATAAAGTGATACCAAGATCAATATCGTAATGTTTGATGCGATTAGGCTGATACTGACCCATTCTAAAGCAAAGTAGTAATTTCTTTCATACTTCATGAGATTGTTCGGTAAATTTAGTTTCAGCCAAGACCAATCGACCTTATCAGAACGCAATAACTCTCCTCGAAGAATCTGACTTTCCGTTTTGTGCTTCAAGACATAATCCAAGGTGGAGTAGAAGTTCGTGTGGGGTAAGGTGTCGTCTTCCAAGATGATGACGTAATCTGGATGAAGTTTGTGCGCTTCACGTAGGCAGAATAGATAAGCCTGTTTCTCATTTTCATACAGGTCCTGATCAGAACCTGGCACGGATCCTCGCACCACCAATGGGAAATACTCGGATAGAGCTATAGCCTCAACATGCTCCTTGTCGCGGGGTCTCTGTGAGTGGCACATGAACAGTGCCGTTTCACTGAGACGTCCTTCTTGCTCCAAGACATCATGTAAGGCAACCATTACCTGCGTGAGGTAACGGGGAGATGGATCTCCGGATCTGGGAATGGTCTGAACAGCGATTACAAACCTTAGTTTCTGCTCCTTCCTAGCCTGCTCGTACGTCCGTTTCGTAGACTCCTTTGGTAATCTGGCCAGTCGCTTTTCGGCGTTGTCGGCGTTGATTTGATTAAGCCTCGCAGCTCTGCCAATGATGTCCTTTGGGTCATTCCAGTAGGTGTAGTATTTTGTCAGTGGAAGATCATGGCAGAGGAATGGCAAGACAACGCAGAATGTCACCACGTAAACTTTTATTATGACGATGAGAGATCTGCATGTTTTAAGATTGCACAAATGATAAAAACGTTTCACTGTCCACATCAACAAGACGAGCAGAGTCCTCAGCAGGCACTTTAGCCATGACATCCTCATATTTTTCTCAAGACATGAATTTGAAATAATGTCTAATCATTTCATGTCCTAAACTCCTGGGGAATTTCTTTTTGATTATTCTGGTTATCCTTTTTCTTCTTTTCGTGATACTTTCTGTATTTTCCAACGTTATATCAAATCGGATCATTCTAGTTCTGAGCCGCACGCGTAAATGCAAAGGTAGCCATAGCTGGTTCCAAATGCGTCCATATTCTCAATTAATTTCATCAATATTAAATGAATGATTAAGTTCCGAATGAAACGATATAGAGCAGGATACAATTTATTTCATATTCTGCTATCTTGGTTGGTCATGAATGCTTCCGTACCATGATCTTGATGACCTGAAATGAGAAGGAAGAGGAATGGGATGAAATATTGAGGATAATTCAGGTTCTTCCCTGTCAATTTTAAACTATATGCAATCAAATTCGGTAATGTTCACTCCATCTAAATGATACCTGGGATGAAATATTGAGGATAATTCAGGTTTTCCCAGCCTATTTTAAACTATATGCAATCAAATTCGGTAATGTTCACTCAATCTAAACGACACCTCGCGAAGCTTAAATTAAAACAAACAACAAGAGATTTCTTTTATGATCATCTAATTTCGTTTTTGAGAGATCAATAATATTGTTTATAGTTTAAACATTACTATAAACATGAATAACTGTTTTATAATTCGCCTAACATGTGTGTCTAACCTTTTCTAGCTGGAAAATATTGAAAAGTTTTACTTCCAGAAACAGTCTGAGTGATATTGACGCTTACAGCTTCACAAGCTCGCTTTCATGTAGGCCCCATCATTTTACTCTTAGTTGTAATTTCTATTTCATATTGGCCATTTATACCTTCATGGTATGTTACATAATATGTATTTATTTTGTTCACTGAATATGTACACCGATGTAACATGAGAAATATGAAAATAAATGAAAGTGAAATGAAAATGATATTCATATGATATATCATTATATAGGATTTCCCAGTCACTTTCAGAAGTTCGTCACTCCATTTGATAATCAGTTCATTTAAATTCCCAAAATGTTTCGACAACGTCAAGTTCGCCATTCAAATTCCTACTAAGTTTGTTCGCTTTGGTATACGGAGTATTCAAATCAAAATCCCTGTCATAAGCAATCAAATTAGTAGATCGGCTGAAGTGCGTGTTTTCCCGCAATCAAATCCGCGCTGAGGCAATCAACTTTGACATTGGTTTAATTAAGTCGGTATACAAATTGGCAAATCGTTTTGAACTCTCAGTCACTTTCGAATTAAACATTTCAAATAGCGATTTCTTTTTTTGAAGCTCTAGATCTGTTCCCTTAGAATAAAACGTTTGAAATAACGTTTCCCTTGTGTTGAGCCTAAAATAATTTTAATCGTTTCTTCTCTGTCGAGCTGTGATTACCCAAGAATGAAAATTTTAAAATAAATTTCCCCTTTTCACTTAAAAAAAAAGCTCTGGTTTATTACTTTAGAATAAAATTTCAAAGATCTCTATGGCACCTCTAAGTTTAAGGTCAATTTGGTGCGCTCCCCCTTAGTATCTGGTTGATTTGGCGCCCCAATAAGTTTCTGGTCAATTTGGGGCCCCTTATTTACCCTAACTTAGGGGCGCCATATTGATCTTAAAATAAGGGGCCCAATTCGATTTTGAATTCAGGGGGCGCCGATCACCTATAACCAAGGGCCCAATTGACCAGAAACTTATTGGGCGCCAAATTGACCTTAAACTTTAGGGTGTCATATTGGGACCAATTCGATCTTAATTTAGGGGCGCAAAATCGACAT
>CALNVZ010000218.1:25382625-25422623 GCA_940671915.1 Paracentrotus lividus
AGAGATATGTAGCAACTCATAACGACAGTTGACTCTACTGAGTTAAAAGGGTTAAAGTTCAATAATCTAGAGAAGAGAGATAAAGTATATTACATGACTAGGGGGTTCTTGCAGAAAACATCACAATCAAAGTTAACACAAGTTAAATCAAATTATAGATCAGAGGGGCATTTCATCAAAGGACTTGTCGGACATTTTATCTGACAAACTGTTATAAGCTACTGAAACGCTTGCATCTGATTGGTCGAGAGCAAATTTGTCGATTAAAACGTCCGACAAGTCCTTCGAAGAATTGCCCCCCTCCCCCCCCCCCCTGGGTTAAGTTACAGTACTAGATCCAAGAATTTAATGTATAAAATGAGCATGATGCAAATGCTGCAGGAGCAGAAATAAAATCAGTGCTTGCAAATGATCATAGTTTATGCAAGAAAGCCACTAAAGCAAATATGCACACAAAGACATTACTATTCTTTTCAAAAACTTGTCTTTATTGCATGTATCTGCATCATTCTTCTTTCTTATGTGTGTAATCTCTCAAATTTTGTAGTTTACAATATGTAGAATATATACAACACAATAATAATACATACCAACAAAATCCTCCTTCATACAAAACAGTCTTCCCTCGGCAAGTAAGCCCATAAAATGAAAGTTCCTTAAGAATGAAATAAATAACTACACTGGACTAGATAAGTTCATTTCGTAAGTAAAATTCACTCCTTTTTGACACAATCTCATTCAATAACATTAATGATAACAATAGGCATTTTAATGGCACTGTCTGCACATCCACAGAACTTCTATTCCAAGATACTGGAGAAATATTACAATGAAACAATAAATGTAACTGTAAGTCTAAATTAGTTCTGCAGCATGGGTGGGTCAATCATATTATTACACGGGCAAATATTTTCAACATTTTACAAGGATGATATTGATAGATTATATTTTTACAAGTGGTATCTACATGTATTTTGGGAGATAATAAATGGGATAAATTAAGTAAAATAGATCCTTTGATATTTGCGGGAATGAGCAGAATGCACAAAATCATCACAATATCAATTGGATATTTCAACAAAATTTGGGATAAACTCCATTGAGCAATACCAAAGTATGTATAGCACATAGAAAAAATTATACGTATTATACCGGGCAGTAAATGCATAAATTATATTTACATTAACACACTTTACCCATTACAAATGATATATGTAGTACCAAACTAACCCTATTTGCATATGATAATCTATTCAAGAAATAAATAAATAATGATGGAGGTTTTACATGAAGTTATTTTGCAGGGATAGCATCAGATTCTATTCTATTCTTTTTGCGTTGAGCCTTAAAACATGTCATACTGAAATTGAAAAAAAATTAATTTCCTGTGTAATTGTTTTACAAACATTAAACTGAATAGAAGATAGTTTTTTTATAAATAACATAATGCTTACATGTACATGTGCAACATCTCAAGCTGTTTAAAATGTTTGATAAAGATGATACATAGATTCTGCATACAAAGAAGAACAAAAATGTGATATGCATTGGTTATTTTATTTTGAAAATCCTCAAATTGGATTTGTGAAATATTCCCGTTACAGTTGTCTTGATATAAATAATCTTATGTCTTTGAATGCCCTTCATTAACAAAGAAATAAATGATTGTCTGACCTCAAAATGAAATTGCAATTTAATTTAAACATCAAAAATGTATGCCACTAACATCTTTCTAGTAACGAATGGGTAAGTATTATACAAAAACTGTGCAATTTATATATTAAATTTCAAATTTAATATACTTCTGTAATAAAAATATTTCCAACTGGTGTACGATTAAATATTATGATACAAACTATTATCAGAGTAGAATGAATGGTATAAGCATCTAGCAGAATGTTCCAAAACAGTGCTTTATTTTCATTAAAGTTTAAACATTAAACCCCTCCTCACAGCCAACATACAATGTATAGTCCATAGATTTTTGTCATTTTATATAATTGTTTGTGTAAGCAAAGGTGATACATCAAATGAATCTTTTCTACTATCTGAATACTTTTTAAGACAAAAGACTGGCACATGATAGAAAATTTTCCACATAGATATCTAAATATCTCACTAGTGTGTGATTTATTTTGTCAACTTTCAAGTGATGTAAAAAATTTATGTTAAAGACATAATATGTGATGCATCACATAGAAATCAGACACAAGTCGCCGGACAAATTCAGCACCGTGTCAAGGAATTGGCAAAATAATAAAAATTGTCTTATTTGGGGGGAAATATTTTTTTTTATTTTCTGAATTTTCAATGTTTCTTGTATGCTCTGTACAAAAAATTAGTAGAAGTTATTACGGGAAAGCCTTTAAAATGAATTGCTTTGTTGGAATTTTTTACTCTTTTCAGGCGACTTGTGTCTGATTTTGATATGATGAGTCACATATGGTCAGTTCTTATCAGGTTGGTGTAATACAAAATTTGATCAAAAATAACATTACAAAATCGTATCACAATAAAGGGATATAACTCATGCATATCTTTAAGGAGCTATTTCTAAATCTATTTTGATACAGGATTATTCAAACATGTAGTTCAATATGCTTTAGTGTTTACGTTTTGCTTCTTAAAAGGACATCTTTAATTAGGAGTTTCACAAACTCTCTCTCTCTCTACCCGTAGCCTACGAGTGCAAACCCTGTTAATAATGCATACTGATTGTACTACACATGACTATTATTTTAGCGAAGCCAACACAACACAATACTTATTAACTAGAATGTGAATAGTGCAGATATTTGAAACAGCTGAATCAAATGACTTCTAATGAGAAAAAGCATGAATAATAACCTTTTGCTCTGTCATTCAATTTTGGGGAAGCATTCAAATCAATAGAGTATTTTCTCTTGTGACCAAGACATTTGTGTCAGCTGTTTCAACTATTTGCGTTATTCACGTTCTAATGTATAATGCTATATCATTATTCTGTAGGGTTGGCATCTCTGATAATTAGTAAACTGAAAACAAATAAATCCAGAACCAGCTGCCAGTATTTTAACTGGATAATGTGAGGTACATGTATTCAATTGTCTTTGCTGAGGATTGTCCTGAATCACAGTTATTCCAGTATATTTATTTGAAACTTTGATGTAAGCGATTTAATAATTTCCGAAAAAAATAAGTTTGAAAGAGATTGAAATAAATAAAATTCCAGTACATTTTTTCCTTGACTATGAAAGCAAATTAATAACTTTAAAAAAAAAAAAGAGTTTGAAAGGGATCAAAATTAATAAAATTCTATTGCTCTGATGATAAAAATAAGTGAAAGTTTCAAAGCAAATGGAAGTCATACTACTGTATTCGCTGTTATTTTCGCGTGATTAATTTTTCGCGCTGAGCGGCCGCAAAGAATGTTCACAGGTTCTTGTATTTGCGCTGCATTTTAGTAAGCACGCAATTGAATGCACCCAATACATGCATACAAAATTATGCTCATATATTTTAAATTTTAATCTTCGAGCAAAATCTGTGAAAATTAATGTACCGCGAATATTTCCACGATTACAGTATCTTAAACAGTGAAAAACATAGAAGGCTAGGCATCTACCATTTACAATCAAATCTTCCACCATGCTGTCGTGAGTCACCGTGGACAGTACGGC
This sequence comes from Paracentrotus lividus, assembly GCA_940671915.1. Classification (NCBI taxonomy): domain Eukaryota; kingdom Metazoa; phylum Echinodermata; class Echinoidea; order Camarodonta; family Echinidae; genus Paracentrotus; species Paracentrotus lividus. The sequence goes on from CALNVZ010000218.1 coordinate 25,386,285, forward strand.
AGCGGGTTGGGTACGAGGATTTCATAAGACAGAATACACTGTACGTTTTGTGCTATGGTGGAGGGCATGCTGCTTGAAAAGCGTTATTTGAATATAAAATCATAGATAACATGAAATTAAAGCAAGCCCACGTAACTTGCAAATTTCAAGGGATTCACGACTGACCTACATATAATCATGTTGGTAAAATGAGCTAAATCAAATGAATTAGAATCTTAATCTCATTCAATGTTTCTGGAACCCTTCAAAAGGGCTGTCTTGCAGCTATGAGGATTACAAATCAATTATCGGCACGTTATGTTGTTAATGTATATCAGATTGATCAGAGACGTTAAAGACGATACAATTCTATTCTCATTCAATGTTCTGGATCTCTTTAAAGGGAAACAGTAACTTTCAAAAACAAGAGCAATTAGATCAAGATGAATAAAATTATATTGCTCTAATAGTAAAAACAAACTACTGAAAATTTCAGATCAAATGGAAGTCATTTACTACCACAAAACAGTGTAACAGCCAAACGCGAGTGAATTTTCAACCCCTTTGCAGCAAACCCTCCAGCCCGCTGGGGTCGGGGGGAACACGACAGGAAGTGGGGTGTCTTGAAAAGCACATGGCAATTTGTTTTCCACCACGAGATGGTTTACTAAATTTGAGTATGAAATCATTGATATCTCGAAAGTAAAGCAAGCAATTAACTTGTAATTTTGAAGAGATACCAGACTGACCTATAAGTTTATAATTATGTTGACAAAATGAGCTAAATCAAGAAATTATGATTTGAATATCATTCAATGTTACTGCATCCCTTTAAAAGGGCTGTGTTGCAGCAATGAGGATTACCTATCAATTATTGGCACGTTATGTTGCTAATGTATATATATCAGATTGATCAGAGAGAAGGAGCAGCATTTCTATGGGTCAGACAAACTTATTGTTTAAACATGTATAAATAGCAGCGCAGAGTTGACAACTTTTTAAATAAACTTTTCGAGGTATTATCAAGTAAAGAATTCAGTATACATTTAAGTTATTCAACATTCCTCATAATATTCTATCAGCCTATAAAATGGAAAGTAACAAAATAACTAGACCTTTCTGCGTTCCCTGCCTTTTTACATACAAACGACACTGACAATCTGGGGATCTTGCAAAATCAATGAATCAAAGCGAAAGGCAGGGCCAACGGTCTTGGACTGAATTTAAACTTTATTCATTACACAGCTACTTTGGTTTTGAAGACAGAATTAATGGAGGCACCTCTATTTGTGTCAAACATACATGTAGATGCTCTATCAGCACCTTGTAGAGAAATACAGTGTACAAAATTCCATGGGAATCTTAATTACGAAGAGGTTATTTTCCGCGGGCCTACATCAACCCAGGACTCAATTCTATTGTATTGATGTCCTTGCTTGGTAAGCCTCGAGCAGATCATGTACGGCAGTCCAGATTTCTCAATGCTTTTTTTTTTTTTAATGACGGCACCTTACTTATGCCAAACACGAAAGCTTAATCAACACCCTAGGTAGAAATACAGAGTATCAAAGTCCTTGGCATCCTTGTTATGAAGGAGTTGATTTTTTAGTCCTCTTGCATTCTAGGAAAAACTCAAGTCTTGTGATGTTCTTCTTAAAAACCTCAAACAACTCCTGTATGGTGTTCTAGACTTTGAACCGCTTTATGACGGAAAGAATGTAGGCACCGTCATTAGTGGTGCCAAACACCAAAGCTAAAGCAACACCTTGGCAGAAATATGGTGCATAAAGGTCCATGGCAACTTTGTTATGAAGGTTAACTTTCCCTGATCCTTTGAAACTAGGATACCTGAGTGTTGTCCCCTCCTTGCTTTTTTTATAGATTCAGCTTCCATTGACCATGGACGCTCCATGATATAAATACTGTAGGTTCCCTCCTTGTGCCAATCAGCACCCTTGGCAGCCATTAAGGTTTATATCCACATGGTCTAACAGCAGTTGGTCTAATTCTCCATTCGTCTACTACCACATCACTAAACCCATTTGGTCTAATCACAATTCGATCTAGTTTGCGATTGGTCTAATACAAACTTGGTATAATTCTCACTTGCTCAAATTATTAATTCGTCAAATGGTCTAATTGCATTTTTTCGTCTAATGCCCAAATCAATATTTGATCTATTACCAGTTTGTTACTGGAATTGACCAAGTGGTGATAGACCAAGTGGACATTAGACAAAATAGGAATTAAACCATGTGGGATGAGACCTAACGAGCATAAGTCAAAGTGGGTTAAGACCAAATGGCAGTTTCCCGATTCAGCTTCCTGGACCACGGACGCTCCATGATAGAAATACTGCAGGTTCCCTCCTTGTGCCAATCAGCACCCTTGGCAGCCATTTAGTGTACACAATTCCAATGCATGTTAGTTATATAGCTGGGTCATTTTCCCTGGGCCTCGTGTCACCTTCTTGATTTGTAAGCCTCATGGAGCTCCTGTATGGCAGTACGGATTTCTTGCCGCTTCTTGGCGACCACCTCCTCAGGGAACCAGCTCACCAGACCTCTCATCGGCGAATGGTAGTTCATTATGGGCTTCTGTAACCAACAATAATAACAATAATGGTTAGCACAATAGTAACATGCACTAGTTGAATCAGAGTGCTTAAAAGTTACAGTTAATGACATGGAACAAAAATCTGTTATTTTTATCACTGACAGCTTCTGTCACTTATTCAAGTGTTGCTAAAATTTGGATGATATTCTTGGTGCACGTATCATGTTTGTTTGTAAGATGCTATATGTCTGTCCGCATTCTTACTTGTGAAATTCATGGAAATTAATCCCATGTGCGTAACAGGATACATTAGAAATGGAACAGGTTAGAAAACATTTTGAAAGGTCCAAATATGCTAACGGCTAACAGGAGAGATGACACCCAAGACCTCGGTACGCAACACAGGGTTCCCAGCATTTCAAGAAAACAAAATTCCCTGATAATTATTTAAACCCATTGCCAGTTTCCCGTGTTTTCTTTGATGTCGCCATGAACTATTTGCAGTATAAAACACTAGTCTGACTGACTACCAAACTTTCAATTTTTGGGCCAATCAAAATTCCCTGACTTTTCCCTGATTTTGTAGCATTTTTATCAAATTCCCTGAAAAAAAAAGTAAAATAATTTTCCTTGATTTCCCTCATTTCCCTGATAGGCTGGGAACCCCGCAACAGATTGACAGAGGAGAAGAAAGAACCGTTTGTCTCTGGCATGTGGACCCCATTGGTAGAACATCCGAGAAGAACAAGATACATTTAAATAGAAAACAATCAAGCTTGACTCTGACCTCAAAGAAAGTCTGTACGTATTGGCAGACGTAGAGCCCACAGTCACTGAAGTTGGTTTGTTGAGGTACCTTTGGATTCATACCCTTCATGTTGGCAGTAGTAAACTCACATTTCCCTTCCTTCCTCGTCTCCCATTCTATCGTCAGATAGCTGTATCAAATCAAAGAAACAATACAGTCCACTCCCATTAAAACAAGGTACATGTAAAAGTGGAATATTATATAATAGCGCAGGAGAAAAAAAACACGTTAATATTTCTTGCTTTCTATTTTTGTCTACATGGCGGCTTAAATAGAGGTTGACGCGAAAATAAAAATTTGCAACATTCATTCTGCTAAGCCCAGCATGAAAAATTAATAATAGGGTTGACCACACAGACATACATAGGCACTAGAACACTTTCCACTTCACTGTGTGGATGTAGTCACCCATGCATCTACTATGCAAAGAATAACCCATGCACTTTAAAGTATTATGCCTCCTCAATAATACAAAGGCAGAGAAATACCGATAGCAAAATTTTCAACCAAAAAACAACTTCCAAATTGTCCCTTAGGCCAGTCGTAAATACTGCTTCCTAATTGGTCAGTTTTCTCCTTAGAGGTTTTAATACTCAGGAGGGGATCATATCACTTTTTTTTATGGTTGAAGCACAGATTTTACAATATACTACTGACACTTTCTGCTTTTATCTGCATGTTAGTCAAATTGTACTCACTCTCTGAGCTTAGCGATAACATTTCTCCTGGGAGCTCCTGCTAATGAGTCAAACACAAGGATGCAAGGCCTGAAAATAAGAAAAGAAGCAAATGAAACCTTTAAGGACGTTGCACAGTTATGTTTCTGCGCATCTTGACCGCGCATCTTGACCGCGCATCCTGGGCGCGCATTATTTACTACGTCACAATGGAATATATTCAGCGCTCAAAGATCGAATTAAAAGAAATGAACTTTGTAGATGCGTTATTATTTTTTATTCCTTCTTTTTGTTCATTATTTACCTACTTGCAGATATATGTAAAGCATTTATGTTGGTGCATGTTCGTGTTATTCTAGAGATTGCAATGGATATGACATGAATTGTAAATGTTTGGGAGAGAGATTTTGATTAAGTCGAAAATTAGATAGAGTTTTCACATTTTTGCGTATTTTTAGCGCTTTTCGGTGGTTTTCAAGTCGACTCGCCACTATTACAGCGCCGATATTTTGAAAACGAGCACATGGATCCCAATTTTTAAATGTTCCTACTATTTTAGTTTATATTCCTTCACAACGTGGCAAATTTTGATGAAATTGACATGGATTTTGAATGTTCGAAAGCATGATTTTGAATCAAGGGTAATATGGATTGGATTCTCAGACTTGTTTAACATTTTCGGCGCGTTTTTGTGGTTTTCAAGCCAATTCGCAAGTATTCGGGCTCCGATAGCTTAAAAACAAGCACATGGCCCCACTTTTTGAATGTTTCTACCCACTGAGTATGTATTCCTCTACGACATTGCAAATTTTTTATGAAAATGACATGGATTTTGAATGTTTGGAAGCATAATTTTGAATCAAGTGTAATTTAGAGTGAATTTTCACGCTTTTTGGACGTTTTCGGTGCGTTTTTGTGACTTTTCAAGCCGATTTGCGAGTATTCGGGCGCCGGTAGTTCAAAAACGAGCACATGGACCCCCATTTTTTAAACTTTCTACATAATTATGATGAATCCCTCTACAACTCTGCAAATTTTGATGAGACTGTCATGGGTTTTAAAAAAAGGGCACCTTAAACTATACTTTTTTATTTTCTTGAAGATTCCAAGCCTCTAACATGTGGTTTTTGCCATTTTACGCACCATTTTCGCCTCATAAGGGCGCTGCTGGCTCGAAAATAAGTACAGATGTGCCAGTTTTAACAATGTCCCAATCGTTGGTATATACTTCGTAACAAATCGGGAAGGTTTGATAAAGTTTGATATGGTTTTGACAAAGTAATTACGATTTTAACTCGTTTGTTGCAATCGCGAGGTCTAACAGAGGCCAATTTCTTAAATTACGCGTACTTTATATGCCATCCAAATATGGCAACTTCAAAGTCCCATAGCAAAAAATCAAGCACATGAACCTATATTATATTTTGCATTTTTGGCATAAATAGATACCAAAGTAACCCTGTGCAAAATTTGGTGAAAATGACATGGACTTCGTTTCAACTGTGCAACGTCCTTAAATTAGAGTCCACTTTTGAAAATTTAACACTATTTAACATTTAAATTGGAGTCCACTTTTGAAAATTTAACATTATTTAACATTTAAATTAGAGTCCATTTTTGGAAATTTAACATTATTGGGCACATTCTGCAAATAATCGAGTTAGCTTTATTACCTCAGAATAATGGTGTATGGATAATCAAATTTAAATTACTGTTTCGTTTGTGTTGATTATGTAATAATAAGATAAACTGTTTTATGCCGTGCCTCAAATTGTAAATCAATCATTCCAAGTTCCTAAACTGTAGGTATCGACGTTTTGCTAAGGAATGAATACATGAAAAAATAAAAACTAAAATATTTGTCATTTCATAAAACTTATATGTTCTCATGGTAAAGAACTTATAAGGCTTGTTAGGCATGCGAAAGGGCAACACTACTTGAAAGGACTGCAAAATTTGATTTTTGTACGTGTCTCTCCGACTCAACCCAGCAGAATGAATAATTGATATTTCAGGAAGAAAATAGAAACATGATGGCTGATACCTGACCTAAATAATCAAATAATGATAATGGAAATGATAATGATAAATCTTAGCAGCCTGTGATGCTACAATTTTTGAGTCACTAGTGTCTAGAATGAGGGAGAAGTGATATGACAAAAAAAGGGAAAAACTCACTGTTTGAACTGTTTTTGTCGTCCTGCATGATATTGCTGATATTCAGAGTCTAGGGGTTTTGTCTTGGGTGTTCCTGCACCATTCACTGCCGGTGACTTGACGGTGGCCGGGGATGATTGTGACCTTGGACTAGCTTGGCTCGTTGATATTGCACTTTCTGAATTGACCTGCCACGGAAAAAAAAGGTAAAGAAAATTTCCTTGTCTTTATTTAAGGGGTTGTTTAATTTCATTGGGAATCAACAAATATATACATATCACCCCTCCAGTAGTGATGTAATAATGCTATTAAAGGAAATGAACTTTTCAAGGTTTCACCTTAACACATCATTACATGCACTGATAGTATATTTGGCCAAACAGCAAAGATTTTTGCAAACCCCCTGCAAAGTTACATATAGGGATAACACTGTTGGGGTCATTTAAACCAAAATATATTGGTTAAAAACTGGATTAGGTTGTTGGGGAGGATTGAGACCTCGGACTAGCTTGGCTTGTTGATATTGTACTTTCTGAATTAACCTATCAGAAAAAGAAGGTGACATTAATTAAGCTCACTAATATCTGCTCCTGATAATTGGGTTCGGGAGAATTGCCACATTATAATGACATTATGTCCTATGCATGTATGCTCATACCAGAATAGATTTCCCTACAACTGTGTATACAGATTAGATAAATTGATAAAAATCTTGATAAGGTGGCCAAGGAAAATTTGGACCTAGGACGAGCTTGGCTCTTTTTTCTGAACTGACCTGTTAGAAAACAGATAAGTGTGACACTCTCCAAAATTAGGAGTTAGAAAAAAGGAACTTGAAAATTCATGAAATACCTACACCCAAATTGAGTAATGGGAACTTTCTACGCGACAGAGTCAGTGGGAATATGGGACATACAGGGTTAGAAGTTGAGTAACTGAATATAAGAAAAGCCCATGTCCATGGCCGGTCATTTCCAGTAAATCAAAGAAAACTATAGATTTGGGGTTTTTTTTCTCCAAAAATATTATATTTCACTATGATGACAGTGAAGCAACATCATAGATACAAGTTTAAATGTACATTTGTTATAACTAATATTCATGTGGCTTGCTGGTGATAATTTTGTTTAGTGGACTTTGGCTGTTTCTTTTCTTAATCACATATGTAATTATGCAAAGAAGGCCGTTGTTGAAAATTGCCCAACTGTTGAGAGAGGGCGATATGATATGTATGTAAGCACACCCAAGTTCAGGATTTTGGTCAGGTTTTCATGTATACTAGGCACTTCCGGGGGCGGGGGGAATCAGGGTATCATTAATAAACAAGATGGACTCATTTAACATATTTCCATGATTTTTCCAACTTGACCAAAAATTAGACTTAGTTGGTTTTTATATTCCAGTCTTCACTTGACAAATCAAACTAGTCTATATCAAGCACATGATTCCCCTGTCTTTTCCCCAGTCTTTTCATGTATTAGCACAAGAATTTTGAGGGTAAATAAGTGTTATATTTTTAAAATAATTGAGCTGCACAATATCAATTTCACTAATATTCCCTTACCAGCCTAGCCTACACGGAAATGGCTTTATTTGGTCACACACGTCTCTAAACTAAACATGTATTGATACCAGGGTTGCATGGGAGAAAAAACTAACATTTGTCAGTTGAAGTGTTTTCCCTCGTGACAGCTCCTTTCACAATTAGCTTTTATTCATACGAACAAAAGACTACTCTTCACAATGATATGTGATCAATTACCTTTCCTGAAGCTGAGGTATCGGTTGAAGCACTTGGTATTTCTGTACTGTTTCCTAAGGACTTGTTAAGAGGACTGTTTGAAGGATTGTTCTCAGGGTTTTTCAGCTCTTGTGTCCTTTCACTTTCTCTATCCTCTACTCTGTCATCTGGACTCTCTGAAGTGTCCATAGGCTCCTCCTCATTTGCGCTATTGCTTCTCTGAATGGCTGGCTGCTGGCAGACATGCCCAGCCTCAGCCATCCTATTGGCCGATTCGCTGTTGCCATGCGCGGACTGTATGCTTTGTCCTGAAGGTGACTTAGAGGTAGGCTCCGCCCCCTGGTTTGGATTGGTGGGTTGTTGTGATGATGATGATGAAGAGACTTGGACACCTGGTGTCCTGTGATTAGCTAACTGGCCAGAAGGCTGTGCGGACTTTACACCCGGAGTGCCGTGATTGGCCAACTGTTCTGACGGTGAGGGTGTGGCTCGAGACGTAGGAGCTGGAGAGGGCGTGGCTGATGATGATGCAGCTGCTGGTGATGGCTGATTGGACGGTGAGGGACTGGGAGATTGTGATGAAGACTTACCAGCTCCTTTCTTCATATGGATTACTTCCCCAGCAAAGCAGATAATTGCAACAAACCAATGAGCACTGTTTTGAAGGAGAAAAATGAAAGGTTGAAAAGTTTCAACAGCACATATCCCACAATGAATTAAAAATAATACGTCAATATTAATACAATTATGTAACTGTCAGGAGAGACAAACAAAGGTATCAGAATTCCTTTTGATTCAATCCTAATCCCTATACAAGAATTATGCTACATATTTTCTGCAATGAGCTGCTTGAATAGAACATTTTTTATACATGTACATTGTCAATAGCATAATCTTGAACAGGATTTCTTTCACATATATTTAACAGATAAAAGGCATCTGTCACTAAATATTAACATGTACTTGTGGTTTCAATTTGTCAAGTATGCTAGATCTGCATATGTGACCCGCTGTCTCAAAACCAGCAATAAATCACAAATAGGACAACAGCATTAAGTTTGGTATCATTGCAAAACATTTTTATCTCTGTTTTCAGAAAACACAACAAAACCAAACATTCTGTCAACCTATCAGTGGTTTTGAGCCGGAGGGTCACATATTTCCTCAAATTGAATTGAAATAAAAATATTTGCCTCTATCTGTCTCTCTCCCTACCTCTTGTCTCTGTTTTTACTCTCTCTCTTCACCTTAGTCTCTCTTTCTCTCTCTGTATCGCTCATTCTGTTTATTAATTTGTGGGGTGTTTTTTTTCTATCTCTCTATCTGCAATTCTCATTCTCTCTCCCTCTCTATATTGTCATACTGCAAAAGTGGAAAATATTTGTGTACACACACGTGTAGGAATTTTCGCACTCGTCGTTGTTGGGGGTGGGGGCACAAACTTTTTTGTGCAACCTATGGTATCTGCACTAGGTGAATAAAAAACGTGGAGTCTTATTTTCGATCCTTCAGTGCAAAAATTTCAACTTTTACACTATCTATCTCTTTTTCTCTCTCTGAATATTTCCTTTCACATATCCCATGCTCACCAGTCATTGATGGGAATTATGATGAAATCTTTGGCAAAGATGTCAACATGACGGGTCCACTTGCGGACCTTCTGGTGGCGCTTCTCCTTGGGAGTGAGGCCATTGAGGTCCGGTGAGAGGCTTCTTGATTTGTCCTGCTGGAGCAATCTCTTGTAGAAGAAGCAGCTGAATAGATGGGTCCTCTCCTGGTCATCCTCACTCAGTTTCTCCATGATGATGTACCTGAAATAACAAAAAGCACCACAGCCAATGTTGATAATAATAATATTCTAGAATTAGATAATACTTATACTTGCTTATATAGCGCCTATCACTTACTCTATCAGAAGTCTCTATAAAACGTTCTAAAATGATGCAGTATTATCAATTCAGTGGCTTTAGCAGTGCAGCTATTATGTGCCCTGCATATAAAGGAATACATACTCCTATGAGGCCCCCATATACCTAACTAGGGTTGACTGCAACACACTGTGCATGAATTTCTTGTTAAAGGAAATTAACAACAGGGATTGGAACCTGCGACCCTCTAATTGAAAGACATGAGTCAGACCCTGCACCACTACTCTATATAAATGGAGTTGAATGTATACATGTACATCTTTAACTCTTTTACATATATATGTACGCTCCTACATCATTCAGCAGCGTTTTCCTTACCAAAAAGTCCCTGGTTTAAAACCATGGTGATATACTAGTGCCTACACATGAACTAAGCTTTTTTAATAATCACAAAGATTCAACATGTAACAAATTGGTGTGATGATCACATTGCTCTTAGAGTTAGAGTGTTTCATAAGCGACGATATAATTATGATATTATCGAATCTTAACAAAATGATAACCCAGCTTTAATCATGACACATTTTCTGTAATACATGGAAAATTATGTATGAAACATGATTTGGAAACAACTAGATGAAATTCAATTCAATTGTCCTTTTGTAAAGCTGAAACCAACTTGACTCATTTACTTTAAATAGAAATCAATGATGACATCATTTAGGAATTCCCCATCTTCCAAGCAGTCTCTATCTTCTGTCGTCACGGTGATACCGCCAAACTTAGGAGGAGGCGGATAGACAAATAATTTACTGTAATGAGAAAAGACATGAATTAAAATTTTAAGTTTTTACAGGGTTCCAATAGTACCACTAATGCAACAGTTACAAAATACAAAATAGTATTTATTAAACTGAAATTTCCCCAATAATAATAATTGAAAATTCATTCTAGATAGTGGATAATGCATTTATACTATCCCCTTTTTTTACCTACCTGATATATTCTTTTTTTGTTAAAACAATAACTTGCTGAATTCATTTAAAAATTGGTTAATATTCATTACTCAATCAGGAGTCAATTGGTTATCTACTATCCAGTATTCTTTCTAGTGCATATGCCCTTGGTGCTAATAAAGGGATTCGTAGTGGAGATACCAAGGAAGAATACCTCCAGACAAGGGTACCAACCAGGTTGGTAAATATGTTAATGCATACTTTCAATTTGCTTGGTTTGCCCAAGGTACGCCCATTGGAATACAGCAAGGAAAGGCTTATTGGACAGAGTTAAGAATGTAAGTGCTTACGAATGGTGGTAAGTCCATACTCACTTGTCAGGTAGATCATCAGAGCTGTTTTTATTCTTGGTCCCTCCAGCCTGACCACTGCTCAGCATACTAAGTTTCTGCATTGTTAATGAAGCTGACTTGTCAGTGAAATTGATCATCGGAGGTTGGGAACCATTGTTTTGCCTGGTGATGAATATAGTGCCTTTCATCTCTGGTCGTGTACTGGTCTCCAGAAGGGTTCTGGTCCTTACGTAATCTATGGGCTCAAACTTCAACCCTGAAAGATAGAGTGCAAAAAATAAAAGCATATAAAGTTGTTGATGTATAGCAATGAGAGTTGGAATGTACGTGACATTAATGATTGGAGCTTGGGACCACTGTCTGTCCTGATGATGAAGTCGTGTACTGGTCTCCAGAAGGGCGCTGGTCCTCCAATTATCAATGGGCTCAAACTTCAACCCTGAAAGATAGAAGGGGGAAAAAGAAAGCATATAATTTGTGGTATAGCAATGAAAGTTGGACTGTCAGTGAAATTAATGATTGAGGCCCATCTCACGCACATCTCTAGAAAGACGTTGGTCCTAGCATTTTATCCGATAAATCTTGTTTTATCTGAGAGTTACCATGGTAGCAAGGATTTTCAGCCAATCAAAATCAGGGAAAGATGTCAGATGTGACAACTTGTCAGACAAGAAATGTTGATGAAATGCTTTCCTGAAGATATATCTATGGGCTAAATTTCAAACCTGAAAGAAAGAAAGCAGTATTCATCTAGTTAATAGGGTTTAATCCATAGATTAAACCCTATTAATACTTGATATTTACACAGGGGGTCAAATAGACAATTCTCTGAAACTAACCCACTGCGAAACGACGTAAAACTCAACAAGGGTGTTATGACATTAAGGCCATATAATTCAAGTATTGGCCTGAAATTCTGTATTCACTCAAATTCTACTAATAAATCTAATGCAATTAATGCAGATGTCAATTTCCCCAGAGTTATTAATATTACTTCATAAAGATTAGATTTAATGTCAATTTGGTCATGATGCACTAATAGATAGACAAAAATTTCCATAAGAACTACTAGTATATATCAATGCTGAAGATTAAAGTACCACATCAGTCACTTACCACTACCTGAGTTATTACTCTTTTCAGCCATGGCAGCAAGTACCTTCTGTACTTGTTCCTTGTAGGAATGATTTTTATTGTCCTCCACAGATCGAATCACAACCATTTTTTCATACTCCTCTGCATAAAAAAGAAAATAAAAATATTAAAGTTTGATTTTAAGAATAAGGTACAGATTGGCTCAAAGCAAAGCATCCATTTTTTAGAATTTGTAATTGTTATTTGTAATAACGGAGAGAACGAGGCATAGGTAATGGAACCATTAGAAGGATGTGATTATCAAAATCAAAGTGTTGTGGAATTGGACAAAAATTTCCAGCCCTGGTGCCTAATATTTGTGTTTGCTTGTTTGTTTATTAACAGCATTCAAAATAAGGAAACAAAGAATGTTCCATTCTTGTACAACGCATTATCACGTTATTCATTTTTACTTTGCAACATCACTATTAGTACAACAAACAATGGACAGCATCTACAACAATAGCTGGGATCAATATACATCAATAAGATCAAATATCTAAAGAACACAATTATCAAACACTGACCTTTGCTTCCGGGGTCAAAGTGCGCCTCTTTTCGGTTCATACCGAGCCTGGACCGGACTAGGTTGGCGAAGCAAGGCGTGGTTGTAAGGAAGAATGTAGAGTAACCACCGTCGCTGATATAATGATCGCACTTCTCAATGTCCTTCAGCAACAGGTCTATCTTCCCGCATTTGTGGGTGGATTCTAAAAGAAATGATAAAGGACAAGGGTGGCGTTTCACCAAGTCGTTAAAGTTACAAACGACTTTACAAATGACTGGAACATGTTTTTGGATGCTATACTGATCACATGCTTTATCACTTAATGCAAGAACTAATCACCAGTTGTTCGTAAAGTCATTCGTAACTTACAAACGACTTGGTGAAACACAGCCCTAGTATGATTTATTTGAAGTCAATTTACATGATTTTCAAAAAGTTTCATCATAATCTTCCAAAATGTGCAAAGTATCTTCAGAACCTTTGAGGCACTGAAACATGATTGAAAAATATCGGACAGGATATACAGATCTTTTTTTTTTGTAGCATGAAGGGAAAAGGTTAATGGTGAAACTTGAAATTTTTGTACAACATAACCTGTGCATCATGACATAACAAACAGAGGGTCTAAGTTGTAAAGCAGAGTGCTACAAACCAACTTGCCCGAGTGCCCACGGAAGCAAATGAAAATTTCCAAATGCCTGACTGTCAAGCTATAAAAAAAAAGGCTACAGCAGTCAAAGGTCCTGCATTAAAGTTTCTCCTTTTGGGAATTAGCAGAGCGACTCAATCTTTTTGAGTTCAGGCTAGGCTAAAGACATCCCTAGACTGGGGAACTTACGTTGGAAGTGAAATTGAAATCCATCTGGAGTCATAGACACAGCAGGCAGTCTTAATGTCTTCCCAGCGACGTGCATAGGCCAAGAGCCGAACCTTAGGATGGCTACGTTGAAGGCCACTTGAAGACAGTTCCTATCCCGCTGCAAGGACTGAGGACCATCCGAGGAATCCTTTCCACTTGGAGTGTCCAGTCTTCCCAGTAAGTTTCCTTTCTGCAAAGACAAACAATATTTTAGGAGCATGTGACGTATTCTCAAATATACAGCATTAGTATTGTAATTCTAAATGTCCACATTTTCTGATATATTACATGTTCATATTTTTGTGAATTGGCAATTCCAATCCTCTATCCTTCCTAGCATAGTAATAACCACATTTTTTAAATAAAAAAAGGTGACCACTTCCTTTGTGAATGGGAGGCCCTCATCCCGAGTCAAAACAGACTATGCCTTCCTTTTGGAAATCACGCTATCATTCAAATCAACTTACATTCAATTCCAAAATGGGTTTCAAAATTCAGGACAGAATATTTAGTTAGCGTTAGGATAATTAGGAGTTTCAAATCACCTCATCTCTCATCTTAGCTTTCACCGTCATGAAAGACCGGGCTAATTCCTCATCTGAATCGGTAGCAGCTACATGGGAGAAATTAAAATAGAAGAGAGAAAGAGGGGGAGAGGGGACAAGAGACATATAATAGGATAGACAGAGAGAAAGAAAAGGAAATAAGGGGAAAGGCAAAGTGAGATAAAAGCAAAGAGAGAGATGTACATTGTAAATACGAGAATGAAAATTTTTTTTAAAGTATGCTTGAACTATGCTATCAGTAACAAAGTTAAACCAACAATGCCAAAAATCGTGCAGCATATTAAGAAAAGATTGAGCTTGTACCCCAATTTATCTTCTTCTTTTTTTTCTTTTTTTAAGTGTGTTTACAAAATCTTCTTGGATCCTTATTCATTTCATTTTTTAATTTAATTTTACTGAAACTTTTAGTTTAATTTTACTGAAACTAAAGATTCCAAGCTCTATCATAACACAATATACTTGAAGGAAGTTTTAAAGAAATATCACGTTAGGCAAAAGCTATCAATGATATCCTATGCCCAAAATCCTACTTTCCCCCATTTACTCTTTTGTTCTTTTACAACATATATTTTTCATTTTTAAATTTCATTTATTTTCATATTTCTCATTTTACATTTGTTTCACAAACAAGAAAATAACAACAATAATGCATTATATAAGATTACAAACAAATGAAAAGTTTACAAGTAACATAATTATACAATCAGTCAAGTAATAAAGTCATAGCTTAATATAAGTCAAAAGAAATATGATGGGACCTGCATAAAAGCAAGCTTGTGAAACTGCAGGCCCCAATGAAAAAGTTGTAAGTAATACATGGTGAAAGACGGATCTAATTTTTATGACCTTATATTATACAAGCTAAATTTTTATTTAAATACAGAATATATACAGAGGTGGCCAAAATTATTAAAACACCAATTTTATTTAATTGATTTTAGTTATTTTTATTCAGTTGACCATTTTACTTATAAAATGGTCAGAATGTCTCAGAAAAACTAAATAACATAGCCATGCATTGGGAACTCGCCCCCAAGTCGCCCTTTTTTATGTTACGCCACCAATTGAAAAATCTAAAAATCTTGCCCCCTTCAGGATCAAAGTGTCATAACGTTAAACATTTTAAGCGTCTCCCTACAAAAGTATATATATTCTGAAAGGAAATTTTCTGAGGATGTCAAAAATGGCATTCTTAATAACGTAGGGTGAAGTAGTAACATCTTATGTGAGGATTTTTAAATTATTTTTGAAGTGCCCCTATTTAAGTCCCCCTTTCCAATGACCCTTAATTTTTCACCATATTTGAATTGCTCATGAAATTTCCTTTAAAATCAAATGAATGCATTTATAAGTAATTTCTTCACTTTCATGAAAAATAACCTTAACATTAAATTGGCAGGGTTATTTTGGTTATCTCACGACCAGGGGATGGGCCAATCCACCCCCTCCCCATAACACCAAATTTTCTGAAACTTGGCATGTGTCTGGGTCATGTAAGAATGAATAAGACTGCAAAGTTTTACACGTCTAGCTTAAACACTTTTTGAGCTTTCGGCACATGTAATTGCCATTTCACGTTTTTGCATTTGTACTACATGTTTAATACACAGGTCTATGGGGAAACTGAAAGCGCATAGCGCAACAATTTTTAAAGCTGCGCATTACCTACTGGTCGGAACTATATAAATTTGGTATCACAAGATGCATAAGACTCTACGCTATAAAGCCATGAAAGCTGTCGGCACCAAAAAGTTATCCTTAAACTTACTTCGGCAAATGTACTAGGGCATTGAGAATCCCACAGACTTTGTATAGCTTCAGGTGTTCTTATAATTTTGGCCACCACTGTATATCACCAGCTAAGAACCAGGGGGCCATTTCATGAAAGAACTTGTCGGACGTTTTATCCGACAAAATGTTATAAGCTACTGAAATGCTTGCATCTGATTGGCTGAGAGCAAATTTGTCGGATAAAATATCCGACAAGTCCTTTGATGAAATGCCCCCCAGGAGAACATTATTCCTTTGGAACAGTTAAAGCTCTCTTCAATATCAACAAACAATACATATTTTAGGCATTGATACAGCTGTATTTACCATTTTCGGTAGCAGGTGCTGGAGCAGATTTCTGTTTCTCTTCCTCCTCATCTTCACTGTCTGATATTAGAACAATTTCTGTGGGTTTAAAAAGAAGTTAATATATCTCGTATTCATAAAATAAATTGATAAAAGCAGATCAAGGAACTTTATGGCAGCAACTTGAATTTCTGTCAGGAAAAGTGTTTATAATTTCCAACAATATAACAATATCTGGTTGATAAGAATTCATGTTCCAGGATCCGTTTTCTCTTTCTATCATTCAAAGTAACTTTGCATCAACATTTAAAATGCAAAAAAATATTGAGGATTAAGTTAACCATGTTGTCATTCTTGACAAGGACTGTATAGAGAGTAAACAAGGAATATAGAGTTAAAGAGAGCAGAAAAAGAGAGGCAAGATAGAGAGTAGAAAAAAGAGAAAGTCTTCTTGATTGTGTCCTGAAAAGGACTGTAAACCAGATGACAAGGCTAAAAGTGAAGAAGACTTGTAAGAGAGGAGGCTTGGTGGTCAATGCAGCTTTACCAAAAATGAAATATTTTTTAGGTGTCGGCAACATTACATTGAAAGATTAAACTCCTTTACCTGTTGTTTGTCCTTCCAGTGAATGAACCAATCAGCATTCTATGCACATCATAACAACTACACAGGACAATTACCCGCCAGGACAACTGCCCCCAGAATTAGGGTTAGGGTTTGAGGGCGATTTTCTAGAGGGGGTAGTTGTAATCATTCTCCCAGGACCCATTTCATAAAACATAGTGTTTTTAGTATGTTTATACTCACCTGGCTCCTTTCTCTTTGGTGGGGCTCGTTTTGCAGGAGTTTTCCTTTTTCCTCCAGACCTCTTCCTCCCTCTCTGGGTCCCTTTCCCTTCTGAGTTCATGGCATCACCTTTGGTCATCCACCTTGCATTGGAAATGGATGATGAGGTGACTGTTGAATTCATGGCAGCCATCTTGGTACTCCTCCCTGTACTGGATGATGTGGTGACTGGTAATTTTATGATAGCCATCTTGGTAACCCCACTTGAAGTGGCAATGGGGGATGGAGTGACTGCTTTTATCCTATCCGTGTAGAATTTCTTTTTATCGATAGGCTTAGTTTCCGGCAAGGGCTCCTTTCGTTCCGGCAATACACTTTTCATGACAATAAATCTTTCTTTTGGTTTCACATTTGTCCCAGTTCCTGATGCTTGTGACTTCACGCTGACAAGTTTTGATTTTGCATTTCCTAGATTTGACATAGCATTTGTCCATTGTGGGGTTGCCACTGATGCAGCATTCGTTTTTGAAACAGAGTCTTTGGTCGGCGATACAGTCTTATTTCCCTTTCCATCCTGTTTACGGTATGTTTTCCTTGCGGTTGGGAATAGCTCAACAGTTCTTGGGCGGGTTTTCTTTGGCTTTTTGATTGCAAAATCACACTGACAGAATGAGCAGAAGCGATCATCCATTGACCATGCTCCACAATTTGAGCAGAGAACATCCTACAAAATGGAATAAAAGAAGAGGATAACGAAAGAGAAATATAAAAAACAAAGAAACTTTAAGCCTAGATCTCAAATCACTCCAGGGCCTAAATGGTTTGTAAGAAACAGCCGTTTTGCCCACGTTCGTAAAAACCACATGGTTTTTCCTCCCTGATGGACCCCCGAGTGATATGTGATCCAGGCTTTAGAGATTATAGTTTTCTTCCTATACAATGGTGCCAACCAAAAATAACACATAAACAGAACCTTTTGAAAATCAGTATGTTTGTAAGAAACTTTTAATGTAATACTGATTGTGTAATATGAAATACTGAAATTAGTACTACTTGGCATTTTCTTTGTGTAATTTTCTTATGTAAACTATTAACCATGTTGATCATACTGGATATTCATATGTTTATCAGTGAGTTTGTTGAAACTGTCTCAAAGTGATGAGAAAGGTTGATAACAATGCACTTAAGAATCATTTTTTGCTGTGATGTTTTTTGATCAAGAAAATGGTAAGAAATTTACCAAATTCTTCTGAGAGTAACATGCACTGTACTCAAAAGTGAATGTATGAGACTACATGTACATGTGCACAGCTGTACATGTGCACAGCTGTGTTCGGGTCCCGAACCTATAAACTTTTTTGTCATATTGTCACTATGAGGGCATTTGAAGAGCAAATCTTTTCCATTAGAACTTTCTAATAAAAAATTCTCCCTAAATACCTTGAAAATAATTCAAAAGCTCAGAATTATTTTGCTCACATTAACCCTAACTTACCTGGGGGGGGCCTTTAAGGCCCCCCCCCTCAAAATTTTTCGCGATAAAACCGCAGTGCGAAATTTTTTGATCGCGCCGCTCGATGACTTTTTACTTTCAAGTCTTGCGCATCTTTTAAAACTATATTCGCGAAAATCGGGTGTACCGTTACAATGTTCCACGATTTTCAAAAATTTCCGTCAGACCGAAAATGGCTCAAAAACGTGATTTCATGTACAAAGTCAATACAAAATGTGTTTTCAGCTAGAATTCATAAATGAGTGATTATTTTTTATTTTATTGACAAGAGGTATTTAATTTGTTGCTATTTATGGCTGAAATAATGTCACGGACGAATTGTGTCGAAAAAACAATAAAAATAAAAAGGTCAAAAAACAAAGAAATACATAAGAAATTAAAAAAACAATAAAATACATAAGAAATCGATTTTGGTACCGGATTTTTTTTCATCTACATTTCTTAGGAATGCTATAAAGAATATTTTCACAAAAAATTAGGTTTCTAGGAGCTTTATTTAGTGAATTAGAGCAAAAAGTATGATTTCATGAATAAATTAGCATAATTAATTCATATAAAATAAAACGTACAAATTTAGTGCAATTTACCTATGCAACCGCGTAGAATATGTCATTCTCTATAGTCATGCAAATTTTCGTCACGATCGCGCGATCCGCGGCTGAGATCTTAGGGGGGGGCCCTAAAGGCCCCCCCCCCCAGGACTTTAAGCTCACAAAATAGCCCAGGTAAGTTAGGGTTAACTCCCGCTACACTAAATTCTCTTTAAAAGGACAAACTTACCAATGGTTCTTTAGGAGAAGTTGAAGGCTCATCAGAATCATTACTTTGGGAAGACTCTTCTTTTTCTACATTAGCAACAGCTGAAGCATTTACATTCTCTGAAGAAGAAAAAAAACAATAATTTTTGCAATAAACTGCATCTCCATCTTTACAGGGAACTGACAATTTCTCAAGGCTTTATTTCATCTAAGATTTAGGGTTTGCTCTAGGGCGGAATTTAACCATTTGATTATTGAAAGGGATCAACAGAGAAGTGACTGGAGCAAATGTCACACACCAATTCCAATTCTTGCATTGAGCAATCCTTGTATCCTTATCCAATTAAGTTGCGAAAGACACTCCTGCACACTAAGCATAGATTCTAAAGGGAAGTTTTCAGAGGGCACACGAACGACTAGTGAATGATGCTAGTGTCAAATTCATCAGTTATTTTTGTTATGCATCAAAAAAAAAATTAATGTGGCACTAGTATCCTTTGGCAAGATAATCTACAATTTGCCACACTCAACCCAGGTGAGGAATACGGGTAGCGCTATAAGAGTGTGTGCACTCAAATCGACAGCCTAGCTGAGCCATGTAGTATTTTAGCAACTTGAGCCCCTGCCACATTGGATATGAGTGCTTTGCATGCCTCTATTACATTGTATTTGAAGTCAAATTAAAGAAGAAAAACAGTTATTTAAAATGATACATTCAATATTTCATTAACTGTTTGCTCTCAACCAGAAAAATAACTTATCATTTGAGTTTCACTTTTGTGGGATGCACTGAATAACAGATTTCTTGTCTGTGCCTGTTATGAGTGAGCACATACTGTATCATTATCAACATACCTTCTTTCATGTTGTCACTTGTCTCAACCTCCGTCCTCGATGGTTGCTGAAATGAGGCTAGTGTTACCGTAGGCTGAGTGGAAGATACATCGCAGCGATTGTCACTATTACTGGTTGTCGGACAGTTGCTTGCAACGTTGCCTCGGGACGGGTTGTGTGCAACGTTGCTGGTGGAGTTGCTAGGGCCTGCTGTCGTGTGTGGCACATTTAACAGAGAGATGCCTGGCGCTTGGGTACCTGAAGTGCTGCATGTTAACCTGTATCAAAAACATTCATAAATAAACAACAAAATCAAAACTATCTTCCCTATTCAAATCATTAATGTGTGGAAGGATAAGGTCCCTGTTAAAGGGATGCAGTAACATTGTATGATATTCAAATCACATTTATTCGATTTAGCTTATTTTGCCAACATAATTATAAACACTTAGGTCAGTCTGGTATCTCTTCAAAATTGCAAGCTAATTGCTTGCTTTACCTTCGAGATATCAATGATTTCATACTAAAAATTTATAAACCGACACCGGATGGTTTATAAAACCATGTGCTTTTCCACACACCCATTTCCTGTTGTAAAGTCCCCCTACTCTAGCGGCCTGGTGCGCCTATCAGCAGAGGGTACTGTTGTTCGGCTGTATGCTTGGCATTGTTTGTTACACTGTTTTAAGGTAGTAAATGACTTCCATTTGATCTGAAACTTTCAGTAGTTTGTTTTTACTGTTGGATCAATATAATTTTATTAATCTTGATATAATTGCTCTTGTTTTTGAAAGCTACTTAATCCCTTTAAGTAAATTATCATCCTTATTACTTTTCACATGTGAATGTAAAAAACTTTCACGTCTTTCAAAAAATTATATTTATGGACTCTTTCAACTCACTAAGTATAGGTCCATAACATGTACATTCTCTCCAACTGTTATTGAATTTAAAAAAAAAAAGAATTACTGTGGAGCATACATTTTTTGTGCACATGAAAACAAACTCCAACAACTCTAACTCAACAAAGAGCTATGCATAATTCAATTTAAATAGAAAAGCATTCTTCTATTAATTTCTTACAGCTCATGTAAGCAAATTGTAACATTTCATGGTGATCTGACCTGTTGGCAAAGCGCCAGTTCCTAGAGCTAGAGTTTAGTTGAGGAACTTGATCAGCTGTATTAGGAGTTGTCTGCAGCTGTCTCCTAGGATAACAAGCACAGAAAGACATGCAGTCATTTCTCCTGGATACAGACAAGGGATGATTTCCATGAAAAATATCCCCTGGACAATTACCCCTGCCCCGGGCAACTACCCCATATTAAAAATCTAATAACTAACCCTACACCTACATGTATACTGTAACCCTACCCATATTTCTGGGGGTAGTTGTCCTAATATATATGTCTTGAAACTATTCACTGGCACAACTTTTCAAACCACATGCATACATGTATTTCACATTACATGTAGGAATAAAGATGCTTTTTTAAAGTGTATGAAATTAATATGTAAAGTTCATTGATATTGAATAGAATAAAGTTTGAGAACATGATAACTTTGAAAGCAAATGTCATTTGTTGTACAAATTGATGGTGAATAAACTTCATGGACATGCATGTACATGTAGCTATATACAGTCAACTCTGGATAAATCAACCTTCTTTAAGTCGAATAATCACCTTTGAAGAAGTCGAAGCAATTTAAAATGTCCAGATTATACAAGATTCTAATCTCATAAATCAAATTTATTCACCTCTCATAAATCAAATGAATCGAACAGATTTCTATGGTTCATAGAGATTCGACTTAGGCGGAGTCACCAGTATTGTATGTTTACTCCAATTATCTTGAGTAATTTATTTCATCCACACGTGTCTTACCCAGCCATATTCAAGCCTGTAGCATTCCCTTTGAGACCCCGCCCTCTGCCTCGGTTGTCATGGTCCCCTCCTCCCCTACCCCTGCCTCTACCACGCCCCCTCCCTCGACCACCGTTCTGGTGGGAGGAGCTATTCATTGCAGGTGTGCTCCAAACAGCCTTCTCAAGTATAGAGGGGGTGTGGCTAAAATAACAAGCAGATAGTAAAAAAATAATAATATTAATGAGAACAACACAAATCATATTGGAAATTTGGATACATAAAGATTTTTTTTTCACCATGTGGATATAAAAAGCTGAACAAGAGTACCTGGCTGAAACGGAGATAAGGGTGTTTGAACATGCAATAAATTCCTCCTACATTATGTACAAGGTACCCACTATGTATCTGTTCATGTACTTAGAAAATTGTAATGCACATTCTCAAATGCGAAATCCCTCAGAGCAAAACCAGAGATATTTCTAATCTCAGTGTCACATGTTTTACAAATTAGAAGAAACGTAAGCAACTCATGATAAACAACATTTAAAAACTTGGCTAAATTAAAATATTTATCATTTTCACAATTCAATTTACCCTTTTTTTAAACATATCAATTTTTTTACATGATACCAAACAAAAATAGTTTTTCTTTAATTATCTGATATATTCTTGAACTTTCAAGGAATAAAGATGACTCACCTGTCACCTGCTGCCTTTACAATACCAAGCTTAACCTCATTCTTCTGAGTCTGCACACCGTTCCATGTATTACGACTCAGGCCTGGAGAACTCAAATTGTTAGGGGATACTGTTTTCTTTGGAATCGCCTTGGAGTCTTTTCGGTTATATGCCTGCAAAAAAAGGAAAAAGAAATTACAAATGAACTTTGAACAATTAAATTTAAAAAGTCATGGTTCAGATTATGAGAAATAGGATTTGAGCTGGAATAGCCAGATACAGTTTTCTTTAGAATCACCTTTGAGTCTTTTCTGTTATATGCCTGTAGAAAACAAAAGGAAGGAAGATGAAGGTACAAATGAATAAATGAACTTTGAACAACTAAATTTAAAAAGTCATGGTTCAGATTATGAATAAACAGGATTAGAGCTGGAATAGCCAGATACAGTTTTCTTTAGAATCACCTTTGAGTCTTTTCTGTTATATGCCTGTAGAAAACAAAAGGAAGGAAGATGAAGGTACAAATGAATAAATGAACTTTGAACAACTAAATTTAAAAAGTCATGGTTTAGATTATGAATAAACAGGATTTGAGCTGGTATGTGCCAGATACAGTTTTCTTTGGAATTGCCATCGAGTCTTTTCTATTATACGACTGCAAAAATAATAAAGAGACTTCATGAATAAAACATGTTTTAAAAAATGAATTGAAATGACAAGAGAATGGATCACATTATGAGCTGGTATAGCCAGTGACTTATGAAAGAAAATGCAGAATCTTGTGGATCTTAGGCGTATGGGGCCGATTGGCAAGGGGGCTACTTCCTCTGTTATCGTGGTGGCTACATGTATACTGTTCATTATGATGAATATATAGAAAAATGAATATATCTCTTTTTTCTGACCTTTTTTATTGATTTTTTTCTTCTTTTTTTTTTGTTGGCAATTTGCAGTTTGCCTTAAACCAATATTCTCTAATGAAATGCATTGTGTAATTTAAGTTCTAAGATATAAGGATAGTGTATAGCTAAGGATTTTTTTTTTTTTTTTTTTTTTTTTTTTTTTTTTTTTTTTTTTTTTTACCTGTGGCTCCCGATGATGAGTTGACTGGACTGATGATTTTGAAGCTTCTTGGGAATTAGAACTGATCACTTCTATATCTTCGCTACAAAACAAACAAAATAATACAATGGGGGTCGGAAATTAATTTTGAAGAGAATCCAAAGAATAGCACTAATTTCATGAAGAAAGTTGATTGACATCAAGATTATGAAATTGCATACATACAGAATTTGACAATAAGCTATCACTTTTTGCTTTAAACACTCTTAAAACAATTGACCATTTTTTCATGAGAAATAAAAGCAATTCTTGATTAAAGGACCTTGGTGAACAGGCCTAAAATAATTGTTTGAAAAAAAATATTAGTCTGTTTCTTGACATGGCTACTTCTTAAGCAATACCCCCTCCTTCCGCATCTTTGCAGATTACAGCCCATTCACTATACATGTACATGTACTAACAAAACTAAGATTTGCCCTTACTCAGTTCAGTTCAGTTCAATATATTTCCACAAATTGAATTTTAAAATAAAACAAACAGAATGACAAAAACTAACTTTATAAAGATTAATTAAGATTTAGCTAAAGGTACATGTATACAGGACATGTAAAAAAAATGTGGGAATCAATAGAGGTCAATTATATTTAGACTTAGGACAATCCCCAATGGGGTCTTACACAATTTCAGGGGAAATTTCCCACAGCCCCTATATTTCTGTCTTTGAGAATATAATACAGATGTTTTCTTCACATCATTACCGACAAATTCTATTGTGTTGTACCTCGTTCTTCAGGACTTACTCTGTTGACGATGAAGCTGTCGTTGAAGTATTGCTCACTGCAGGTGAAGAGGAGGACTGTTGTTGGGTAAAAAACGTGAAGCTCTGTGCAAAACCTAACGATGGGCTTTTCTCAACTTCTGTAAGGGCTGCAAAATAAAATACAATTTGTTGGGATATGAATTGATTAGTTGGTGCTTTACAAAACAGAATATCCAGTGAATGTCTATCAAACATAGATGAAAAAATTTACTTATAGAAGAAATAGATTAAATCATTATTTAAGGCAGTATTAAAATAGAATGTTTTGTTTTCTAGTAAGAAAGAAAAATTCAAATCATGCTTGCACAAAGTTAGATTTTAGGATGACTTGAAATTATTCTTTCATGGCTTCCTAAATTTTTTAGTACGGTGGTGTGACCACAAATCGCACGTCGGATATCTCAAAAATTAATTAATATTGTGAAAATCCGATAGCACCAACAGAAAGAGGGACCCAAAATTGCTTGAAAACCAAACTGTTGTCTCGGTATGGTGTATTGAAATGTGAAATTATTGACAATACATCGGAAAATTGCGTGTCCGTTCCGTAAAAATTCAACTTTCCCGACGAGGGTCTGGAAATCATTATATTCCGATTTAATCATCAAAACTGTAATTAATCATATTGATTCTCTGGAATTTTGACTTACATTTACTGTAATTCTCTTTCCTTAGGCTGATGGAATTTCTTGATTATTAAATCTTTGTCAAACGCTTGTGCGTGAAATAACATCTTGCTGTTTTTCTAACTTTTTCAGCAGAATGCGCGATTGTTCGATCGACATAGAATTTTGAAATCGCGAGATCGTCGAAACCCTTTGACCTCGTTCACTTCTTCGTTCAGCGATTCGGAGTTTAGAACCTGCCGTTCATTTGGTATTTATAGTTTTCGATGATTTTGTGTAAAATATGAAAATCTGTTGATTGCATGTCGCACTTTTTATTATTTTTGACATTTGCGCAAACTATGGTCACCCCATCATATTGCCTAATGCCTTGTTTTCAGGAAATGGGTAGATCTACTTGTTTGTATACAAATTTTGGTGTCACATCGTCATCAGCTCCAATTAAAATATTATAGATCTAGATCTACATGTATAATAGCGACATTCACATTCCTGTGTCTATGATAAGGGAGGGCCGTTTTGATCATGAGAACAATGACTGTCGCAATATTATTGAATTATAATTCATAAACGGAACAGTCACACAGTAGACTTCTATTTCTAACAAGTTAATTGTACAATCATGACAACCCGACGCGCACTTACACTTATGCATGGTCAATTCATAATTGACCTTGCACTGGGAAGTACCTTACTGCAGCAGTTTTCTTCCAATGGAAAGTCAATAATTATTACAGGAGAGTGTCTTGAGCAGCTCAAGCTAAGTCAAGGTGGCAATTACTGGCATATCAAAAAAAAGGGTCTAAAAATTCGACTAGAGCCTGTAGGGGTCTAAACAAAATAAAAAATATCTAGACTAATGGAAGAATTATATTGCAATGAGACTATTATAGATTAGATCTAGATCTATGTTAATTTATTTTGAGGAAGGTTTAAAGTTGGTTTTGCTAATCATTATTGAGAAGTTTCCTTATCAAACAAGAGGGCGACAGACTGCCATTTTTTTTCTCATACTGACTGATGTTGGTTTGCAGCTGTATGTGCCCGACGCGTTGCGTTACACTGCTAAAAATGGAATGAACGCCCCAATGCAGTGACGGCAAAGCTGCCAGGGAGTCAATGAACCTTTTCATACATTGCCATGGCATTGCCCATTGGCACTGCATTGGCAGGCTAGACGGCCGTAACATTGTCATTGTCATAACGAATAACGTTAACAATATCGGATTTTTGGAGATTTTTCGTCTAGATCTACTTGATGTAGCGACAGGGGAGAGGAAAGAGATTTATTTCTCAGTCTACTGCATTTGCAGCTATAAAATGACTTAGATTATTAAAGGCATAGCCATGGTTAAAACCGAGGCATTTCAGTGTCACTGTCAGGCTAGAAATCATCTCACTCAGCTCAGCAGTGCAGTGCTCAGCTCACTCACGTCACACACACAACACACAAATTGGAGACCCCACAAATAAGCAAGGAAAATGACATGCAAAATAAAAAGTGAACTTTATTAAAACATTATACAGGCATTAACAATGTACATTACCTGCCAATAACGTGTTGGCATGTGCATTGGAACTCATATTTCAACATAAAAGCCAGATGACAAGTACAAGACTGTGAACTTATTCACAAAATCAGTATTTTTATCCTCTTGTCTGCAGACGTCGCGCTACAAAGTCAAGTTGCTTGACGATCTTTTCCGAGTCTTCCTGAGAAAGGTCAACCAGAGGTCACCTCAAAATGACTAAAATATAAAAGCTTTATTTAGGCTCATTAAAATATGACTATCTTAAATTAAAATGTATAAAAATAAATTACATATATTTAACTATATCAAAGTGCTCTGAGTATTTATTGAGTCAAAATAAAATCCCATTTTGCCTATAACCGTGTAGCTTGCACTGTGCGTGCGCGTGCACGTGTGAGCCCGATCAAAGCTACAATATACAGACACAGCGCCCTAGATGCGAAGTAGGCCGTATAGTCGAACAGATTTAACGGGGTCGTAGCGGCTTGGAGTTTTGTGATAACACGACCCATGCCCGGCCCATGGGCATTGATAGCGGCAACCGTAGCTGAGCTGGGCTATAAAATCATCTGATATCATCATTTGACTGCAGACTTTTCTTTAGTAGTTTTTAGTTTTGACTGGGAATTCGACAATGGATGTATTGCTGAGGTAATTATTCTCTTCATTCTGTGACAGAGTTAGTGCTGTATTGAGATGAAAATGTAACAGTTAAATAGAGTAGATCTAACGTTAGACTAACTTAACGTTAGATCTATCTAACGTTAGATCTACTAAATAATATTCAGGGTCATAATATTGACAAAAAAATGAAAAATAAAAATGAAATTGAATTTGAAATTCATGAATTGAATGTTCTGTAATGAGTGGTAATTTCGGAATTTCTTGTAAGCAAATAACATTTAACTTAAAGTTTATGGATAATATGGTGTTGAGTTGAGGCTGATTGAGACTTGCATTTAATAGTAAATAACTAATAGTATCGACTAAGTTAGATCTAACGTTAGATCGTAATTGACCTACTTAGTACTGGGAAGTACCTTATTGCAGCAGTTTTCTTCCAATGGAAAGTCAATGCAGAAAAGTGTCTTGAGCAGCTCCAGCCAAGTCAAGGTGGCATATCCAAAAAGGGTCTAAAAATTCTACTAAACAAAATTTTTAAAATCTAATGGAAGAATTATATTGCAATGATACTACAGTAGATTATCTTAATTTATTTTGAGGTAGGTTTAAAGCTAGTTTTGCTAATTATTTTTGAGAAGTTTCCTCAGCAACCAAGAGAGCGACAGACAGCCATTTTACAGTAGACTTCTACTGACTAAATGTTGGTTTGCAGCTGTATGTGTATTGTGGGTAGAATTTACATGATTTTTTTTTATAGATCTAGTGTGGAGACTGAATGCATTCCAAACCCGTTTTGCCAAAGTCGGCGAAAAATCGGGAGTCTTTTTTATTTTTTATTTTCATGATAGTGAAATCAAATTTATTGAAAACCTATTCTATGATAAACATAAATACATAGAAATATAGGAAGGCTTCAATTTAGAGTCATTATCTTTTGCAAAAAGAAGAAAATTCATGGGGGAAAAACCAATGACCAAGATGCAAAACCTGCCACCCTTTAATATTAGTCCCACTTTCACTAGTACTAGGTCAATACCACATACAGCTGCAAATAAACCAACATTAGTCAGTACTGTAAAATGGCTGTCTGTCGCCCTCTTGGTTGATGAGGAAACTTCTCAATAATAATTAGCGAAACCAGCTTTAAACGTACCTCAAAATAAATTAAGATAATCTATAGTCTCATTGCAATATAATTCTTCCATTAGATTTATTAAATTTTGTTTAGTAGAATTTTTAGACCCTTTTTGGATATGCCACCTTGACTTGGCTGTAGGTGCTCAAGACACTTTTCTGCATTGACTTTCCATTGGAAGAAAACTGCTGCAATAAGGTACTTCCCAGTGCAAGGTCAATTATGAATTGACCATGCATAAGTGTAAGTGGGTCAATACTTTGTATTGACTTAGTAAACCTATGAGTGGCCTAATAATGTTATGTTAATGTTACCGATAATTATGAATTTGTTTTCTCTCTTGAAGTTCTTCTCTTTCTAACAACATGTTCTACATTCGTCCTAGTGATATTTCTTCTGCTTCTGGCACTTGGCCTGGTTTACCTTGATGTTAGGCTCCCCTCTTTTTCATACTTTTCATCTTATCCTCGATCGTGTTTGTTCACGTCACCAACTTCACCACATTTTTTCCCTCTGTACATCATCCTCTTCACCTTCATCTTCTTCTCCTTCTTCGGTCATCCTGTTTGCTATTCTTTTTCTGCTCCTTCTTCTGCTCCTTTCCTGCTCTATCCCGTCACGTTATCTTGCTGGGTGTTCAAACTTGCTCCTCTTTCTTTCTTCTATTTATCATTATTCAACTTCTTTCTTTTCTTCTTATTGATAATCATTTCCTTATAATTGCCATCTTCATTTATTATTTATTTGTTTTTTATTTAGGGTCTATTTTCATGTTGTTGTTTTTTGTTTTTTGTTTTTTTTTATTTCTTCTCCCAGCCTCCAGGGAAGGGGCAATGATGACGAGGGACTAGGATCTCACCCTGACATCAGTGCAAGTGAAGACGAGGTAACCAAATTTAAAGCCCAAATTTCAAAACTAATTTTGTGGTAGAGAAAATTAAATTTTAAACTTGCTAACTTGTCTTTATATCTTTCGAATAACATAGTGACACAGGCAAAAGATATTACATTACGAGTATATTAAGTAACGACTGGAACTCTCTCCCTAAGCAAGTTGAAGCACCCACTATTGCACTTGCGTTACTCTGTAAAGAATTCTAGATTCATCGGCGGGGTGGGGGGGTATTACATAGATCTTTTCATCAGGAGAAATCCTAATTACATAATTTTCTTGAAAAGGAAAAAAAAAAATGCAAATGATAAAGGCGTAAATATTCATATAATGAATGAAAGCTCCGTAAAATATAAACACAACAACACATCAACAAAATAATACAAAGCGTCATCCCCCCCCCCCCTCGAAGAATTGAACTATGAGCGTATTTACACCAGTACACTATTAAAAACCTTTAAGATCAGGCTCGATAGCACTGGAAAGAGCAGCACTATCCTATTACTCTACTTAATGAATAGTTCCTGACATACACTGTGTGATTCTACCTCTTTCCCTACTGCCTCCTTGAAACCTAAATTGTTTAAGTTCTTGAAGTGAAGAGTACATTTATGTACATGTTTATCTGACAAGAAGATAGACCTGGAAGCACGACTGCTACTCTGCATTCTTCAAGTATTTGCGGTAAAGGTAAAGGTACATGTATGTCACATTTGGCATTTGGTGTAATAACTGATTTATCTGACTGTTTCTATCTTGATATCTTGTGAAACAGGATGATTTGGAGGAGGACTTGAGACATTCAAAACTGTTGGAAGCCATGAACTCCATGGAACCAAAGAAGAAGTTAGTATTTATGATATTCTTTGTAATATATTCTGCTTTTATTATGCTCACTTTATGTGTTTGAGTACTAGGTATGATAAAATGTATTGTAATGACTGCTTCTCATTTACTTCTCTCTTTCAATCCATCTCCCACCCCCGCCCCTTCCTTTCCTTATTGCCTCTCTCTCTTCATTTCTCGGTTTTCCTATCTGACCTTATCTCTCCGTGCCTGTTTACCCTATCTCACCCTTTCTCTTTCAATTTACCTCTCTCCCACTCTCTTGCTCTGTCTCCCTGCATACTATCTTTTCAAGAAATAATTCTTATTCTGTGATTGTGTATCATTGTAGTTAAAACTAGACATTTCTAATGGTTGATATTTTTAGTACTTCATAATTTCTTCCTGTACCATTTCTTCTATATGATTTTTGTTAATTGTAGAATAAAACCCAAGTTATTTTATTTCCTTTATAATTCATTTAGAAAAAAGTGTGATAGTATTATATCTCTTTATAATTTTCAGGTCAAAGGTCAGGCAGAGGTCAGAAGCAAGCGCTGAGGTATCTGAATATCAGCTGAACACTAAAGATGGTGAGTGGACAGGAAAGAGACAAATGCTCTGAAAACAATTCTATATTCTTTATTTCACCTAAGATGCAGGGTTAGGGCTAGGGTTGATGATAGAGTTTTATGTCAGGTTTGTGGTTTATGGCCCATATTCACAAAGGTGTCATAAAGTTACGCCTAGCTTCAAATCTTAGGTTTTAACTATGGGTAGCAAAATGTGACACAATCCGGAAAAGTAGATGTTCGATTTATCGATTTATCAGAATTTTGGGTACTGAAACCCCTTAAAAATTGCCTGGGAGTGAATAGAAAAGTTTTGCTACCTTTAAAGTACGATTCTAGAACCCAGTAAAGATGTAAGGAACATAACAGCGTTGACAGATTGTGTCATATTTTGCTACTCATAGGACAGCTTTGCTAATACGGGCCTATATGATTGAGGTGAGGTAATGTTTCAGTCCCGTGCTGAAGTTAGCCAATCAAATTTTGATAGGAATTGACCACGGAGCACTTGTCACTAGAGCAAATATCATAGACCCAGGTAGTCTGGGGGCATTTTATCAAAGGACTTTTCAGACGTTTTATCCGACAAACTCTTATAAGCTACTGAAATGCGTGCATCTGATTGGCTGAGAGATAAAATGTCCAACAACTCCTTTGATGAAATGCCCCCCTGGTTACACACACACAAAAAAAATTTTTTTGTTTATTCTTGACATTTTGCAATTTTTACTGTGTCTGTTGTGTTTTCATTATAAGAAGAGAATATTTTCCACCACAAAAAACATTAATTCTCTCAGAATGAGGAGGGTGTGGAGAGGGTTCCTTCGTTCCTGTTTTAGTCTTAGTTGTCGAAATTGGATCATTGGTTCTATCAGAAACTATAAAATCTTGTACACTAAGTGTATTCAATTGATTTAGCTGCAACTTCTGAATAAGAGAAAGGCTGTGGGGGTCGATAATTCATTTCACTTTTACTTGTTTCGATCTCGGACACTACCAAATGAGCAGTTTTACTCAAAAACTTTCCTAGTTTTATTCTATTCCACAAATTATGTAGCCTTACAACAACAACCCTCCCCCCCCCCCTAGCACATATCGCTTTAAAATATGACAGCATATGGCACTTCATCACATCACCTGATGTTGTATGCATAATTTTTAGCAACATTATGGGTATTCAATTTAGAAAATTGAAAAGAGAATCGCTATAACAGCATATATAGATTTTGTTATTACAAATGTTTGCTCTCGTTGTTTAACTTTTGTTGTTTGGTGATAAAGAAGTAATCAATGCGATAATAATTTTCATTTTGTCTCCGCCAGTTCAAGGTAAAGGGGTTTGGATCCATGATCTGATGGGGTCCCTGAAGAACACCCCGTCCCACTCGGCCCTGAAGAAACAGATGAACAATGTCCAGAAGCGAAAGACTCTGCCCACTCCCCTACACCAACATGAAGCAGACAAGGTATGCTCAGTCAAACCTCGATATAAACCAATGTTATAGAAATTAACTTCTATATCCATAAAGACATCTCATTTGTATCCTTGGAACAGTTCTACTTATTTTCAGTATACAGTTGGGGTCTGAATTTTACATACTGCTACTCAATTCCGCCAAACGTTATCACATACAAATTTTCATAAAACTTGCTAGAAATGTGACTTCAAAAATATTTGTACTACCATAACAACATTTATTTTGTATCCCTTGAACAGTTCAACTTATATAATTATGTTTGTTTGTTTGTTTTTTGTTTTTTTTTTGTTTTTTTTTTTTGGGGGGGGGTACTATTATTATTTTTATTTTTTGTATAACCACTAATTCCTGTTTTCTGTAAAAAGTATGCTGTACAAATTATATTGTTCTAGTCATGTTATTTTGTATCAATATGTTGTATTTAAAGGCCTGGATGAAAAACATTAAAAACAATGTTTTAATTATTGATGGAGCTATCCTTATAGAAGATTTCTGATGAATGAATGAATGGATAGATGGCTAGATGGATGATTATGTGTACATTAAGTCCACTTTTTCTTATCTCTTGTTACTAAATTGTTCTTTAGAGATATGCACATGTATTTGCAGTTATTCTATGAAACTTCAAAATTGTCATTTATCAATACTATGCTATTCATGTTTGTTTGTGCATAGTTTTAAAGATGTAGATTATACTACATGTAATCAAAGACATGGGACCTTCCGTATATCAAATTCTGTTTAAAGAATGTAGTTTCTAACAGCAGACATTTTCCATTGAAACTATTTGTTGTGATTCAGAGCATTCAATAAAAGATCCAGTCCTAATACCCTTCTCAACATAACCTTTGACCTTTGCAGATCCAGCGGTCTATGGCCTATGAGGGAGTGAGCAAAGAGGTGTCCAAGTGGGACCAGGTGGTACAGACAAACCGTAAGGCAGATCATCTGTCCTTTCCTCTTAACCAAGATGTCCTGGGACTTCCCACCACGGACCAGTTTGTCAAAAAGTTCAAGGTAATTCCAGTTTCCTATACTGTATAAGTGGTTATTTTTCGCGAATTTCGCGAGTCGGTGATTGCGAAAATTTCCATTTCAATACAAGGCTATTTATAGTAATAAAGTCATCACCAAAATCGTGAAATTTGGTCTCGCGAATTTCCCCAACTAGTCCAAAATAGCGAAAATATCTGGATGCGAAAATATTGGCTTATACAGTATTGTACATCCCGTGCATACCACCCATCCCCCCCCCCCCCCCCCAACCTTCTAGCAACCATTTGGACTTTTCATTTTCCTGGAATGGGGTTATAGACCGGATAAGGCTACATCTTTATATATATTTCATGGGATAAAATTTACTCATCCCACATTGCTATTGGATTGGTATAGGCCCCAAATTGTACTTCCTTGGATGAACAGTACCGCCTGAGATCAACATCACAGCTGATTGCAATCGATTGAGTGCAGTTGTACTCAAAGTGAATAGGGATGATGTCATTTTATTGCAATCAACTGTGACGTTGATCTCAGGCGGTACTGTATATTAAAGTTCATGAACCTCTTGTTTATTGTAATTCAAGGAAGGGTAGACCATTGAAAAATTTTATTCATTCAACATTACTAATAATAAATCCACCTATCAAACTGAAGAACACACTTTTGACAAGATGCTAAACAATGATCAAATACCTTGAAAACAAATTATTTATGTCAAGGGGATGGATGTAGTAGAAATACTTTACAAACGTCAAAACCATCAATCCATTATCATTCTCTTGCAGCCTAGCACTCCACTTGAGCAAGAAGTCTACAAGATTCTGCATGGCAGTAAGTTTGCAGAGAGGCCTAACAAACAACTCTCCCAGGCTGAAGAGGAGGCTATCAAGGCTATGAGCTTAACAGAGGTGTGGATACATTACTCACTTTGTTTTTTATAGACAATCTGCCGTTGCTGCAATTTACTGTATTTGCTGATATTTTCTCACAATTAATTTTTCGCGTTGAGTGACCTCAAAACATGTTCACAGGTTCTTAAATTGGAACTGCATGTTCGTAATCTCGCAATTGAACCCAATCAATACATGCATAGAAAATCATGCCTATATATTCACTGGTTTTTAAATTCGCGCTCGCAAAAATTAATGTCCCGCGAATATGTCCACGAATACAGTATTTGTACAAACTTTTGTGATCATTAGCAGTGGAAGGTTTTACAGTGCACCAAGTATTCTTTCTTAAGGTTCCCCACTCTCGATGTTTTGGTGAGCATGTTCTCACCGTCTGCAGGAGAGAATGCTCACCGAAACGTGGAGAGTGGGTAGGTCCTTTGAAGGACCACTCATAACCTCAAGAAAGAATACTTGGTGCACCGTGAAACCTTCCTCTGCTAATCGTTCTACCACCAGTGAAACCTTCAAATAATATCTTTCGTGATTATGTTTGAATTCATTTGTAATATTCTGTGTCTTAAAAAATTCGTAGGATCATAAATGCCTGTTATAAAAGGATTTTCATATTTTAGCTCTATTGAATTATTCATCAATTTAGATTAAAAAATCAAATGTGTTATACTGGGAAGAGAAACCTGAGGGCTTCAGTGATTCAATTTGCATTTATGGGGATCTATGTGTAATAAGTCATTACAATATCAGAATAATATCCCTGAAATTTCTTAGAGTAGGCTTTGTTTTGTTTTTAGGCAGAAATAAACTTGTCATTTTCAATAATAATAAAATTTTAATGCAAACATCAATTCTGCAAATGCCTTATGAGCAGCTAAATGTCTTATGAGCAGCTAAATGTCCGAACTTATGATAGAGTTTTTACAATAATATTCATAAATATCATATACTGTATTTGCTGTAATTTTCGCTCGATTAATTTGTCGCTCTGAGCGGCCTCAGAGAAAGTTCACAGGTTCTTGAATTCGCGCTGCATGTTCATAAGCACGCAATTGAACCATCCCAATACATGCATACAAAAGCATGCTCACATATTCGCAGGTTTTTAAATTCGTGCCTGCCGATCTTCGCGCGAAATCTGCAAAAATTAATGTACCCCGAATATTTCCACGATTACAGTACATGTATACATTGTATGTATGGTGTTTCAGACCTGTTTAGTGTTTGCTTAGTGTAGAATTATATATTGAGTTTGACCTTTGTATGTTCTATCCGCAGGCACGAGAGAGGAGAGCTGAGCTACAAAAGCACAGAGCTCTCATGTCCTTCTTTGAAGCAAAGTGCAGAAGACAGAAAAAGATCAAGAGCAAAAAGTGAGTCCCAGACCTACCAAGTCTCCTGCCCCCGGCGTGAGAATCATGCCTCAGCATCTCATCTCATGCTCATCCGCCCAGCCCTCATAATCTCACGCCTCAGAAAATTTTATTGGAGAAATTTTATTAAAAACTATACATATTTACCATTTTGGGGCCTCAAAACTCTTTAAAAAAAAAAAAAAATTGGCAGTCTTGTCGCGCTTTAAGCACTGCGAGTGCGATGTTTTCATGCTGGCGATCATTATATGCAAAAAAGCTTACTAAATGCTACATGTGTAGCGTGTGCGCGCGCTGCATGTGCACTGCTTCCAAAGACGATGCTGAAGATCTCAAGATCTGCGATATGGGTTTATATTAAAGGGATTTTTTAATTTCTTTCAGGATCTTTAAAGATATACTCTTGCAGCTAATGCTGTAATAGTAATTGCAACCCTTTATGTCAGACAGGAATTGCCTGATATTTTGAAGCTCATTGGTCGCTTAATTGCTGACTGAATATCACCATAGTTATAAGCATCCCTAGGTACACTACAGGTAACACTGCAGTCTGTGGAGGGAAAATAATCACTTTTTTTACTTATTGTGAAGCTTTTAATTATTCTTGTGAAATCAAATTTCCAGGGCATCCCCTTGACACAGTATGACATGCACTGACAGCATGTAGGGCTCCACATCTCAGATTTTTGCAAACCTCCACAAAGTTGCTCAATTCTTCTAAGTTTGGGGTTAGATTTAAAGTTTGAGGTTAATGTTAGTCATTTGATTAGTGTATGGAATTTACGGCAGAGCAATTGATGCCAGAGCAATCTGCTAAGTA
>CALNVZ010000218.1:25423623-25488173 GCA_940671915.1 Paracentrotus lividus
TTTATAACCTAATCTCGTTATACAGAACACATGGGCACATAGACACTTGTGCACATGTTTGAAAGTGGGACCTACTGGTAGAATCGTCTCATTACCGGAATATATACAAAAAATCTCTTGTTATCAGTGTTATATGTTGCTATTTCCTTTTCAGATTTCATTATAACTTCACTGTCATCAAGAATAAAATCTTGAAAAAAAGCCTGCGATTGCTCACGATAACGAGAGTAGACTCTAGTAGATTTATCATAGTGTGTCTCTCCGCATCTCTCGTCATTTCTTTCTGCCTCCTGCGTCTACCGGTCTTCTCTATTTTTAAAATTCATTTATTTTGCCCAAGACAAGTATAGCCTCTCACTATTTACATCGTAGCATTACAGCCTTTCATCTCTCATAGCTCAATCTGCCTCCTGCATCTACTGGTATTCTCCATTTTTAAAATTAATTTATTTTGCCCAAGCACAAGTATAACCTCTCACTATTTACCTTGTAGCATTACAGCCTTTCATCTCTCATAGCTCAATCTGCTTCTGCATCTACTGGTATTCCCATTTTTAAAATTAATTTATTTTGCCCAAGACAAGTATAACCTCTCACTATTTACCTTTAGCATTACAGCCTTTCATCTCTCATAGCTCAATCTGCCTCCTGCATCTACTGGTATTCTCCATTTTTTAAAATTAATTTATTTTGCCCAAGACAAGTATAACCTCTCACTATTTACCTTGTAGCATTACAGCCTTTCATCTCTCATAGCTCAATCTGCTTCCTGTGTCTACTGGTATTCTCCA
Organism: Paracentrotus lividus; assembly: GCA_940671915.1. Lineage (NCBI taxonomy): Eukaryota > Metazoa > Echinodermata > Echinoidea > Camarodonta > Echinidae > Paracentrotus > Paracentrotus lividus. The sequence goes on from CALNVZ010000218.1 coordinate 25,424,415, forward strand.
TTTTTAAAATTAATTTATTTTGCCCAAGACAAGTATAACCTCTCACTATTTACCTTGTAGCATTACAGCCTTTCATCTCTCATAGCTCAATCTGCTTCCTGCATCTACTGGTATTCTCCATTTTTAAATTAATTTATTTTGCCCAAGACAAGTATAACCTCTCACTATTACCTTGTAGCATTACAGCCTTTCATCTCTCATAGCTCAATCTGCTTCCTGCATCTACTGGTATTCTCCATTTTAAAATTAATTTATTTTGCCCAAGACAAGTATAACCTCTCACTATTTACCTTTTAGCATTACAGCCTTTCATCTCTCATAGCTCAATCTGCTTCCTGCATCTACTGGTATTCTCCATTTTTAAAATTAATTTATTTTGCCCAAGACAAGTATAAACCTCTCACTATTTACCTTGTAGCATTACAGCCTTTCATCTCTCATAGCTCAATCTGCTTCCTGCATCTACTGGTATTCTCCATTTTTAAAATTAATTTATTTTGCCCAAGACAAAGTATAACCTCTCACTATTTACCTTGTAGCATTACAGCCTTTCATCTCTCATAGCTCAATCTGCTTCCTGCATCTACTGGTATTCTCCATTTTTAAAATTAATTTATTGCCCAAGACAAGTATAACCTCTCACTATTTACCTTGTAGCATTACAGCCTTTCATCTCTCATAGCTCAATCTGCTTCCTGTGTCTACTGGTACTCTCCATTTTAAAATTAATTTATTTTGCCCAAGACAAGTATACCTCTCACTATTTACTTGTTAGCATTTACAGCCTTTCATCTCTCATAGCTCAATCTGCTTCCTGTGTCTACTGGTACTCTCCATTTTTAAAATTAATTTATTTTGCCCAAGACGAGTATAGCTTGATTATTCACCTCAGCATTACAGCCTCTCACGTAGAAACGGTTAGCCCCAATGCCTCTTTTTGCAACAGTTCTCTTCCTAATTATTTCATCTTTCTTTATTTGGTCTCCCTTTCTCTATCAGTTAATCACTGTCCTTATCACTCCTTAATGCCTCTAGTTTCTTCATAACTTAGCATTTCTACTCATCTCTCTTCTAACTTCTAATTGAAGTCATTTTGCTCTATCTTCATCCGTTATCCCTATTTATCTCTGCCGATAATTTTAGAATTTAATTAACTTAATTTTGTTCTTTTTCTCTAGTTATTACAAGTAGAGTCCTCATTTTCTTTTCTTATGTTCCTCATTCTTTTCTCTTTTTTTTTTCTCTCTCTCTCTCTCTCTCAAACACATTTTCTCTAGTTATCTCTATGGATCTCTCTTCATCTTCCCTGATTCCTACATTTAAAAAAAAAGTCCATTAAACCTGAATATAATTGTAAATGGCACAATACAGATTCACAGAAGTTTCATTGAAGAAATTTCCCATTCAAGAACTACATTGTAGCTTTTATTAGAACCAGAACATTGATATTCTCTCCACCAAGAAGATACACGGCAAGCACATGCAAAAAAAAAAAAAACAGACATTAAAACACCATGCATCTATAAATATAAAAATCATGCAGATTAAATTAAACAAATTGCAGCATTCTAATCTCACTTCATATACAGTCGACTCCTGATATCAAGAGCACAAATTCAAGAACTTGTATAGGCCTGAGGGAGTGTCAATGAACCCATGTGTTCAGTTTATCAAGTTATTTAGTTTGTTAAATTGCCAATTGGTCTAAACCCACTTTGACTGCATGACCGTTTGGTCTTATCCCATGCGGTCAAATTTCGTTTACAACCAGTTTGTCTAATTACCTTTTGGTCCAATAGTCACTTCGCCAATTTACCATTTTGTCTAATTCCTATTTTGTCTGATGTCCATTTCATCAAATGTCAACTTGGTCTAACACCACTTGGTCAATTTCTGTAACAAACTGGTAATGGACCATATATTCATTAGGGAATTAGATGAGGTGGAAATTAGACCATGTGGTAATTTCACCAAGTGAGAATTATACCTATGGGAAATTAGACCAAATCATGTTTAGCCCCTAAGGTATGAATCAGAATCTGATCATCTGTTGTTAGACCAAATGGACATACATGTAAACATTTGACTTGTTTCTGAGTTCCTTGTTATAACAGAAGTGGACTGTAATTAAAGTACAGAACAATGAACCCTGTATCCCTCTAAACATTTAACAATCACAGATAATGTCCCTTGTCATATTTTTGATTAAATAGGAACATTTTAAAAGTTATTGCTTTATATTTGTCGAAAAGAAATGTTAAATTTCTTGAAGTGTTACATTGTGAATATTCAATTAGAATTTCATGTCATAAAATCTAAAAATTAATAGGCAAGACAGAAAACAGAAATACTGAAAACAAACAAACAAACAAAAATACACCTGGGGGACTTATCTGAAAAGGACTTGTCGGACATTTTATGCGACAAATTTGCTCTCAGCTATATGCAAGCATTTCAATAGCTTATAACAGTTTGCCGGATAAAACGTCTGACAAGTCCTTTCATGAAACGCCCCCCAGATAACCTATTCAAGTCAACAAAGCTTGTGGTTAAAAAATGCAAGCATAGGCCCTACATGTACATTTAAAACATACCGGTAGTCTTTCTGACAAACTAAATACAAATGCAAATTAAAGTTTGCTTAGTGTAAAAATATCTGTTTACACTCTATTAACAAAACAATTCTAGTTTGAATCCCTTTAAAGTTGAATGGAAGAATGAATTCTGGTTATGGTGTGCTGCAGTATTTCAAACATTGAATTTGCAATCAATATACCGGTTCAGAACAATGAGAAAAAACAAACAATTTGTTCAAGTAGACTTTGCCAGTCATAAAGTCATACTTCTAGTAAACTGTACACTTTAATAGCCCAACACACCAACAAATAAATTGGATCAGAAACATACTAAATGAATGAAAGTGTCGTAAAATATAAAAAATAACAATACTTAAAGATGTTAGGGGGAGATTTTTTCCCTTATACAAGTTGTATTTTCTTCTCTTAATAAAAAATTGAGATGTGAAAAGAAATTGCTGTAGTTGAGATACACAAGAAACATTATGCGTATCTTCATACGAACATACATGGACTGGAGGTTTTACAATGAGTTATCAAGTTATCTACCTCATTCTGACTCTGGGCTGTATTTGAAAGCTAAATTTTTGTTAATATTTTTTGGAGAGGTAGTATTATGATAGTCATCAATGATACAAATTTTGACAAAAAAAAGAAGAAGAAAAATTGGTTTGCTACATGTAGGAGAAAAGAGAGATTTCCCCTCTGATAGACAAAACTTGAATACAATAAATAAGGAGTTGATTAATTGGAATGATCATCAAAATGTATATATGATTGTACTTAACAAAGACATAAACCAGTAATTACATTAATAAAAATTATTACTTCATGCACAAACTATTACCGGTATGCAACAAAAAATGCTTGAGACAACATGAATTGCTTTAATTATCTTCGTTTCTGTACACCAGGTGAATTCCTAGCTCGCTTCAATCAGTCAGCCTAAAGAATTCACAGTTCACCCTAATCTTAGTCCCATCAACCGAATCTAAATCCTACCAATGTATCCTTAACAAACTCTTTCCTGAAGCACATGTTGAATCACCACATTATAACATTAAAAATGCAGATTTCTAAAGTGTACTTTTAGTGTTTTCAACACAAAAATATTTTTAAAAAAATGCTCCAAATTTTATTGTCCTAAACAAACTCCTGAAAGGTGAAACAGAAATTTATTTTGCCAAATTAATCGTGGGCCCAGCAGCCACTGAGCAGCGCCAGATCGACCGTTGCTCTATCCCTTTCTTGTTGAACGCCAAACAGAGAAGCAGCAACTCCCATTTTTTAACGTCTTTTGGTATGACGCAGCCGAGGATCGAACCCACGACCTCCCGATTATGAGGCAGGCGCTCTATCCACTGAGCCAACACATCGGTACATTAACTCAAGAATGTGATTGTAAATTTCCCCTGAAACACCACTTGCATTTGATATCAATTACATGTATTTAGAATACCTCAGAGTCCACTCCGAAGTACCGTACACAAACTTTGATACAACACTTCACAGAAGCATTAAAGTACGTACAGTCTACTCTCTTTATATTGAGCAAGGATACAACAAGATTTTGTAAGAAAAACAATTTAAAACATGTGTCTACAATGTATGTGGGTAGTATATTAACATATTTCATTATAATTAGAGATAAACAGCTTGGTCCCGATCAGTGTCTCATTAGAACGGGAGTGGACTGTAAACAAGTAACATGTACAGTGTAAAACACTGAGCACTAAATACCTGGACGTACAAGTACTTGTATTTCATGAATCAAACAATACTTCATAATCAACATAAATTATCATGGTACACATTTAGATTTCGAGGTCATCACACGACCTTCACAATTTCAGATTAAAGTCTAGTGTAATATGTAAGACAGGAAGACAGTAGTTATTTCAATAAAAGAGCACTGGTAAAAGAGCAAGAATATAAAGCCGCTTGGATATTTTTCAGTGTTCAGTCAGTTATTGCAAATTGGAAGATAAATGTTTGATATTTCCATGCATACATGTAGTTTCTGAAGTGAATATCACTTGTAGAATTGAAACATAACGAAAGAGTACTGCTGCATAAAACACACAAATAAAATCAGCATTGTACAGTTTTATGATTTCAGAGAGATATAAAATGGAAGATATCTGATTCTAAATTTAGGCTGCATAGATAATCAACTTGAATACAAGTACACACAGTATATTAATACTGATTATATATTGTATTATATTACAATCTATTTCCTTAACTCCTTCACTAATTTACAGAAATATCAATAAATCTTTGAGAAAGAATTTTTTTTTTAAAGTTTCATAGGAAGCAATGACTAGTACCATAGATTGAAGATATTCTACAGATGACTTATTGCTTTTCAATTCAATGAATCAACTGACAATTCAAAAAGAATTTCATCATTTCAAGAGTGAATAAACTTTATCCATTCTGGTAGCTTTGTAAATATTTGAATATGAACTTTCTCCAAAATTTCTTTTAACCTTCCCCACTGGCGACTGTTTGCAAAGTCAATGGAGCCCATTGCACAATCGCTTCCCTCTGCTGCCTCACGCTTCCTCCTGCTACCTGCTTTTTCTCCTGTAACACTTCTCGAGTCAGCCGCTTTGTAGACTCTGCCCTGCATATCGTCCTACGCAACATTTTCTGTGTTTCCTTAATGACAGTTCGGGCGTCTAGTGAGGGGTTGCTGGCACGACGTGTTGCTTCGTTAAAGGGAAACGTCAGCAGAAAGTCACCTACCTGTTGGGAAGGTTGCGCAGAAGTCGTCCCCTTGGAACCTTGTAATCCTCGTTCACTTCTCATGATAGATGGTGGTCCGTCTCTAGCCCCTACCTTGAGTCCAGTTTTGGTTGTCACAGGCTTGGCAGATGAGGGAGATTTCTTCAGACGTACATCCGGATTTGTAGAAGATCCCTGAGAGTTGCGTGATGGAGGAACAAGTCCTCTTCTGGATGCCCCTACATTTGCGTAGCGATTGGCTGGAACAGGCTTCGTGTTGTGCGGCACACGAGAAGGCGGTAACAACTGACCCTGAGATTGACTCAAGGACATACTGGACGATGCAACATGTGCTCTGTCAGCACCAAGGTCAGAGGTTGAGGGATTTCTAAGCGAGTTGGCGGAAGGTCTCCGATGAGGGGAAGCGAGAGGAGTGCGCTTTCGCTCCTGTCTACTCCGTATCAGCTCCCTCCTGCTGTCGAGTTGCTTTCGGGTATCTTCCAGATTAGGCAGGATGTCATGCATATGTTTGCCACTGCTTGGCTTATTGGATTGAGAGCTATCGTGTTCATCATCAGATTTTGGGTTTTTTGAGGATTTTGACTTCTTTATGCTTACCTCACTTGAGGTTCGCTTGCAAGCTGCTGCTATTTCATCATCATAATCATCCTCTAAGTCCTCTGTTGTGAGTTTCCGGGATGAAGACTTTGAGGTAACTCGCTGAGAACTCTCCTTGTTGATAGGGGCCAACTTATCACTGCTTGGTATTCTATTCCTTGAAGGAACTTTTGAGAGAGAGGACTTGAGCCCAGCTTTGCTGTGCCGACTCAGAGATGTTGAAGAACCAGGTTTATCTTTCACTGTAGTTTTGGATGGAACTCCTCTCTTGCTTGCGACAAAATTTCGCCTGTTTGAGGTGTAAGCCTGATGTTGCTTGATCTTGACAAACTTCTCTCCTCCGCGTTCTTCATCACCATCCTCAAAATGCATGAGGTCAAGGATATCACCAATAAGCGCTCTCTTAACGGTATGGTCCACAGAGCAGTCTAGACCAAGTGCCGGACTGAAGTTTACTTCAAGCAGCCATGCCTTCAGATTATCATCAATCAGAATGTCATAGCCAAACAGTTCCACACATCCCCCAGTCTTTGGGACAGTAGGGGCTTGAGCTAGCATAGTCAATGTAACTATATTGCATATCCTCTGCCAGATGACCTCGTCATTGATACCCTGTTGATGGAAGTAATTCCTGAGCATGCTAAGACTCCACTTGCATCCAGGTCCTACACCTTCCTTGTGAGCAGTATAAGAAGGGCCCAGCTTGTTAATGCTTGTATTCGTCAAGTGGCAAAACATGTTCCCTAGAGAAGACAGATCAAATTTCTCAGTACTAAACCTAACAATTCCTTCCTGGTACATGTAGATGTGCAGAGGGTTGAAGCTAGTCACAAGGACATAAATACGCAGGTCAAACTTATAGCCTCCAATGAGAAGGGGATTGGTGATGTACCTTTGAGCAACTGCACTGCAGTCATACGTTAAGTCAGAGAGGTCTTTGAAGATGAAGATACCGCGACCTCTTGACATATCAGCTGGTTTGCATATCCACAGCGTCTTCTTGCCCGATTCTTTATCCACACGCTTCATCTTGGAGTACTCTGCAACAAACTTGGTGTAGTCATTGGGCAGATTAAACCCGTCTGGAGTAAAGTTGAAAACTGCTGACCCGTACACCCCCTTCATTCGTCTCATGTTCCGCGCCAATGTGTCCTTCTTGGTGATTGCAATAGTCTTTGGAAAGTGATTCAAGCGCTGCCATGGCATCAGATCAGTGTAATCGCAGAGTCGAAAACGGTTAGTGCGCCACCACAAGTTCCAATCAAATTCTTCCGTCTCCCCTTCCACAAACTCCTCCCATCCCCGATCGAGGAGGACATCCCGCACCACCTCTGGTCCCACGCCATTCTCATTGAGTCTGAAAATCAGGGGCTTTGTGTTGCTGGGAGAGGCACACCCATGATTCTCGGACAACATCACTGTCTTTCTTTCACCTTCTCTCCATCATGCTCAGCATGGCTACTAACAGTCCTTGGGAATGGAGGAGTTTATAGAGATCCAGATCGCTGTAGGTAGCAGAAGACATCAGTTTCAACTCACAGGAACCAGTAAATCTGAACATTGAAATATAAAGATAAAACTGCAATTAATCCTCAGGATAGAAACTGACTTGTGCTAAGATTGAAAATGTTCATGCAGAGTAATTTCAAACAGAAATTACAGTTTCTACCATTTAGTTTGGGTGGCATGCTTTTTGCAATGACGAAACAATTTTGTCACTTTGGAACATGGAAAATGGAACTTTATGTGCAAACAAAGTAAAGACAATTTCCTTTTCTGGTATATATCAGATAGATAAAAGGTGATAAAAAATACATTGAAAAAACATAGAACTTGCTCACTACAATTAGTTTAGACTGCCCAATAAAGTCAGACAACAAAAGTTTATTTACAAGTTACAGACAGTTTACATGTTTCAAAACTGTTCATGAGTAACGCAAATGTGTTTGTTTTTCTCTAAAATACCTTTACCACTGACAAGTCTTATCGCTTCAGGGCAGAGCTCAACCCTAGCAGGCACCGATACAAACCTACCCCAAAAACTTACATGTAGACCCACAATTCCGAACTTAAATCACGGGAAATATGCTCAGAAATCCCTGTAAGCATGATTCAGATCATAAAAGTGAGTGAGGAGCCTTGCTTCTGGGGCATTCGTAGCAGTGCCTCCTTACTAACATTAATTGTAAGGAACTGTGCTCTGTACACAGTCAGTTTGCTTTGGAGATTAACCCGGAGAGGACTCTAATCGATATGTTTGCACACTGAAATGGCTACTCTATTCAAAAGAAAAATAGACTGCTACAGAGACCATACAGTGTTCGATACACTGTGCAAATAATCACTTCTGACTACATGATAAACACTCATGTTGCTACATGAATATTGCTGATAGGCAAATATAATTAAATAAGCAATACATTTTTTTTGGGGTATTTGTATTTGTTTTGTGTGTGTGTGTGTGTGTGTGTGTGTAGGGAGGGGGGGGCAGCTATTTGTTTCAATTTATTATCAGGTTGACCTACAGGTGAACCTCCATCCCCCCAAAAAAAAAACACAAAAAAAACCAAAAAAAAAAACCAAAAAAAAACAAACAAACATGTATTTTTGATGCTTTATTATCCAGACTAGACCACCTCAATCATAATTCATATGATACAAGCTCAAGTCCTCATTTTTCAATTGACCTTCAGATAACTTAATTTGAGGATTGTATTTCAAAGAGTCACATCTTCTAGATGGTTCATTTTTTGCCCCTTCACATATAAAACAAAGATCTCCTCCCAGACAGATTGTAGGCCCACAGTTTATCGCTAACACTACTTTACCTGGCTTAGGATGAGTGCTGATTCATCTAGATGTACATGTAGACTATCATAATTTAATATCACCTGTAGGCCTATGTGTTTAGGCCTACTAAAATATATATATACCTGGTTGTTGCATGTCCGGACAAAGAAGGCAATTTTAGGAGCTTTGTGATTAATATTTCATTAATTGATTGAAAATAATATCAGACAATATACACTGTAACAAAGCAAAAATGTTCCCAAATATTTTTGCTATTTACTGCACAAATTTTGAGAAAATCAAGATCAAAATATGATGTTTTTATCTGCTTAAGTGTCCGGACAACGGACCCCCCATCCTACCTTAGTCCACGCACTTTGTTTTCGATCAACTTCACTAAAATAATTTAATATTTGTATCAATTTTTTTTTTACCTCTGGCTCTAACAGTTAGGCCTACTGAATGTAATATATTCTAAGGAATATTTCTAGAGAAAATTATGACAGAAATGTTTTGTTAATGCGCCACCTGGGGTTGATTACGTGACCGTGTCAAATTTTTTCCACAAAACTGATCGGTAGACCTAGATCTAGAGTAAAACCACCAAATATCGGACAAAATGACTTCAACTCCCCCCATACAGCTATTAATGGGCCCCGCGCTTGCATGCATATGATAGATGAACTTACCTTCTACAGCACTGCACACACAGGAGAACCAGGTTACTGCTCAAAAAAAAATATTAGGGGGGTTGTCCGATATTTAGCAATGTCCTATATTTGGTGGTTTTACTCTACATTGGTCCAGCCACATAGACTTCCCTCTAGACCTAGATCTACAGTAGATTTGTCTAAGTGAATGTAAATTTTGATTACCCGTCTCAATAGACAATGTGTATTCCTATTCATGAAATTATAGAAAAACAAGAAACCAATGATTTTTTCCCCCAAAGTTTTTGTGATATCTCCGATAGGCTTGTTATTTTCTTGACTGTTCAAGAAATTGAGCGCACATGTCACGTCGCATTACGCGTATTGAGCGTGCATGGACTAGAAATCTAGATCTAACGTTAGATCTGCCTCTACCATACGCAAATAAGGAAGTTCGTTCGTATGCAAATAGTTTTCATGCATAGATCTCGGCCTAATGATCTTGAGTTTCATTCTGCAGGTGATTGTGTGCATGTCACTCACTAGACCGAAGGATTCAGTCGCTATTTTGGGATTGCATTGGTTAAACTTTGAATGCTCAATACAATACAAAATAAACGACTGAAAATCGTACATACGCTTATCACAGGGATCCCTACGATAGCAGTGTATATTAGCAGGCATCTTTGCGTTAAGAATCTCAACAGTCCACAATAATTTCGCATTTTACCCCTTTTCCCCCTCGATATCCAAAAAATTATAGTATTGTTTAGGATCTATACATATTAAATGTTATCAAAATCGTTCTTTACTTACATAATCTTGTTTCATAACTTCGTATCAGACAAACATTTCGGCCAAAGACATCTTCTTCGTACTTTTTTAAGTGGTCGCCATTTTAAATGAATATAATGCAAAAATACCGGGTACGCGCATGCGCATTGTTTCTGAATCGAGTAACTAGTGAAAGATCGGCGAAAACACATTGGCAGAAAGTAAGTCTTTCGTTTTTACATTTCTTATTATATAATTTTAGAATTATTATCATCATAATAACGGTAATATTATAGTGATCATTTGCAGCGTAATAATTCTGTTTAAAATATGTTCTAAAGTAAAAAAAATCATAGACAAAGCTAACGATGTCGTGATCGCGAAAAAACTTGGGCCATTGGGTTTCTACATGGCTGAAAAGCAGCCACGAGAGGCGTTGTAGACCCCCTACGTAAACGTATGTAGTATACTTCCACCGGTCTCTGGAAAAAAAAAAAAAAAATCTAAAATATTGTAAAATGTTAGAAGAAAACCAGAGAACGGTGGAATATTTCTGCCTAGTCACTCACATGCATTGCGAGTTAGTGACAGAGTTTTATCTAGAAATCTATTGCAAAGAGTTGAAAAACCAGGAGAAAAAAAAAATGGAAGTTGCAATTTAACCTGCCAGTGCCACCCTAGTAACTTAGAGGTCTATAGGGCCTACTGGCTACTGGGCAAACATTATTGACTGAGCGGTCTAGGGTCTTACTTAGTGAATGCCTGGCTTAAAATTTGAAAAAAAAAATAAAGAGGCTAACTTGTTAAAAGTAAAATTTGTGAGTCAGATTGATTTAAACCTAGCCGAATCAGCTTTGAAATTGAGGTCTTTTACCAAGGCCATGGCCATGCCAGCTACATTCTTTGTAGCTCCAGCAATGTTGATGAACTCTCCTCTTTCTGTTGTCCACGATCAATGTTCTTTCATTCTCATATTAACACATTTATAGTTCACGAATACCCGAAGAACTCACCAGCGATCCGATCCGGTCAGTACGCCATGCGCCAGTGTAAGTCCCGGCGAGCTTCGGCGAAAGGCCTCCGCAGTTCTCGTACGACTGAGCTAGCTTGACTCGAATGCACTGATATCAGCTGCGAGCCGCGGCGGCAGCGTCAACACGTAACTTGGTTACACACTCGAACTAGAGAGGGCGAACTACCCGAAAAATTCGTCCGAATTCGAAGGGGTCGACCCCTGTCTGGGTGTGTGTGTGTGTGGGTAACCTTGTGTGTGTGAATGCAGTGGCGGATTTAGGGGGGGGGGGCGAGGGGGCCGAGGCCCCCCCCCCTATTGGCAGCGCAAAAAAAAAAAAAAAAAAAAAAAAGGGAAAGAAGAGAAAAAGAGGAGAAAAGGAAGGGAAAAAGGGAAGGAGAAGGAAAAAAAACAAAGAGAGAAGATGAAAAGTAAAAACAGGAAGAAAATATTTTTTCAGGTTTAACATATCAAAAAAAATGCTCGCGCTTCGCGCTCATTTTGTTTAATTAGATAATTATCCTCTGGCACAGCACAAAAAGTGCTTAAAAGGCACTGTTTTCCAGTTGTAATATATATAAAAAAAAGATAGCTCACATTGTTTAATATATATTATTAAGATATATATAGGTCTATTCTTTATAAGCATTAAAACGCTTATAAAACACTGTTTTCAGGTAGATATAATTATCTAACATTTTCAGCTCGCGCTTTGCGCTCGCATCGTTGAATGAGATATGTATCTTCTTAAGAAGCATAGCATAAAAAAAACCTTTAAATGAACTGTTTTTAGATTGTTATATCTAAAATTTTCAGCTTCGCGTTCGCATTGTTTAATGAGATAATCTTCCTTATAAACTTAGCATAAAAACGCTAAAAACAATTGCACTGTTTTCAGGTTGACATATCTTTAAATTTTCAGCTCGCACTTCGCGCTCGCATTATGAAGTGTGTATCTTCTTTATAAGCATGGCATAAATAATCTCACAAATGCACTGTTTTCAGGTTCAACTTGATATATCTAAAATTTTCAGCTCGCGCTTCGCGCTCGCATTGTTTAATGAGATTAGTATCTTCTCAAGAAGCATAGCACAAAAAAAACTTTCAATGCCGTGTTTTTAGGTTGATATATCCAATGTGTATCTTCTTTATAAGCATGGCGTTTAAAAAAAAAGCTTAAAATACCCTGTTTTCATGTTGATATATCAAAAATATTCGGCTCGCGCTTCGCGCTCGGATTTTTTTAATGACAAGTATCTTCTTAAAAAGCATAGCACACAAAAAAAATTAAATGCACTGTTTTCAGGTTAATATATTAAAAATTTTCGGTTTGCGCTTCGCGCTCGCATTGTTTAATGAGACATGTAGGGGAAGGTGGGGCATAACGGACCCTAGGGGCAAAACGGAACTTTCTCATAGCTTGACATCAAAAGTATTTCTTTCTATAAAATGTATTGCAGTAAATGAGGCATTGCTGCACCAATTTACCACTGAAGTTTCATCGAAAAAAAATCAATACCTACAGAGGGGGTGCCATTCAAAAATTTGTACCCCCTCTGATGTAGGTTATTTCTGCTTGGGGCAAAATGGAACCCAATGGTGTGGGGCAAAAAGGACCATAATTTGGCTGACCCTGGGGAGAATTTGGTGTGCTCGCATCCCTTCTGGAGACTTCCAAAAGTACATTTATTTTGCCAACTTGAACAAATTTTGACAAATCAGTCCCCAGGAGTTGATTATTTCTTACGGGGCAAAACGGTACCCCATAATAGGGTACCATTTTGCCCCAACAAAATATGCACGGAGTCAATTTTGCCCCACTAGTGGGGCAAAACGGACCTTTTCCGATATTTTTTCAGCTTCATTTTGCCGGAAGTATGAAAGAGATGAGAATTATTGATCGATTGTTTATCAAACTTCAATAAGAACTCGTCAAGGAAATATCATTTTTATAGTCTTGCTCCTATCTGTGACGTCACAGAAGCCACTTGAAGTTACGTGGTCCGTTATGCCCCACCTTCCCCTATCTTCTTAATAAACATATCACAAATAATCTTTAAATGCACTGCTTTCAGGTTGATATATCAAAATTTTCGGCTAGCGCTTTGCGCTCGCATTGTATAAAATATGTATCTTCTTTATAAGCATGGCGTTTAAAAAAAAGCTTAAAATGCCCTGTTTTCATGTTGATATATAGACAAAATTCGGCTCGCGCTTCGCGCTCGCATTGTTTAGTGACAAGTATCTTCTTAAAAAGTATAGCACAAAAAAAAAAAATTAAATGCACTGTTTTTAGGTTGATATATAAAAAAATTTTCAGCTCGCGCTTCGCGCTCGCATTGTTTAATGAGATAAGTATCTTCTCAAGAAGCATAGCACAAAAAAAACTTTCAATGCCGTGTTTTTAGGTTGATATATCCAAAATTTTCAGCTCACGCTTCGCGCTCGCATTGTTTAGTGAGATAATATGTATCTTCCTTATAAACATAGCATAAAAACGCTTAAAAATGCACAGGTTGATATTATTTATTATCCAAAATTTTCGGCTCGCTCGCATTGTTTAATGGGATAAGTATCTTTTTAAAAAGCATAGCACAAAAAAGCTTTAACTGCACATATTTTCAGGTTGATATATCAAAAAAAATTTCAGCTCGCGCTTCGCGCTCGCATTGTTTAATGATATAAGTATTTTCTTTATGAGCTTAGCATAAAAAAATGCTTAAAATCAAATGTTTTCAGGTTGATATAGCAAAAATTTTCGGCTCGCGCTTCGCTCTGGCATTGATTTAATACATTTGGCTTGTTCATAAAAAAAAACAAGATTAAGTTAATTAAGTGTCTATAGGCCTATAACAGCAGCCCCCCCCCCCCTCCACGGCGCTTAGCTTTTCAAACCGCTGATCAAAGGAAAATTGGGTGAAAAAAAAATTCCGGCCCCCCTATTGGCGAATGCTGAATCCGCCCCTGTGCATGTGTGTATGCAGGGGGGGGGGTAGGGAGAGAGGATCTGCTTGGATAAAACTAAACCTAACCAATCAAACAAAAGAAATCAAGGACAAAACCAAACCAAACAAAAATAAAAGAAAACACACTGACAGCATGTCACATCGACCAAAAAATACAGACCCCCCCCCAAAAAAAAAAAAAAAAAAAATATGTCGTAATTTTTTTTGCTCGGAGCAACCCTTCCCTCTTGTGTTATTTATTTTTCTGTGGCATACTAGTAGATTGGAGCCTTTTCTTTTTCTATATAGCTTTTCTTTCTTTTTCTTTACCTATACCTTCGACGTGCAACTCCCTACGATGGATTTCGCAAAAAATTCGTGCAGCGGAGTTACCTCGCAGGTACATTGCATGTACGACGTGCAGAAAGTTTTAACAATACCCTTACCATAGAATTGCAGGAATCGCAGAAGTTGAATTAGGACCTGTGCGTGCATTGCACATGCAACGCAGGCTACGTCGATGGCAACGTGCCCCGTAGCCTACGACGAGTTGTGACCGCCGCATTAGGCTCAACACACACAAAGCCCCAATCTGTGCTGTAAAAAAAAAAAAAAAAAAAAAAATTATTGCTGCCTGGTTGGCCCAAGGACCTCCTGGCTGGGTGTTGGGAAATAATACAGAAGATGATAAAGAAGGGGGGGGGGGGAAAGAAAGAAACAAAAACAAAAACAAACAAAACAAAAAGACAAACAAAAATGCTACTTTTGAGTAAAGAAATAAATCTGAGAATCTTAGTTAATGTAAGTCTTGATGTTTTGGGGAAAATATATGGGCCTAGGGTAAAAAATAAAATGGAAAATAATCCACATACTTTAATAGGCCTCGGAAAGTAATTAACAGAAAGTGAAGTATTTATAGGCCAATTCATCCGGTTGATATGTCAATGTATTGATATTGATTACTCTCTTATAAGATATAAATTTAACATTAAACATTTAACATGAAAAAAGCATTTTCAAGTTCGTAATTAATTTTACTCCCAAGAACTTAAGTCTTAAAATCAAACGGCCTTATTAATAATAATTATTGTATTGTCCTGTAATAATAATTGTATTATCCTGTAAATGGTTTGGTGATATATGAATACTATCTAGGAGGAAAACAATTATATTTCTCTTTTATAGGATAACACACATCATAATTATCGTCTGCCTCTATTGTGCTTTTGTGGACTGTGTGACAGATTAGCCCGTAGCTAAACAAGTTGAATTCTAAATCGTCATCGTCGCTGCCATGATATTTAACATGTCAACGATGACTACCATAGCACCTTCCTTGATGGCAAACCATTCCGTGATCAGTGACAGCATCGTTACAAAAGCTCTGCAGTTGACGTCGTAAGTAATTCGTTTTCATATAAGGGGGCAACGGAGATAATACATTAAGTTTGGAAGAAGTAAAAGAAGAAACAAAGAAGAAGAAGAACAAAAATGTATGAGTAAAAACAGAAGAAGAAAAGAGAGAGAGAGAGAGAGAGAGAGAAGTTTTTAAGTAAAAAGAGTACCGGTACACTCTAATTTTTGTATTAACAAATTTGTTTAAAATTTTAACCAATTATGTATTTCGTAAGCGCGGTGGCACTCTAATATTTGGTTAAACTTCAAATAGCTAGGGATAATTGGCAGTTTTACTCGTAGTTGGATCAAAGCAACCCTGTTGAATTTTTAATCATTAGTTGGTTCAACCCAGGCGGGGATCCAGGGGGACTTGCCGGCGGGCCCCCCCAAAAAAAAAAGAATGTAGAAGTGTCATTATGATATTATAGTCTAGTGGTCATATCACTGGACTGAGAAAGCAAGGACCGTGGGTTCAATCCCCGGTATGACACTACGGGCCTCGGGCATGGGCGTTTTATCTACAATGCTCCTCTCCACCCAGGTGTAAATGGGTACCCGATATATATTATGTTTGAGCGTTATACATACTTGACCGGGGTAATAATGTGTGAAAAACATTCTTTGTAAAGCGCCATAAGCGTCATGCATGACGGCCCTGAGCGCTATAATTATAACAAGCCATCATTACTATTATTATAATTAGGGGAGACTGGGGTAATTATGGCCCCGGGGTAATTATGGCCCCTTTGTCTTTGAGAGTTTATAATTCTTGGCTGCATTACACAATGATAATTTAATTTTTACACATGCCTAGCTAAACCCTTCCTACTATCATATGAGAAAAATAAGCCATTTACATGAAATTTTGTGCTTAGGGGAGCCTAAAATGTACGGCAATTACAATTCTGTTCGTTGGAAAGTGGCAAGCCTGCTTTTTTATGTGGGGTGTGATATCATTAATTAAAATCATTTAAGATGAAATTTTGATTGAAACTGAAACAATAGGAACTAAAAAACACAACAGAAAAACTTCCACCTGAATATCTTCAATTAAAGTAGAGCTGTAAAGGGGGATCAAATTGAAAATGTCATTTGGGGTAATTATGGCCCCCAATGCATAAACAGTGTATAAGCGCAGATGAGCGTAGATGGGGACATTAACTTGTACGATTTTGTACATAAATATATGTATTGCTATGATTGCAAAATTCCAACATTTAGGCAGAACCAATTATTGATTAAACCATTGTGGGTGGTTGATAAGTGTATTAGGTATACCCAACAACATTTATTATACATTACCATTATTAATTAGCATAATATCTTTGAATTCATACAGTCATTACAATAGGGGCCATAAATACCACAACCCGTGGGGTAATTATGGCCCCCAAAGTTGTTAACATAATAGTAATTAATATGCAAATGAGAAGTAGCAGGTTTATACTTTCCTTTGTATATTATACACTGTAAAAAATATTTGTATTTTTACAGCAAATCTGCTGTCAGCAGAGTCGCCATAAAAAAACGTATTATAAAAAACAGTTTTGTTGTAAATTTCTCCTGCAAATAATTACATGAGAAATACAAAATATACATCAGGAGTAACGCATTTGTTCCGTTTTAACCAACTGTGTAAGCTATAGAACTCTAATGAATATTTTTCTTCTCTTTCATTAATTATTAGAGGAGAAATTTACAGCAAAACTGTTTTTTCAAATTACATTTTTGTATGGCGACTCTGCTGACATCACTTTGCTGTATTATTTTTTTACAGTGTAGGTATATGGACCGAATGTATTTTTACATAATTATTTAGAAATATCATTGGACTTTTCATTTAATCGCGTAGTAATAGGAAATGTGAAAAGGGATCAGACCTACAAAAACACGTCGGCTGAGACCAACTGACAAAGAGAGAAAAAAAAAGAAAAAAAAAAAGAAAAAAAAAAGAAAAGAAAAGAAAATCGGCCTTTAAAAGAGGAAATATTATTATTTTTTTTTTTTATTTTTTAATATTTTTTTTTTACAGAAATAAAAATACAGATTGCTCCGTCCTAAGTCTAAGTAAATACAGAAATTCCGATGGTTCTTTTTTTTTTTTTTTTAAATCGCTCCAGGCAATACGTATAGAAAAAAAATAACAGCAATAGCTGTATTTTTACATCAGAAGCGACGGCGACTCTGCTGCCATCAGATGTGCTGTAAATTTACGCATTTAAAAAAATTTTTATTATTTTTTTTTTTACAGTGTGTTTAAAAATGAAAGCCTGATTTCCAATGACCAGTAGTTAGACAAATAATAATTTTTCATGTAAGCGCTCTGAGCCTTGAAGGAATTAGCGCCCAAAAATGTTTATTGTAATAATGTAATTGAATGTTATGAAGTCTTTTCCTTATGCCATATGTTGCCAAAATATGAAAGAGTTAATAAATCTTGAGCGTAAAGGATATGATTGTATATTTTTGCAAGGATTTGCTCGCGCTCCGCGCTCGCATGTTTTATTGAGACAGTTGTTGTTTTAACAATGCCCAAATTGCTCGAACTGCTCTTCTTAATTTTTTGACAAAATTTCTGCTCGCGCGCCCCAACGTTTCATTTAGGAGAAAATGAGGCAAAATAGCTGCTTAAATCTTTTGAATTCGTGTCGTTTTTTTGCCAACATTTCTGCTCCCGCTTTGCGCTCTCATTATTTAAAAACTGAAGTTGAAAAACGTTGGCCATAAGCGCTCAAACAGTCCTTCTTTCTGGGCCATTTTATGGCATATTTCTGTTCGCGCTTGAATGATTAAACGAAACAATAGTATCGCAAAAGAGATTGAAATGTTGTTTAGGTTATCAAATTGTAGGTCTATGCCGAAATTTCTGCTCGCAAATCGGAGTACCCTCGAGCCCTAGAAACAACTATGTCACTGAAAGTAGTCAATATTCTTGTCCTCCGTGTCCTCATTGTCACATTTTCTTTTGGCTCCAGCCTGATCATTATCATGTTGGCATCAGTTTGCCTGAACTCTTGGACCATCTTCGTCATCCTGCGCACGCGCAGTCTGCGAGAGACTGGTCACAACCTGCTGATCTTGCACCTGTCAATGGTAGACCTGGGTGCGGTGTTTTCAGCCATGTCTTTCAGATTGGTCTCTGTGTTTGATGGGGGAAGCTTTCTCATGTCACATCCTGGGATTTGTAAGGTAAATACTGCATTCAATTTAGCAGAAGGATATACTGTTAAATTTAATACCCAGGGTAGCCACTTCAGCTCTTAATGAACTGTTCTCCCAGCGGGCCCTGCATAACATTTATTTAGGGGAACGGAGCATTTGCTCTGAGATTAGTTTTCTCTCATTAAATGATCTTAGCTTCTTGTGCAACATAGTACTGCAGTATCAGGCGCTGATCAAGGAGGGGGGGGGGGGGCACGGGACGGACCCCAAAATGATATGTAACCAATTCCTGTAAAATTAATCATGTGCATCATTATTCTGACAGACAATTCGACAAAAGTACAACTGAATGTACATTTCTACTATTCTCGGATCATTAAATTCATCATGGTACTCGCATAATCAAATCCAATCCATTCCTAATCCGATGAGTATTCCAACTTTTTGGGAAAATGGACACTTAACATTGTTTCATGACTTACTGTTATTAAAGTTTATGTTTATGATTCACCAACAGTATCTAAACGGGTTTTTGACGATAACTTTCACGATTACGAGTTACCTCTTAATACTTTCTATCGCCGTGGATCGTCTTCTTCTTGTGGTTTTCCCCGTGCGCTTCCCGCCAAAACGAAGACGCATATACATCATGATCGCCGCGTCCTGGCTGACTGGACTATCAAACGCCATGACTAGAGCTTCTGGGATTCGTGGCGGATTAGAGTTCCGACCACTGACTGAGAACTGCGTTGGTCCAGCTGGAGTTCTTTTTGGTAGGAGAAATTACCTTATCATCACGGTAGGTATCTTTGTGCCGATATATATCCTGCTGTATGCGACAATAATATTCTATCTTTGGAGAGGAGACCGACGTCTTGATCAACACACCTTGGTGAAGCCAAAGCAGCTTGTTGGGAAACATCCCGCATCAAAGATGGATAATGACGACGTGCCTGAAATTCGGATAGACTCACATGTAAGAATGTTATACTTGGAAATCAGAACAGGTCGAAAAACGATCCTTAAAATATTAATACATATTAATACGAAGCTTTTGATACTCTGATGCATAGGTCGTGATTTTTGATATTTTCTAACTATATGGATGACCTCATGTTGGATGACCTTATAGCTTTAAGGTCATAACCATCTCTTACTTGCGAATATTATATAGAATGCAGTCTTAATACCCTTCTCAAAAAGTTGTGTCATAACCTTTATTCGTCCAGTACAATCGTCCTGTTCAGAATAGCGCCAAAATCAGGTTCCTAATAAAAAAATTGTTACATTTCATTTAAACCAAAAGGTTGACGATTCCTCAAAGGGTTCATCAAGAACTCAACACATGGAGACATCTTCTGCCACCAAGGATCAAATCGTTTCCTCGGACTCTCTGGACATTGAAGGATCTTGTAATATGGTGGTATCTAAAAACAACTATAGGGCAAAATGTCGAAGACGAGCTCAACAGACACACAAGCGGGTGGCTAAAATGGGTAAGATATGTCATAACCAACTATTTGTCAACGACCATATATCATGAGTATGATTGGTGTTTAAAAATGTCATCAACTTGCATGCTTTTTACATTATTGTTATGGACCACGTCATGATTCCTGAGTACCATTTTAACAGACTTGCATTTACATGTTATCAAAACATGCAAGATTTAATCATACATGCCTTTAATAAAATCCAATATTATTCATTAAACATGCCAATTCATTTTGAAAATGTTATGCAGATGATAATTTTGACATTTAGAAATATATAAATATATTTTGTTTTAACTTTATAATAATATGCCTATAGAATAAAAAAGGCGCAACTTCGTGAGTATTCTCACCATGGCAATAATGACCATACCCTTTCCTCGTTTCTTAAGGTCTTCTGCTGATCTCCGCTTCTACCGTATGCCAGACCCCCGGCGTCCTTTACCACTCTGACTTGACTTGGTTAGCTGGTGCTCACTGGTTTGGCTGCTTTGCAATCTGGATGGGTTACTGTCAAACACTCGCGAATCCTATGATCTACTCATTTATGAACAGACGAGTCCGAGCCGAGATGACCCGAATGGTGCAAAAGGCAAGAGGACATCTCTTCGGATAAAGTCGGCGTTAAGCATTCATGAACACACGAGTTAGAGCCGGAATGTCCCGAATAAAAAAAAAAGTACATCACAATGTGCTGGCGTACGTTATGTTGCGTTTCTTTAAGTATTACATACCAATAGAATAGTCATGGTCGGGATATCCCGAATAGTGCGAAAGGCATGAGGATAGGTCTTCGGCACATATCACTATATCAGCATTAGATTTCGGTTCATCGGTCGAGACAGAGTCAAAATGTGTCATAAGATGCAAAAGGTGCAAAATATTAAATAAAACTCCTCGGCGCAAGCATTTATCTAAATTCATAAAACCATTGATGTATCTCCCTTTTATACCTCCATGATAAAATCATCATTTTTTAAATATACATTCATGACCAGACGAGTGAGAGCCGAAATGTCCCGAATGGCGCTATCAGGCTCAAGGACGACTCTTCGGTATAAGTCGCATTTAGATTTTGTTTCATTTCATTATAAAGCTATAAGCATTCATGGACAGACGAGCATGATGAGTCCGATTAGAGATCTCCCAAAATAATGGCGCGAAATACAGAAGGCCAATTCAGTGATCTTCACATGGCAAACATCGGCATTTAGAGCTGACATCGACCAAATGGCACAACGTCAGATGCAAAAGTCTCAACGACAAATCTGATATATTTCGGCATTAAGTTTGTTTGATCAAACACACACGAAGCCTTTCACGCACAGCTTGACGAATCAGAGCAGAAATGTCGAGAATGGCTAGAAATGCCCAAGAACAAATCCTCGGGATAATGTCTGAATTGGTTCTTCTTTGAACATATTCTTGCACTGTAAAAAATATTTGTATTTTTACAGCAAATCTACTGTCAGCAGAGTCGCCATAAAAAACGTATTATAAAAATACAGTTTTGTTGTAAATTTCTCCTGCAAATAATTACATGAGAAATACAAAATATACATCAGGAGTAACACATTTGTTCCGTTTTAACCAACTGTGTAAGCTATAGACCTCTAATGATTTTTTTCTTCTCTTTCATTAATTATTAGAGGAGAAATTAACAGCAAAACTGTTATTTTAAATTACATTTTGTATGGCGACTCTGCTGACATCACTTTTTTTTTTTTAAATTTTTTTTCTTCTGATCAATGTATTGTTTACGATTTGCATGGTGTTTTCCCGGTACTGCTAATAAGAATCACATACGTATACACATCTACGTGTACACAGTTATATTTTCTGTATTATCAATATCAGTATGAACAAGTTAAAACCATGACAATGCCTACACTCTTTAAAAAAATAAAAAAAAAAAAAAAAAAAAAAAAAAAAAAAAAAAAAAAAAAAAAAAAAAAAAAAAAAAAAAAAGGGGGGAAAAAGGGGGAAAAAAAGAGAAGAAAATGGGCGACATGCTGTCCACACGGCTATTGGTCGAAATCTGCCCAACCGAACCGATGATGATTTCTTGCTTATGTTGATCAAAAATTGCTAGTAATGGTTTAAAAAATACTCTTCGGCCAGTGATTCTTCGGCCTGTTTTGTGTGGATAGTGTGTTGCCCAGCGTTATTTATTTATTTATTTTGCCCAACATTTTGATAGCGTATGATATATGCTGATTTCATACAAACTTTTCTTTTCCCCAATGTTTGAAAATATATCAATTATGATTACTAAAGAATATAGGCATATTCTGATTAATTTAAACAGATTATTCTTAAAAGAGAGAATAATTGATCAATCTTAGATATTTTAGAGTGTATCGGTTCATGGTAATAATCAGCAAGAAGGCTCATTTAACGGTTCACATTAACGCATACATCGTGTGTATTGTGCAAGTTGAAAGACTTGTAAGGTATCTTACATGGTTTTATTGATGAGATGATTTTTGATTATGCTAAGTAAGTTTGACCTTGGCAAAAATATGACTGTACTTTCAATCCTGTAATTATAACAAGGAACTATAATCATTTGTATAAAAAGGGAAAACTTATACATGTTATATATAAATATAAAAATATTGAGTCCTGTGTTTTAGGGATTAGGGTTATGTTATTGGCTAAAAAAAAAAAAAAAAAAATAATTAATTATTATTATTATTTTTTTTTTTAAATCTGCAACGATATACTTTTGCCTTCAGTCTCAAGTATTTTTCATTCTGATTGCTATAGTAGCTTTTTATTTTCTTAGACTTGTATCATGTGTTCCGAGTATTCAATTGCCTTAAAATCCAGGTACTTCTAGACCATATCTGCAGTTGGTAATAATTCATACTTGGTCAATCAAGAACAGATATTTCATATAGCATCTTGTGTATTTGGGAACCATATCTCACCTATTTTTGTATACTATTAATTCCCCTATGAGATTTTTTTTTTATGTTGGCGTATGCTCCCTTAAGATAGTTATAGCGTTCATAAAGTCTTGATAACCATTTTTTATCAGTGTTTATTTATAACTTGCATTTTGTATGTTTTTTCCCCATGTCTATAGAATTTGACGGCCACTTGTACATCAGTGACAATGGACCTTTTCATGCCAGTATTCTGTTTTTTTTATTTTTTTTTATTCATCCATGCAAATGTTTGTCAAACATATTCCATTTATTTTATCCATTCCACAATTGGAACTTTGCGTCCCCTGTCGTTGCTAAGTTAGGGCAGACGTAATTGTAATTACCTTTCTGCATCTGTTTTCTATACAACTTGCATTCCGATTGTGATCGTTTTTGTTACACTTTATTGCTCACATTGTTGGAAAATCCAATCGGCTGCACACAGTAAATACGTTTACAGGCGCGTATTCAGGATTTCGCACCCCGGGGGGCCCGATGTGAATTTGGCGCCCCTGTGTATTTTTCAAAATATGGCGCCCCCCCCTCCCCGCCAGGCAAGCATAGGCCTACGGCTTAAATGTATGTTGAAGGATTTTGAATAATAATTTATTTGATTTTTTTTTTTTTTTTTTTTTAAATACTTGCCAATGGTGAGTTCATGGAAAAGAATTTCAAGGTATATGAGGTATTACCGCTATAGATGAAAATACGAATATTTCTAAATACGAGCGCGAAGCGTGATCAGATTTTTTTCCCCCTCTACTTTACGGTCACAAAGTAAAGAATTCTAAGCAATTAGGGGTATCAATTTTGTTTAGCTTCATCAGAATATCATATGAACGGGAGCTGTAATTTGTCCATCAAAGCGATTTGAAAGCAAGCCATATAAAATCATGTGAAATTTGTCCATCAAGTAATGTGAAATCAAACAAATGTATATTGATGTTTTGTTGTTCAGAATCCTCATGATCTGGTTACAAGAAAGAAAAAAATAGGTGAGCGTGAATCGCGAGCAGAAATTTGATGTATCGGAATGATCTCTGAAAACGTGACATTTTATGCATTCCTCAGGAACACAATGTAATACTTAGTAACTCTGTGGAAAATGAAGCGAGCGCGAAGCGCGATCGAAAATTTTGCTCTATGTAATAGAGACCTGAAGTTTAGGATCAATTTGGCCTCCATAATTTAAGGACCGTATGTTGCCCAGTAATTTTACATGATTATGAAAGAGAGATGAATATCTATCTATCTAGCTGCTTATCTATCCTTCTGCTTCTCTCCCTAAGTTTAAGATAAATTTGGCGCCAACTAATCATTTTGCGCCCCCTAAATGTTAGTTTGAATTGGCGCCATACATGTACGATTTAGGTGATTTGATGCCCCTGGGAAAATGCAAAAATAAATGTAACGTGTATTCAAATAAATTTAAATGTCTTGATGATTAGTATCCTATAATTCAAATTATGGTCAGAGAAAAAACACAGGCGAGAGCGGAATTTTGATGTCTTTGAATGATGAGAAAACATGGCATTGCATGCGTTCCTCAGGAACACAATGTAATAACTCATTGGGAAAAGAAATGATGCGAGCGCGTAGCGCGAGCCAAAATTTTGCTATGTATATACAGACCAGGAGGAATTAAAAATTTTAGAGACCATATTTCAAATACCAAGTTGACAGTTTGTTGCCCCTTAGTTTCAGGTAAATTCGGCACACCTCCGTAAGTTCAAAATAAAGTTGGAGCCTCTAAGTTTAAGTTAAATTTGCATCCCTAAGTCTCATGTCAATTTGACGCCCCTACGTTTAAGCTCAATTTGGCGCCCCCTAAGATTTAGGTCAATTTGAAGTGCAAAAATTAATGTAACGTGAAATGAAATAAATTGAAATGTCTTGATGATTAGAATCCCATAATGTAAATTTTGGTAAGAGGAAAAACACAGGCGAGCGCGAAGCATGAACGGAAGTTTTGATGTATTCAAATGATTAGAAAACAGGACATTTCATTCCTCAGGAACACAATGTAATAATTCATTGGTGGGAAAAAATGATGCGAGCGCGAAGCGCGAGCGAAAATTTTGCTATGTATATGCAGACCCGGATGCATGAATTTTGAAATTTTGCTCTATCTATATAGAGACCATATTTTAAAAACCTATTTGTTGCCCCCTTATTTTCAGGTAAATTCGGCGCCCCTTAGTTTCAGATCATTTGGACGCCCTATAAGTGTGAGCTCAATTTGGCGCCTCTAATTTTAAAATCGATTTTACATCCCCTTAACTTCAATTCAGTGCCCCCATAAGTTTCAGGTCATCTTGGTGCCCGTACGTGTAAGCTCAATTTGACGCCGCTAATATGTTGAACATAAATTTGAAATAAAATATATATATATATATATATTAAAAAAGAAATAAATAAATAAAAAATGTAACGTGAAAACAAGTAAATTTCAATGTTTTGACGGTTAGAATCCCATAATGTAAATTCTGGTAAAAGAGGAAAAACACAGGCGTGTGCGAATAGGAAACATAAATTTGATGCATTGATTGATTGAATTGAATGATTAGAAAACAGGTCATTTTACGCGTTCCTCGACACAATGTAATAAATCAATGGGAAAAGATGATGCGAGCGCGAAGCGCGAGCGAAAATTTTGCTATGTATATACAAACCAGGAGGCATGGAATTTTAAAATTTTGCTATTTCTAGATAGAGACCATTTTAAAGACCCCTTCTGTTTTTTTGTGTGTGTGTTTTTGGGGCCCCTTAGTTTCAGGTAAATAGGATATAGTTGGAGCCACTAAGTTTAAGATAAATTTGGCAGCCCTAAGTCTCAGGTCAATTCGGCGCCCCTACATTTGAGCTCAATCTGGCGTCCTTTAATTTAAGATCGATTTGGCACCCCCTTAACTTCAGGTTAAATCAGCGCCCTTAAGTCTCAGGTCAATTCAGCGCCCCTTAAGTTTCAGATAATTTTTGCGCCCCTACATTTCGATCTAAATTTGGCGCCCTTACGTTGAAGATCATTTTGGCGCCCCTCTAGGTTTAAGTTCGATTTGGCGCCCCCTAAATTTAAGGTCGATTTTGCGCCCCTAAGTTTAAGGTCGATATTGCGCCCCTCCTAAATCTAAGGTCGATTTAGCGCCCTTAAGTTTCGGGTCAATTTGGCGCCCCAACGTTAAGCTCATTTTGGCTCCCCTCTAATTCTAAGTTTGATTTGGCGCCCCCCTAAATTTAAGGTCGATTTAGAGCCGCTAAGTTTAAGGTCGATTTAGCGTCCCACCTATGTTGAAGGTCAATTTGGCGCCCCTTAGTTTAAGGTCCATTCGGCACCCCTAAGTTTATTGGCGTTGCTTAGTTTAACTGGTCCGATTTGGCGCCCCCTAATTTTTTTAAGGGCGCCCCTTCCCTCCCCTTTTTCAATTTGGCGCCCTTACTTAGTTTAAGGTCGATTGGGCGCCTCTAAGTTTAATATCAATTATGCGCCCCCTCAGCTTCAGGTCAATTTGGCGCCCCATCTAAGTTTCGGGTCAATTTGGCGCCCCTACGTTTAAGCTCAATTTGGCCTCCCCCGTAGTTTAATGTCGATTTGGCGCCCTAAATTTAAGGTCGATTTGGCGCCCCTATAAGTTAAGGTCAATTTGGCGCCCCTTAGTTTACTGTCGATTTGGCGCCCCTAAATTTAAGGTCGATTTGGCGCCTTAATAGTTTTAACGAGTTGATTTGGCGCCCCCCCTAAATTAAAGTCGATTTGGCGCCCCTAAATTTAAGGTCAATTTGGCCCCTATAAGTTAAGGTCAATTTGGCGCCCTTAGTTTACTGTCTATTTGGCGCCCCAAATTTTAAGGTCTATTTGCGCCCCTATAAGTTTAAGGTTAATTTGGCGCCCCTTAGTTTACTTCGATTTGGCGCCCCTTTTTCTAAGGGCGCCTTCCCCCTCTTTTTTTTCCCTTCCTCTCTCTCTCTCTTCTTTTTTTTTTTCTTCCTTCCTCTTTTCCCTTTTTCTTCCTCTTTCCCCTTTTTTTCCTTTCTCTTTTTTTTCTTTTTTTCTCTTTCTTTTTTTCTTTCCTTTTTCTCCCTTTTCTTCCTATTTCGGCGCCCCCCTGCGCGCCCCCCGGGGGGCCCGGGCCCGTAAAGCCCCCCCGAATGCGGCGCATGGTTTAGCTACCCCCCCCATCTAATGTCAATTCCTCCATTTTTTCTCTAAGCTCGAATGCTGACAGTTTTCTTCTTGAGTTAATGACATTTCTGTCTTCAGATTGCCTTGATTTTTTCATGCCAACAAAGATTCTTTCCTCTTATTTCTATGCTGTTTGTATATATCCCCTTTTCTATTGTTTTCGGTGATCACCTGTCTTCCATTCATGATTGTTTCCTATAGATTTCTTTTTTCTTATTGCTGCATGTGGATTCCTTCCTCCTCCATTCTCTTGATACATATCCTTCTATTAGCGCAAGTACATCAATTGTTCACTATTTTTCAAAAATGCCACGTTCAAAGATGAGAGAGTGCCTTCTAATCCATGATGATGTCAGATTCTTATAATATGCAACCATTGCCATTCCATAGACTTTGTGATGATGATTTCTTTGACCTGCATAGAGTTGTTCACAGATGACGCTTCTCAAACTCCTGTCAATTCCTATGATGATCTTATCATTAAACACATCAACCTTTTATCTGCAAATTTAGATTTCGATTTTGATTTAGACGACCCCGCCCAACGTAGCATTACAAAATACTTAACGTAAATCAATTGTCTGATTTGTCAAAAAAATTCCATAAAGATACATTTTCAATGCTCATTTTAAACATCAGAAGTCTAAATAAGCACTTCGATGATCTTCTTTCACTCGTAGATAAACCGTTGAGAAACCCCTTTTCCCTGATTGGCCTGACGGAAACTTGGATTAATTATGATTCACACCATCCCTTTCATATTGATGATTATGAGTTCATCAATAAAACAGGCAAGACAGAATCGGTGGTGGAGTCGCGTTTTATGTACTAAAGTCATTTAATTACACTATTTTAGAAGAAATTTCTGTTTGCAATACTTTTATAGAATCCCTTTTTATTGAAATAGTGGTCCCAGGTAATAAGAATATTATTGCCGGTGTTATTTATAGATGTCCTAGCTCAAATTCTCAAGAATTCCTTCAGTATTTGTCTAATCTATTAAGAAGTATAAATTTTGACAATAAAGACTTTTTCTTGATGGGAGATTTAAATATAGACTTATTGAATCATGAAATTAATAATGTTTCTCAGGAATTCCTTGAAATAATTTTATCTGCCTCTTGCTTGCAACTCGTTTCTAAGCCAACCCGTGTCGCTAATGCTTCTGCCTCTCTTATTGTTAATATATTTTCTAATGTTATTTCACATCCTGATTCTTATATTATTTTATCGGACATTACAGATCACTATCCTATTGCAACGCATTATCCCCTAAGTCAATCCATTAATGACAAAGGATCTTCAATTTATAGACGAAAGGTCAACGCCGAAAGCCTGGCACGTCTCGAAATTGGTCTCGAAAATGCTAATTGGTCATGTGTTTATAATAGTGAAGACGTTAATATCTCTTATGAAAAATTTTCCGATATTTTGAACAACCAACTGGAAATTAGTATGCCAAAACAAAAAATTAAAACTAACTATAAAAAAATACCCAAACTTCCTTGGATCTCTAAGTCAATTTTACGTTCGATAAACAGGAAGAATAATCTTTTCTACAAATACAAAATCAAAGGTACCGAAAAATCTAAAGTTAAATATACTTCCTACAAAAACACATTAACCCGGATTATTCGCTTAGAAAAGAGAAAATACTTTTTTAATCGTTTGGAAATGTTTAAACACGATATGCAAAATACCTGGAAAGTTATTAGACAAGCAATGAATTTGAGTAATAAGAGATCCGATGTAAGTGAAATTAACTATAACGATGAAATCATTAAAGAGCCCAAAGAGATTGCTAATATAGCTAATAAGTTTAAGGTTAATTTGGCGTCCCTTAGTTTACTGTCGATTTGGCGCTCCCCCCTAAATTAAAGGTTGATTTGGCGCCCCTATAAGTTTAAGGTTAATTTGGCGCCCCTTAGTTTACTGTCGATTTGGCGCCCCTAAATTTAAGGGCGATTGGCGCCCCTTAGTTTACTGTCGATTTGGGCGCGACCCCCTAGAATTAAAGGTCGATATGGGCCCCTATAAGTTTAAGGTTACTTTGGGCGTCCCCTATAGTTTACTGTCGATTGTGGCGCCCCTAATTTAAGGTCGATTTGGCGCCCCTAAGTTTAAGGTCAATTTGACGCCCCTGTATATTGTTTACTGTCGATTTGGAGCCCTAATATTTAAGGTCGATTCGGCGCCCCCATTTTAACGGTCGATTTGGCGCCCTAAGTTTAAGGTCAATTTGGCGCCCCTTAGTTTAACTGTCGATTTGGCGCCCCCCATTTTTTCAAAGGGCGCTTCCCCCTTCTGCCTTTTTCCTTCCTTCTCTCTCTCTCTCTCTCGTTTTTTTTTTTTCTTCCTTTTTCCCCTTTTTTTCCCTTCCTCTTTCCCTTTTTTCCTTTTCTCTTTTTTTTTTTTTTCTTTCCTTTTTTCTTCCTTTTTTTTTTCTTTCCTTTTTCTCCTTTTTCTTTCCTCTTTTTCGGCGCCCCCCTGCGCGCCCCGGGGGGCCGGGCCCGTAAAGCCCCCCCTCAGAATACGCGCATTGCATATGGTGTGCACAAAATAATTCAAAATGTCTCTTTTATTTTCATTCTAATGATAGAACAGCTTTTCTTTTAATGATATATTATGACTTTCATATATTTACAAGTCATCCATAAAAAGATTCTTTAGTCTCCCTTTAGAATCAAGGAAAAGAGGATTTTAGTACAATGTGTACAATAGATATGGGAAAGATCTCCCTGCATTACATCACACATCATGGTTGGTGTTGCCAATTGGAGGATCTCCATATCATAAGTGATCTCAAAAATCTCAAAATTCATATTCTCTTATTTCATCTGCTGAATTCTCTGAAACTTTCCCAATATGTTTTGGGGGTTTGTCTCCATTCACTGAAGCTAAATTTCTCTGAGGGGATAATTCCCCTTTAAGGAAGCAGTCATTTTTACATGCATTCATGAACAGACGAGTAAGCTGAGAATCGAGATCACACGAATGGTGTAACAGGTGAAAAATGTTAGGTCAGAGGAGAGCTCTTCAGCCTGTGCTGGTATTATTTTTTTATTTTATTTTATCAATTATCATTTTCACATGCATCCACGAACAGAGCTAAGATTTTTCAAATGGTGCCAATTGCTCAAGAATAGCTCCTTCATTCCTTGGTGAAGTTGGCGTATGTCGGAATTTGATTTGTATAAAATTTTGTCATAACTGTACGTGTATCTTGTAATCGTAGTGAGCTTGAATGTATAAAACCCTTGAAAAAGTGCACCTGATTTGAAATCTTATTCAAAACGTTTTGGTTTTAGAGAGAAACTTGCACAACCTCTTCTTCTTCTAAGTACACATGAAGTACACACCGTTGTCTGGTGTATTGTCGTACCGTAATATCACAATTGAAAGATTGCATTATACCAAATTCGGTAATTATGTGTAACATCGAATACAATTCTCAAAACAATGAAATAATTCCAGTTCACAGTAAATACAGTTTAGAATACTTATCAATGTGAGGAAATGTATACGAACACTATAAAAAATTGTGGAAGAAATACAGGCATTTAGAATCTAATAGAAGCATACTAATATATTACCTTAATAATAATAGTTACATTTATATAGCGCTTAATACGATATCCACCTTATAGCGTTTCTAAGCGCTTATGGTGTTAACTAATTATTACACAGCATTCAAGGAACTGCTTCCTACCAGTACCCATTCACCTTATTTGGGTCGAGTACGGCAAATTGCAGATTAACATCTTGCTGAAGGATGCCAGTGGAATGGACGGGATTCGAACCGCGTACCTTGTGATCGTAAGTCCGCTGACTTATCCACTCGACCACCACCACTTCTTCAGTATAACCGTGACATACAGATGAACTGCTGTATTTCTTATAAATAAATCCCCTTTTTACCTTTTGATATTATCCTTCTATATTCTAAAGTTGCGCAAGCATAAATTGCACATGATTAAAAAAAAAAAAAAAAAAAAAACCTTAACACTTCTTCATCGATGTATGATTATAACTATTCAGTCTGTATAATATAGAGTATACATGTAAATATATCTATATAAAACGAAACAGAAGTTAAAAGACTATTGGAATTAAACAACTTTGATTGATGTTAGTTTTTCTTTTCAACTTAACCATTTATATTCAAATGCCATGAAATTTGTTTTGGAAATCTTTAAAGGGTTACAAACACGAGGTTCATCAAGTATCTATTGATTACGATCAGTAACAATAATTAGACAATCACAATCTCTTCAGTCATCTCAGGTGGTGTGAAATACATCAAGAGTAAATACTTCCCAAGTATTAGCAAGCATGTGATCACCTTGTTTTAGATTAGTCGATCAGTCTCCACCAAATTTTAGACACATAATCGTACATTGGAATTCCAAATCATCATCATCGTCATCGGTTTTGTTCTTTCCTCAACGATGTCCTTTTCGACGAGCTTGCCTCCTGTAGGCAATGACACCGTCGTTACAAAGGCTCTGCAGGCGTCAACGTAAGTACTTAATTGTCATTAAAAGAAAAAACAAATCACGATTAAAATTATTTTATTCTCTTAATTATCGTTCAGATATAAGATCTACAGTTGTTTAAAATAAAATGGTACAGTTGGGAACATTTGTTAATTGTATGAAGATTAGTCACAACCTGGTTATGTCTGGTATTTTCATTAAGTTGAAGAAATAAGCTTTCTTCTGCATTTTCCCCACCTCATTTGGTGCTGTAGATCTTGAGATATGATTACTGAGTTTTCTACAATCAATAAAAAAATCATTTTGCGCACACCGTGACATGCCTATATGCATGTATGTATAGGTTTTGAACATAAGCCGCCGAAATGAACGTAAAAGAGCAATAGGTTTGTGTAGAGTTAATTCTCTTGTATTCACATATAAGTTAATATAACTTTTGTTCTACAAAAGCAAATGATTGAAACAAATTGCATCAACAAGAAAAATATATTAGCTTTAATTTGATACCACGTATATATAATCTTTGAAAGTTTGAAAAGATTTCATACCTAATTTCCCCGACTGTAGCATTTTGTTTTAAATACAGACTTTATTACAGCGGATATTTACGTTTACTCATCATAAAGTAATAGTCCCTCTTTGTTGCCCTTTTAAAATGAAAATTAGGTGCATCTTATTTTTGTACAAAAAATTCTTCTTTTAACCCTAACTTACCTGGGGGAGGGGCCTTTAAGGCCCCCCCTCGACATTTTTGCAATAAGTCCGCAGTGCTGAATTTTTTTGATCGCGCCACTCGCTGACTTTTTACTTTCAAGTCTTGCGCATCTTTTAAAACCATTTTCGCGAAAATCGGGCGTACCATTACGTCGTTCCACGATTTTCAAAAATTTCCGTCAGACCGAAAATGGCTCAAAAACGTGATTTCATGTACAAAGTCAATACAAAATGTGTTTTCAGCTATAACTCATAAATGAGTGATTATTTTTAATATTATTGACAAGAGTCATTTAATTTGATGCTATTTAGGTCCGAAATAATGTCACGGACGAATTGTGTCAAACAAACAATAAAAATAAAAAGGTCAAAAAACAAAGAAATACATAAGAAATTAAAAAAACAATAAAATACATAGGAAATTGATTTTGATACCGGAATTTTTTTCTTTTACAATTCTTAGGAATGCTATAAAGAATATTTTCAAAAAAAAAATTAGCTTTCTACGAGCTTTATTTAGTAAATTAGAGCAAAAAGTATGATCATATCAATTCTAGTTGTAAACTTAAGAGGAAGAGGGCGCTATCACTCTACGCAAATCAAACGCTGCCATAGACATTTTGTTATTTTTGCACAGTTTTTCACTTTGTTTTCTTGATTATGGCGAGCAACTACCTTTTCAAAGAAATGATCAACTTGAATAATACGTTAGAGTCTTTTTTTTCAAAATAGGAATAATTACTGCAAAGGGGAAAAAAGTCTGTCACTTGTGTCAATTCGAAATCCTAATCAGATCAAATTCCTGTACAATATGGAAATTTTGCTCTCAAAATAGCTCATACGCCACATAATTTCTTCCTGGATAACGCACATTATATAACAGCTTAATGATCAAGCCGTTTTTAAAAGCTTGAATCTCACCTTTCCAGAGATGGTAAATTCATTTCGATTGGTTAAAAAAAGTCTGTCACTTGAACATTGTCACAAACGAATCTTTACTCGATGGGTCATATTTCGCATATCACATGCATATCGCATGTGAGCGTCTTCGCAAGAGTGACAAGTCACTATTTATATCAATAATCGTTAGGACATCCATCTATGTGAATAAAGATTCTGATTACCAACTTTAGCACAATGGTGTTATAGGCTTGCCAAATGTATTTTTCCCCATCTGTCTGAAGCATACTACTACGAAACTATGATAAAAGTCAATTATTTATTTCATGTCGATGAAAATAGCTCGAACGATCGACTGACAGACCATTTTACCACAGGGAGTTTCTTAGGCGATTTTGTACGCTAAGTAATAATTGCATGCAGTTTCAATCGGTCGCTTACCGCTTATAGCGCGGGTTTTGTTGACATTAATGTAGAACCGTATAATTTCTGCGCCGTCAGTTGTATTTCCACTAAACTCATGAATGTAATGTTGCGTTTCCCCCTCCTCAAATGGAACGCGTCTTTATGTTAAGATTTAATGTCATACGTTAGGTTTACATTTCACGTGGAGTAGAATTGATATGTTCATGAATAAATTAGCATAATTAATTCATATAAAATAAAATATATGAATTTAGTTCAATTTACCCATGCAACCGCGTAGATTATGTCATTCTCTATCGTCATACAAATTTTCATCGCGATCGCGCGATCCGCGGCCGAGATCTTAGGGGGGCCTTAAAGGCCCCCCCCCCCCAGGACTTTAAGCTTGCAAAATAGCCCAGGTAAGTTAGGGTTAATGTACATTCATTTTTTGGGGGCGTTGCCTACTTCTCAAATAAGTATACTTCATAACTTATTCATGACATGTAAATCTTTCGTTTTATATTTCGAAGAAAATAAAAGTGACTTTGAAGAAACTAGAGCCTTGTGTTGGAGTCGCGATAATTGAATAAGTACGATATGTGAAACGGAGAGTAAACGAAATAAACAGAAAGTGAAGAATTCTAAAAAAAGAGAAAGTGGATAAAAACATAAAGGTTAGGCGTGGTTTTGGTTCAGCCTCGCTCTGTCTAGGTATATACCCACCTTTGATAAGCCATATAGTGAAAGAAATGTTTCCTGGGTGGCATTTCATCAAAGGACTTGTCGGACATTTTATCCGACAAATTTGCTCTCAGCCAATCAGATGCAATTATTTTAGTAGCTTATAACAGTTTGTCGGATAAAACATCCGACAAGTCATTTCATGAAACCCCCCCCCCGAACAAATGTCGTTGGTGATTCATGGTATTAAAATATAAGCAAAAGAAATGAAAAAAAAAACAACAAACAAAAAACTCTGATGGTAGCTTCTGTGGTCCTCTAAGCTGAGACCAGAGTTCATTTTTTCATTTCATAGATATATATGTATATATATTTGTATAGTTTTTTTAAAAGGGTTGGAGCTCGTACGCTCTTTTTCTCGCTATGATAGGTCTTACTATTTCAATTTTATGAAAATTCAATTTTAGCCTCATAACGATCATGGTGACATCACTTTGCCTCAACTCGGCAATCATCTCTGTCATCCTGCGCACGCGCAGTCTACGAGAGACTGGTCACAACCTGCTTATATTGAATCTGTGCATAGGGGATCTGGGCTTGGTCTTTTCAGGCATGCTATACTCCCTTGTCTCCGTTTTTGACGATGGCCGGTTTTTGCTATCCCATCCCAAAGTTTGTAAGGTAGGGCGTTTATTCTTTCATTTGTTTTTAATTAGCCCGACGATTTCGACTCATGACAGTAACATTTTTGCGAAGAGGCTTATAGAATATTTGTGTCATTATGTTCTTTCTTCAAAAATGTAATGTTTCTCAGTTTTTATGGTTATTCAGTTGTTACAATTAATGTTTTAAAAGCTTGGTGGGAGACCACAACTTTTGGTGAAACTACCTTCTAAAGAAAGATATCAATAAATGTAGTAGACCAATGCTAGTACGAAATAATCCAGAATAACTTAAAATAATTTAGTTTGGAGTGTGCTTTGACTGGAAGGTGTGAATGAAGAGACTGTCGATCCGACAATTTATATCGCTGTTACTCCATATCACTTATGGGTAGGGGAGACTGGGGTAATTATGGCTCTGGGGTAATTATGGCCCCTTTGTCTTTGAGATCTTATAATTCTTTGCTGCATTACACAATGATAATTTAATTTTTACACATGCCTAGCTAAACTCTTCCTACTATCATATGAGAAAAATAAGCCATTTACATGAAATTTTGTGCTTAGGGGAGCCTAAAATGTACGGCAATTACAATTCTGTTCGTTGGAAAGTGACAAGTCTGCTTTTTTATGTGGAGTGTGATATCATTAATTAAAATCATTTGAGATGAAATTTTGATTGAAACTGAAACAATAGGAAGTAAAAAACACAACAGAAAAACTTCCACCTGAATATCTTCAATAGTAGAGCTGTAAAGGGGGATCAAATTGAAAATGTCATTTGGGGTAATTATGGCCCCAATGCATAAACAGTGTATAAGCGCAGATAAGCGTAGATGGGGACATTAACTTGTACGATTTTGTACATAAATATATGTATTGCTTTGATTGCAAAATTTCAACATTTTGGCTGAACCAATTATTGATAAAATCATTGTTGGTGGTTGATAAGTGTATTAGGAATACCCAACAACATTTATTATACATTACCATCATTAATTAGCATAATATCTTTGAATTCATACAGTCATTACAATAGGGGCCATAAATACCCCAACCCGTGGGGTAATTATGGCCCCCCAAAGTTGTTAACATAATGGTAAATAATATGCAAATGAGAAGTAGCAGGTTTATACTTTCCTTTGTATATTATAGGTATATGGACCGATTGTATTTTTACATATTTAGAATATCATTGGACTCTTCACTTAATGGTAGTAATAGGAAATGTGAAAGAGGGGGCCATAATTACCCCAGTCTCCCCTATATTTTTTGCGTGATAAAGCAATTTCAAATATTAGGCCTGTAACTGTTTTATACAATGTTTCCGAAATTTTCAGTTTATAAAATCAAGCATTGTGCACAGTTTTACTCAAGTTTTATTTTTTCCCATGATTCATTCTACAGTCATGAATTGATTGATACGTGTAAATCTACACCAGTAATGAATGTGTTGTTTACAATAATACGTTTTTATTGTATAAACATGAGGTTGTCGATTAAACGTGCTGTATAGAATTCTATATCTATACCATTATTCGGAAAATGTTCGGTAGTACAATTTAATATTTATTTGCAATTTCATACTTTGACATCCTGGACTTTGCATTGATATGAATACAATATTATTGGCATTGATATGAAATGAATTGAATTCATTACCATGGTGTTCTTACTCTTCTTCTATACACCAGTATCTAAATGGCTTCTTAACGGCGATCTTCGCCACAACTAGCGGTATGACGATCATTTTTATCGCAGTCGATCGTCTTCTCCTCGTTGTCTTCGCCCTGCGTTTTCCGCCAAAACTTAGAAGGGTTTTCGTCATGCTGGTCGTGTGCTGGTTTATCGGACTTCTATCAGCCACAATGGCGGCCTTAAGATTGGGAGGCGAATTCAAATACACACCGTCAACCAAAGACTGTTCTGCTACTGCCGGGAGTTCCGTGACGAGGCAATTCATCACAATGCAGTCGGCAGTTGTTGTACCAATACTTTTAATAATTTACTCGACTATTACGTTCTATATTTGGAGAGGGGATCGGCACCTAAATCGGCAAACGGTTGTGAGGCCGAGGCCGCCTCTGAGACCTACGGCATCGATGGACGACGATGGGACTAATGGAAGACAGATTGATTCCCAGGTAATATGCTTACAGTATTCCATTAGAAAAAAATAAAAAGCAAAAAATGGGGCACCCCAATTAAGGGCTCCTAAAATATGAAACACTTTCCCCATTGTTACGACTTTTGAGCAAAATTCCAAAGTCTGCATTTCCGTACATAGCAGAAAACATGCTCTCCTTTTTTGTTTTTACTCGCGGAGGTGACGATTTTGATTTTTTGATATAACCCGTTAACATGTTTTTGTCATTAATAAACATGATGATTAGGTTGCTAAGAAGTTGCTCTGCAGCCTACTTTTTAAATCTTAGTTTATAAATAATATAATAATATATATATATAAGTAATATGTCATGTTGGCCAATAATAATGATCAAAATGATATATGATTGTTTATAATTCTCTTTTGATACAAGGCTTCCTGTAGTTCTCCCAGACCAACATATAAAAATACAGAGACATCATCTCCTTCTTTGGATCAGTCGGAAATGTCAAATGAAGATCAAGTCACTGCGACTAATTCCTTGGCGACTGTTGTAACGAGACGCACGGTGAAATGGCGAAGGCAAACTCATCAGGCGCACAAGCGAGTTGCTATCTTGAGTAGGTAGTAAGAACATCAAAAAAGAGAAGATAATTTTGAAGTTATGAATGTTTATAATAACAGCTCTAGTTGTCCAAAACATTATACGATGTTCCAAAGTGTTTACTGGCATACCAAAATCAATGAATAAATGAATTAACTAATCAATCAATCTATCAACCAACTAATATATCAATCAGTTAACCTCGACCTACCAATCAATCAATTAATTAATCGATCAAACAACCAATCAATAAATAAATAAATCAATACATCAATCAATCAATCAATCAATCAATGGATCACCCAATCTATAACTTTAACTGTAATTGACCTTAAGTATTGACAGACCATCTATCAAATTTCATGTCATATGAACATCTCGCAGAGAATAAGAAATGCACCTGTCGTTGATATTAATATCTTAGGCAATTTAAGTCACAGATATAAATAAATGAATTTATAGCTTTTATAACCGAAAACAACAACCTCACACATCTTATGGACAATTCATTTGCAAGTCTTTTAAATTTTCGTTATTCAAATAGGTGCCTTGCTCATCAGTGTGTCGATAATATGCAGGTGCCCTTATTTCATCTACCACGCAGACTACACATGGGTGACCGATGCTCATTGGTTTGGTGTATTCACTATGTGGTTAGCCTACTTCACTGCAGTAGCCAATCCTCTCATCTACGCATTCATGAACAGACGAGTGAGAGCCGAACTGTCCCGAATGGCCCGAAAAACGAAGGGACAAATCCTCGGCGTATGTCGGCAGTGAATTCGGGTTCCTCTGTCGAGTCCGAACACTGATCATTACGTTAAAGGACAATCCCTCGGCAAATGTTGGCATTTATCTGGTTTCATACTAGCTTGGATTAGGATAGGTTTAGAGTTAGTATTTTAGGCATTCAAGGACATACAAGTCAGAACTATAGTCGGAATGAATATATCTAGAAGAAAGATAAGTACAAATTAGAACAATTTAGAAGAAAATGTCAACCATTTCGATTGCATATACTGTTGTAAATGAATAAAAAAGATATTCACTCCGATTTATAACCTGATTTCTGAGAAATATTTTACTACTAATTAGTATCTGTAAAATAATTCAAAACAAGTTCTCTTTGGGTAAAATAAATGTTTATGATCATATCAAATGCCACATTAACACATGAACACATCGACTGATGTTAAAGAACATAATAAAGTTTGAAAACAAGGCACAAGTAGATGTTTTCATGCAATAGGCCACAAATAGAAAGAGGTATTTATTAGTGATACGTTGGAGGATATATGGAGGGGGAGGGGCGGCCCTGCCCCATGTATTTTGAAACTATTGAATAATAAAAAAAGAAAAAAAGAAAGCTGGCAAAGTGGGCACAAAAGGGGACCTATCTTTAATAATAATATTCTTCGAAAAGTCACTCTTCCATGTGACACATCATCGTATACAAAAAGGAGATATGAAGAATAAATTCTGCATCGTCTTCTATATTTTTTCTCTATAATATTGAGATAACAATTTTCATAATTGTATTGATTATAATTCTGTTTTTAATTCCCCAATACGCTTTAAAATCGATTATAATTTATGATGATAATGTTTTCATGAAAAGGTGAAAACTGCAATGTTTTTTATTAAAAAAACAACAATGTTTTGTCATGTTTGTATATTGGTTTAAGTTCGTTCTCTTGTTCTGCTCCGTTTTGTATTTAATTGTTTAATTATATTTAATCGTTATTATTATCTTGTACTATTATCATTCTTTTAATTTTTTCCCCAAAGATATATGGATATCATTAACTGATTACGTTCTGGATAATTACTGATGTGTGCTTTTCCAAACTGAGCACGATTATTGTCTTTTATCTTGATCTATATGACAGTACATAACTTCAAGAGGATTTGGATTACGCTGTCAAAAGTAACTTTTCTCTTCAAGTTCCCAATTTATATTCAAATGCCAAGAAATATGTTTTGAAAGCCATCAAGGTTACAATAAAAGTGTTCATCGAGTATCCACTCATTACCATCATTAACAATAATTCTACACGACCTCGGTAAGCATGAAGTGTATCACGAGTAAATACGTCTTAAATATAAGAATATGTAATAAGGTTTGCTGTAGAACAGAATATCACCATCATCTTCCTTTGATCCACATAACCACATTATTGCGATTCCAAATCATCATCGTCATCACATTTCTTTTTTCTTCTACGATGTCCGCCTCAATGACCACGCCTCATATCGGTAATGACACTGTCGTTACAAAGGCTCTGCAAGCGTCAACGTAAGTACTTAATTGTCGTTAAACGAAAAAGAAATTGTGATTCAAAATAAACACATACTTTTTTTTTTGCTTAATATCGTTCAGATATAAAATGTATTATAGCGAAAATTTACATTTGCTCATGATAACTGATAAGAAACCATCATTCTTTGACCCCCTTTGCCCAACTTTAATAACAAGTAGGTACTGCTATATCTTATTATTATTATCATTTTACAAAACATTGTTTAAATTTAAATATGGGCTTTTCTGGTTTGCCTCATTTTCAAATAAGTAAGGTGTATGAGGACTAGATTTTTTGTTACCATATGTTAATCTTTATTATTAAAAACTAGAGGCTTGTGTTCGTGGAGTATGGATTATGATAATAATGTCATGGAAAATAGGAAAAAATAAAGGAAGAGAAAATGTTTAAACAGAGAAAGAGGATCAAGAAGAAAAGGGAAGGGTTTTGGTCCAGCCTATGTCCAGTTATATATCCACCTTTGATTATATATATACTTATATTGTCAAGGTGCGGTAGGCTTGTAGACCTAGATACATCAGGAAATAAATATATATAGTTGAGGTTTTGTAGTCTTCTTTCCGCCTTTCCGCTGTATTAGGTTTTTACTATAAATATTAAACATTTCCCCCTATTTCAATGTTATAAAAATTCTATTTTAGCCTCATAATGATTATGGTAACATCACTTTGCCTCAACTCGGCAGTCATCTTCGTCATCCTGCGC
The DNA here is from genome assembly GCA_940671915.1 of Paracentrotus lividus. Taxonomy (NCBI): domain Eukaryota; kingdom Metazoa; phylum Echinodermata; class Echinoidea; order Camarodonta; family Echinidae; genus Paracentrotus; species Paracentrotus lividus. The sequence continues at coordinate 25,465,274 of CALNVZ010000218.1, forward strand.
ACGCGCAGTCTACGAGAGACTGGTCACAACCTGCTCATATTGAATCTGTGCATAGGGGATCTGGGCTTGGTCTTTTCAGGCATGTCTTTGTCATTGGTCTCCGTTTTTGATGAGGGCAGGTTTTTGATGTCTCATCCTGCAATTTGTAAGGTAGGGTTGATAGGTTTCTGTGTTTTGTTTTTATGTTTTGTTTGTGTTTGTCCTTAAAAAAATTGGCCAAATGTTATTGCATTATTTTGTTTAACTCTGACGTTCTTGCTAAATATAAGCATTTTTAGTTTATACTATGTATTTTCCAATGATGATGATTTGAAGTAATTTGTGAACACACCAATAACCCATGTACTTGTACTTAGACAAACAAATAAATGAAATTAAATGATATTTTGATATTAGATTTTCATGGGCCTTTTGATTTAGAAATGGAACAAATATGCTAATTAAGGATCTCGCAAAAGACTCCACAAGAAGGTGTAAATAAGCAAATTAGAACGATCCCAACATGACATCATTCGGATTGGCAAAATAATCAAGTAATTCAGGATTGAGGAGACTGTCCGTCTGACAATGGATTTGATTTCTATATAGTCAATAAAACCTCCGTTATTTTGAAAAAGTTAAATATATTGATTGTTTAATAACAAAACGTTTTCAGTAGCTTTTTATCATCACATGTCTCGAACAAAAAAACAGTCAGATTTTCTAATTCCGTTTATATTCATTTTTGTAATTTTTCCTTGCATGGAATAAGAATTTAAAATGTTTACATTTTGTAAATGTTGTTGTTGATGTTGATAAGTATATTCAATCAATAAATTTATTACCACTAATCTTCATCTAAACAGTATATCAATGGATTCGTGACGGTGACCTTATTGGTATCGAGCCTCACAACGATCATATGTATCGCCGTCGATCGCCTTCTCCTCGTCGTCTTCGCTCTGCGGTTCCCGCCAAATCGTAGACGGATTTACATCATGGTGGTCGTGTGCTGGCTTTTTGGACTGCTTCCAGCCTCGCTAAGAGCCTCGGGCGTGAAGGGCGACTTTCAATACATGTCGTCAACTAAAGATTGTACTTCCCCCGATGGGAGATTGTCAATGCACATCATGATCATACAGACGGCTGTTGTTGCTCCAATACTTTTGATAATTTACTCGATTATCACATTCCATATTTGGAGAGGGGATCGGCATCTGCAACGGAGAACGGTTGTGAGGCCGAAGCCGACTCTGAAACCTGAGGCGCCGTTGGACGAGGATGGGACTAATGGAAGACAGATTGATCCTCAGGTAATATGCATTTCAGTTTCAACACACCTCAGCGAGAAGACAAGCCCCCAATATTTACAAAGTTGAGACGACAGCAATACGTAATATAAACTTCAAACCACAAGATTTTTCGTCACCCCTGATGGCAACCTATAAACCGAGTCAACTATACACCCTGTCAAATAGTCTTTAGTTTTTGCGTATAAATTCATATTTTGGTTTTTTTTTCTTACGTTATGCTGCTCTACAACATCAAGAATCGAAGAACAAAAGCACATTGGAAAGAAAACACCGAAAACGTTGTCAATGTGCTGTAAATGGCAGTGAAGGGTTTTATTTTAATTCAACTAATTTGCCAGAACTTCTTACAAAATTATTTAATCCATTTTAGTTTACCTCTTGAATATTCTGGAAATAACCCCTCTTTTCTATTAATATATAAGCCAATGTTGATCAAAATCGTAATAATGATTGTTCTTTTTTTGTTTTGATTTTTTTTGTTGCTAGATTCCTTGTGTGAGGTCTCCCAGATCACCCACCACTCCTGTTGCTAAGGAAACGCCTTCTTTGGACCCGTTGGAGATGTCGCATGATGATAGCATTACCCAAACGGATCGGGTAATCGCCCAAACGAAACACACAGTGAAGGGACGAAGACAAACTCATCAGGCTCACAAACGAGTTGCTATCTTAAGTAGGACATGAAAACATTTTTTTTTTCTTTTTTTAAAAGTATTTTTAATTTTTTTTAAAAATATTTTAGATTAGGCTACTTTTTTTTATTTATGACATGTATGGAGGTTTATTATGCTTATGGTAAGGTTAGCTCGCTTTTCTTGTTGAAACTACCCATAAGACCATTTAACATAAGCAATTTCCAAAATATCAATCAACCTATCTATTCACCAATCAATCTCCAAATCAATGAATCATTTAATCAGTCAATAAATCTGATAATTAGTCAATCAATCACTTACTCACTCACTCAATCAATCAATCAATCAATCAATCAATCAATCAATCAATCAATCAATCAATCAATCAGTCAATACATCCATCCATCAATCTATCTATACTTTACGCAATACCTCAATCTATCAGTTAAGATATCAATCAATTAACCAAACGATCATTCAATCAACCGGTTACAACATCAGTTACCGGATCGTCATATCGGATGGAGTACGAATGGAAAGTCGATGATTTCGCTTTATTTTGACATGTTTGAGGGGCTCTTAAGGTTGCAAGTTATGGCACCAATGATACCATATTACATTAAACTTATATCATGTTCTCTTTCATGTAATGTTTAACTAAAAAAAAAAAAATAAATAAAAAAAAAAAAAATCGAACTTTAGCTATTGTATCGGAAACCGTATGAAAGTAAAGCAACTATCTATTTTGAACGCATGTTGAACACAAAAAAAAAAAAAAATGGTGCAGATAGTAACTTTTTAGAAGATTAGAAGAATACGACTACCATAAAAATGTAAAACTGTCATTCTGATGGATAATTGATTTGTATATCTAAAATTGCATTCATAAACTTCACTCTTGTTTCTCACTGTTTAATTCCATTGTAGGTGCCTTGCTCACCGGCTCAACCATGATATGCTGGTCCCCTTACTTCTTCTACCATTTAGACTACGAATGGGTTACCGATGCTTCTTGGTTTGGTGTGTTCACCATGTGGTTAGCCTACTTCACTGCAGTCGCCGACCCTCTCATCTACGCATTCATGAATAGACGAGTCAGAGCCGAGCTCGCCCGAATGGCGCGAAATACGAAAAGACAAATCCTCGGCGTATGTCGGGATCAAATTTAGGTTCCTCAGTCGAGTCATAACACTGATCTGTACGTTACGACCAAAACCGAAATATCCCGAAAAGTGCTACACTTGCAGAAGGTTAAAGGCCTATGTTGGAATTAATCCTGTTTCATGCTAATTCGGGTTAGGGTACGGTTAGAATTAGGATTACAAGCATTTATGACCTGAATTGTCCGAGCTAAAATGTTCCAAATGGAGGTAAAGGCTCAGAACATCTTTTCTTCTCGGCGTGTGTCAATCACCCATTCCTGGATTTTGGTTCACCGATCGAATCAGGCCTGAGATGTCTCGAATGGTGTTAAAGTTGCCAAATGTTCGCCCATGTTGGCATTATTCTTGTTTTTATACTAGTTAGGGTTAGATTTAGTATATACATTCATGAACAGACAAGTCGAGATCTCAATTGTTCCAATGACCTGATGACGCGAAATGTAAATTTAAAGGACTACTCATTTGCGCATGTGGGAATTATTTTTAATGTAGATAATAATTGAAAAACGTGTGAAAAATCATGTGATGAATGGAAATCCATAGACCTATAACGTGCATTCAATATTGTGAGACCAATGATAAATCAAGATAAGAAGTGACACATTAGGAATAGTGAGTTGTTGACGATTTATTTGAAATAATTGATGAAAATGGTAACTAACATGTCGTTCTACAGGCAGACACATATATTTCAGAAACATTAACATTGTCATCATACCTGCTCGATTTGCAAAGGAAATAAATTGATTTTATTTCACCCGATTGTTTTGATTGTAAGTGGATATTCGTTTTATTAAAATGTCACATTACCCAATCGGATTGTCGTTATTGTCATTCTAAATTTAGTATCAAATGTAAGTACCAATCTCAGTTTGTATTAGCTTTATAATAATGAATACTGGCCAAGTTTAGCTTACGTCTACCGAGTTGTATGATAAATGTTTGTGTGTAATACTTTAGATGACTGTATCAAAAGATAATTTTCTGGCAGCTTTCCAGTACCCTTCTGGAAACCTTTCGTTCATCATTAAGAAAAATTTCAGCAAAATGACATGGGCGCAGAGCTTTTCAAAGTGAACCACCAAAACTGTGGACCAAAACCCTTACATTAGAACAGTTATTTATTGGCAATTAGAAAATGTTTCTCTCTAATTCTCAAATCATTTGTACGAGATTGCAAAGCTTCTTTAATAATATTTCATATATTCTGTTAATCTGAGGTCCATTACATCTTCTCATTTACCTTAAAATGCATATACATGTGCATGTATAGAGACGAGGATTTTTTGTAGTCACTCTTGATATTATATTTCAGCTCTTGATAGTTGTCATACTGGCCAAAGTCCTCACTGTGAAATGTCCCACAAAGAGAGCAGCAAAATGTGCAACATCACCTGTCAAGATAAAACTTGGTCACTCAGGTTTTATATCGATGTTTTCTATACCCATACATTACCACCCTGTCTTTAGTGAAAAGGACCCATCTGTTAATAGCTTTCCATAGCTTTATCATACTATTGTCCGGTTCAAACTTGTGAATATGGAAGTTTCTATGGCGGGGATTCTCACTTCGATAATGCGCCAGACGTATTTCAGTGTAAGGATCTAAGGTGATGCTATCCCCACCGAGTTTCATTGCATGGATCTTGAAATAATGCACCCATTGAGGGCGGATGAAACACTTTTCTCTACCACGGCCTTCTCCCGTTGGTTCAGGGCTCCGCCATGGGTTTCTTTCGATGACGGATCGTGAAGACATGATCTCCTTGCTGACGTTCGATGACGGGCGCGAGAAAAACCAATTCCGAACTCGGACGATGCCGACGGACGGGGATAAAGTTTGCTCGAATTCGTGCAGGAGATCGACCAGTCGAGTTTCAGTCTCAAACATAGGCTGCATGAATTCATCGACGTCGATTTTCATAATCCAGTCCGTGTCGTGACGATGTCGCCAGAGGCAGTCGTTCTCGTGTGCGATTTGGACCTCGAGATAGGTTTTAGTCGGCGTGAAGGTATGCGACCACGGTATTAATGTGACAAAGCCCAGACTGATGAAACGATCAAGAACACCAAGTAATGTACCCTCTTTAGAATTATCGTAAACGTACACGTGGTCGATGCCCATATAACGATAATACAACAACCAATCATCGAAGTACTCATCGACCTTATTCACCATGGTACAAATTGAAAGGTAGTGGACTTTATTCCACCCAGCTTTACATAACGGTACGTTACTGTAGCTATGAAATGGGGGCGTATTTTTCACAAGGTTCACCTTGAATCGATCAGGTAGGTTGTGGGGCAGGAAAGACGTGAAGTAGGTCTCTGGAACCGGGCAAGTTATAACAGAGACATACTGAGGCTGAGCACCCATGCTACGATCGTCCGTCACTATTGGGTCCGCTAACGAGATGTTACCATCTGGGAACTCACAAATAAACGTCTCGTTCACCCAGCTTTCATTTTGAAATAGAGTTCCGATAAAGACGACATTCCTATCCACCACGTCGACGAAAGCGGAATTGATTGTCGGCATCCCGTCGCACTGGATCCGATCACGAAAGAAGCACCCGTCCCCGAGGGTCTGATGGCTAACCACATCAACCGTTGCATCGCAGGACGACGGGGATGGTTTTACTTTTCGAACAGTCCTGCCAACGAGTTCTTTCAGTTGAACATCAGAATGATGGATGAATCCTAGACTGGACAGGGACTTGTCTTTTACCATGAAAGACAAAGATGCGATGAGGTAGATGATGATTACGATAACACCAAGGACTGGCCAGAGCTTTGGCCGACATTGCAGGGATCTACCGGTCCGGATTATTCCTAATCGAACTGCCCTGGGGAGCATTGTATTTCTTGTACGTGTTGCACCTGAATACCCGAAACATATCTCTCCTAAATATACTATTAAGTTTCCCAAGTCAAATGTTCAGACATGTATCGTATTGGGTTCTGTTGTGTAATTCATTATTTTTTTGCATCTTTGAATATCCAGAAGCAATGTCCAATTCGATGACCAATACCAGACGAAACCAAACATTTCTGAAGTTGTGTGCCTTTGAAGCTGCCCAATAAGGATTTCTTTCTTCAAATGTTCAGTTCTCTATTTGGAGTGCAGCACCTCTCAATAGTTAGATTTACGTACATCCTCATGTCGTTGCCATGGTTGCACAATCTGGATTAATAAAAAGAAGGAAAGTTACAAAAGAGAATTAGACTTAAAATTACAATTTAAGAATCTATCAATTGAACCATTTGAATATCTCGAGATGTAAGAAAAAAGTAGTGATGCCCAAATGACACATGAAACTATCGATGGACAATAGATAGGGCATATGGCTTTTTGATGTGTAAAAATTGTTGACTGTAGTCATAACAAATTATCAGGACTCGTTTTAGATTGACATGGGAATGGAGTTTAATTGCAATTTTTTTTTATCCCTTTCTGTTTAGTAGCTGTTGGTTTTTAGCTCTTTGAATTACATCAAAACTTAACTCTTCCACCATTAACATAATTAAGACATTGAGAACCCGATAATGTTGTCAGGTGCGAGGTGAAGCACACGTAGAGAGCAATTATAGAACCGAGATATACATCTCATGGAAATGTAAAAGCAGTTTTTGGAAGGCCCATTCGTTTTTAAAATGAACAGTTTAAATCAATTGATACTTTTATGTCATGGGAAAATGTGCTGATTATGTTAATCATATTATATTTCCAAAAAAATTAAAGATTCAAAACAGAAAAGAAGGTAACAGTTTTACATAGTGGTCTTGGTAGAATAGGAATTATTTTATACTACACTATTCAATATGCGTTATATCATCGTAAAGTTAAAAGTTCACCTAATTATATATGAATAATCCAGTAAAAATCATCAAGAGGCAAAGATCGGAAATGAATAGAATTCGCATTTTGATTGAAAAATATAAACAAAGAGTAAATATTAGTAAAAAATAAATCATTGTGGAATTGATAATCGTTGGAATTAAAAAACGGTAGCAATATACTTGGAGGTGTACGTTCAGAATTCACCAATTTTTGGTTGCATTGCAAGATATCGAAACGAACTAAGCAAGTGACCCCTGTTGCCTGTGCATGACTTTGTCATTTAATAACAATGGATTAATATTGGGAGCAATTTCGAGTGTTTAAACTATCTAATCATTATCACCTGTTCGTGTTAACACTTATCACAATAGAAAAGATAATTGTAAATAAATGAGAGATATCCATAATGTATAAATAAGCAATGTCCTTAAAAATATTTAAAAACCCTTAATGTCACGTGTAAAGGCAATAATTTACATCATTTGGTTAAGCCTAAATAGGCATATATTTTCTATGAAATCCAATAAGTAATATTATATCATTGCAGTTTAGGCTGTTATTAATAGCCATGCAAAATAAATGAGTGTTTTTTATTGCTTCAATCCGATTTTATTCAGATATATGTATTTCTTTCTCCTCTCATCATGCTCGTGTATGCACAATTCATTTGCAAAAAAATAAGCATAAACATTTTTTTAAGCCCTTTACATTTGTGAGGGAGGAGGAAATATCTTTGCCCTGTCCACTAATTGGCTTAATAGAAGTTAAAAATGTTTGAATGTGTTGTGAACAAAAGATGTGTTCATGCTAGAGTGAACAAGCCCTTGGACATGTTCTAATAGACTTTCACTGTACAAGCTACTGGTAGCTGTATGAACTAGGTGTGGCAGTTGAGTTAACTCCCTGATGGAGGTGCTGAGGTTTTCCCATGGAAACTGGTTAAATCATGTAAGTACAAAATAAGTGTATTTGATGCATTATCTTTTAGCTAGGGTGTAACAGGATTTACAATGATAGATTAAATAAATTATAATTTTGAACCTTTAGAATTTGAATAAGATGTGTATAGAGAGAAAAACAAACTGAAGAGTTGAAAGTGTACATTGTGCATTATGAGTTAATACATTATTATCTTACTTAAGATTGATGCTGTTTCAATTTGTATTGTATATATATTGTATATATTAACGGAGATAATTTTAATCTTTGAAACATGAATGTACTTAAAAGATTTGAGAAGGTGACCTTGATATTTTACGATATACTGATGGTTAATGTGATTTTCTATGAGGAAGGATATTTTTTGATTGCTTAAGCCTAAGGATATTGCTCATTCATAATAAAGAATCATATTATTTGTGATGGATGTTGAAAGTGATAAGTTGCTTGAATTGAAGATTAATAATGATTAATAATTATTTACATACGATGTATGCAATATGTGACTTATTCAGATTGAAGACAAGAATAAAACATGTACATTTATAAGAGATTAAATGTCTTTTTTGTATTTTTTATTTTGCTTGATAGTTTGCTATTTTTGATTGATTCTTTCATTCTAATTCTGTTGTTAAGTTAATTCATGTTGTTATACGATACTTGATTTTAATTTCAATTGTTTTCCTTTCATTTGTTGCAGAAATGTCACAGTGTTTTTCTACCCTCTTTTGTTTATATAGAAACGTGCATATGCTAGAATAAAACGTTGGCTAATACACCCAATAGAACTGTGTACCCTATTTTGATTCTTTGATTCCGAGTCGATTCCGTCACACATGCTTTTCATATCGGTCTATATAAAAATGAAATTACTAACTGACCGGAAGTATTTCTTTATAAAAGAAAAAGACAAGAGGAAATCATAGGAGGAAAGTCACTCACTATGTCAGTTTCTCTTCCTCCCTAACGATTCATCTGGGTATAAGGGATACATGTTTTGTACATGCACCAGTTCCCATGATACCTCTCGCTTTCCCTAAATATTTCATCTATATCTTATATTTTCCATTTTTTCTTCGATGTCCAAAAATTGTTGTTCTTTCCCAAAGCGATCCTCTCTTCCTCTAAATCCCATTCAATGCCATTAATAGTGAGAGGTGAACCTCTTTCTCGTCCTTTAGATAAATATAGTTTACCAGGATCAAAATATAATTTACTAATTGTTCCTTACCAAGTTCTACATAATTATTGTTATTGTTTTCAAAAAAGATATCACTCCTTGAACTATTAATGGAAATAAAGTCAAATATATCTTATCATCTACTTTAAATTAAGCGAGCGTTTTCACTTTCAAAGATTAATGTATATGTGACAGTAGGTGTCCTCTAGATCTGCCTTATGACAAAAGGAAGTCACAAATCCGAAACAAAATAAGTGATTTGTATAAACGATTTTTTGAAATTATTTAAATAAGGAAACTCTGAGTATGATATTCAAAATATATTTTCTTTGTCTTTTGAAATAATTTATTACTATCTTTAAAAGTGAAATCATAATTTGCGTTTCATTCTACCAAACATCTCCGGCGTTTTACGTTTCCATTTTCTGCTTTATAATATTTTACAATTTATATATATTATTTCTTCTTTTTTTTTCAAAAAGATTTTCATAAAATATGCATTTTACCCTTACACCTACGAATTTCTGTTGAGGATTACTTCATGTCCTTTAGGCCTACATGATTAATATTTGATCTGAAGAATTTGTTGTATCTGTAAAAACTTCTATCAACTTTTTAAAACAGTGAGGCAAATTTAGTCTCAGAATATAATCACCTGAGAATATAAATTTTCCTCCAAGGTGACTCATCGCATGTGTCAAATATTTTCATTTGATATCATTCTCTTTTATAATTTTTAACTTACATTAAACACTGTGATTTAATTAGTAGTTATGAATTAATCATTTTCAAATCCCATAATTAATAATCTAAATACATCATAATTGCATCAAAAATTGTTTTGTCCTGTTCTGAAAAAAAGAAAAATATCAAAATAAATTGAATGTCAACTTTTTGATCACAAATATCTCGTAGGCCTTTCCTTGTGAGGAGCCTAATAATAATATTTCTGTCTTTTTCGTCTTGATTTAAAACCCGATAATTTCCTTTAATATTCTATAACATTTTTCAATTTTTTTTTGCCAACAAATAGTCATATCAACGGCATAAATAACAAATAACAAATGTTTGAACGCATGATCCCCAAACATATTTCTTTTATAGCGTTAGTATACTCTTAATTGTGTGCGTAAATTTCTATAGACCTACATATCATTAAAAAATGTGGAGATAAAGGGCCCTTGTCTAACGCCCCTGTACAACATCAAAACAGCATGTTGAATTGCCTTCATTAAAAATACAGCTTTTTATACTTAAATATAGTATTTTATCCAATTACAGAACTGTGGGCCGAAAGCAAAAGAATTCGATGCTTTCTGAAGATTTTGTGCGAAATTGAATAGAAAACTTTCTCAAAATCATTAACCACCAGAAACCCTGTAGTGTAAGTATTCAAAACATGGAAAATGATGTCATCTATTATTCGATTGAAACCTTGAAATTGTTTTTTTTTTAAATCAGAAAAAAATAGAGAGAAATAGAGAGAAATAGAGAGAATCGATTGCTTCCCTTAAAAAATCACCCTTCATGTACCATATTTTGATCCAGTAAATAACATCTTCAAGAACATTTGGAATATGTATTTGATAACTTGTTAGGTGTAGGGTTGAAGATATCAATAAACAACAATGTCAGTCTACAAGGTCTGAGGATTTTACATCAGTCTCATGTTTTCGCAATTTTTGGATCGGTAGGATATTTTTCCTCACCCAATTCATTGAATGTAAGGTTTTAAGTCATTTAGGAAAGGAGAGAGGCATATCTATATTCCCTGGACACGTCGATATTGATAAAGCAACGAATGTGTCATGCAGGTATACATGAAGCTGTTATTTTTTGGAATAAATTGATACCTCCACAACCATTACAGCATAATAGCCCCCTACCTGACACATAAATACAAAGCTAAGCAAAGATAAAGATATGACCAATATAGAGCATAGCGTATTTTCGTTATTTCCCTCAATGTTGTTGTAGATCAGCAGCTGGGTACTATACTTCCTGATCTTCGAAGATTTATTGATGATCAATTTGTAAAAATATTCTCATTATATTTAGACTGTTGTAAGACAAACTGAAAGTAAGGAGATAATGTTTCGTGAGCACATTATCCCGAAGTGAACTATTGTTAATATCGATATATGATACATGAACATCTTTCTTTTCGAAGATTTATCCGTAGGCCTATACTGATATTCCCATTCCACATATTAATGCTGAACGCACTCGGCTCCGTAGCCAATGGGTTAATAAGATATCTCATGTAAGTGATTGATAATTACCTTAATTAGTCTGATCAGTCTCGTAACCTTATCATCGATCCTTTTCATTGGAGTCGCGTGACAATTAAGTGAAACTAAAACTCTTCTTCATCAGTGTTGCCATCTTGGCACTTCAAGGAAATACACGTTTGTAAGGAGACCAGGAACGAATGACACTCATTGTAGCCTTCAATGGCGTGTAAGAAGCACAACACGTACAATGTACTGTTGTCTACATAACCAGTGAATATGTTATTGACGATCTTTAGATAACACGAATGTTTACACGTGCTCTCATATCAACCTTTAGCACCATTTGGTAGCTCGGGGTTTTTATGAATTGAGCGGGACAAAAGGGCACTCTCATCTAAATAGGGACTTTGGCGATTAGTATTACGTAATTTGAAAAGGGATTTATCGGTGAAGAATCAAGGAGTAAAAGCTGAACCGGGAATAAATTCAATGGCTCCAAATATTGGTTTAAACAGAAAAACCTTCAAGAGACGTGTTATTACGAAAAAATAGTGTAAGGTCCTTGGATTTAAAGTTACCCATTCGCAATATCAATATATTACGTTACGAAAGCTTTTTTCAAATTTGAAAAGGAAGGGATTCTGATATTAAAAAATGGTAGTTTAAATTTAAAGCTCAAATATCTCTTTAAATCTCTTTTGTAATACATGCGAAACTCTTTTCATAGAAATTCCAAAACCTTTAAAAAATGTAATAATAGGTGTATTTTAATGAGGCCTCTGCAGAAAGCAATCACCGGCAGGTGAGTTAATTGTCTTTGTTTAAGACAACTTTAGAAATCATTAATCAAGAACGAAAGGAAGTTGTACTGTTAGGGGATTTTAATATTGATCTTAATAAAAGTGAATGTTTTTAACTATGTAAATGAATTTTCAGATATGTTGTCATCATTTCCTTTAATTCCTTAATCAATCATCCTACCAGAATTACATCAACAGCGACACTGATTGATAATATTTTTTCTAACTCTGCTCCGATTTCTCATATTATCTCTGGCACTATCATCGCTGACGTTTCAGATCATTTTCCAATTTTTTCCCTATTGACTTTTCTTTTGAAAATGAAAGACACATGTTAACATTAATAAAAGACAAATCAATGATGACAACATAAAATACATTTATTGTCAAAGTAGCTGGAAGTGTGTTATGATTTTGATTTACTCATTATAATTTTGAATATGATCCTGACTTTTGTACGATAAGTTTATCACTGAAATAATGGATCTATATACAACTTGTTTTCCACTAAAAAAAACTAAAGTTCAATTTAGAAAGAACTATGGTTTGATAATGATTTGAAGAAGATGTTTAGAAAGAAAAAATAGGTTATAGAGAAATAGTAGAAAAATCCAACAATTAAAACGTTCTGTCTACATATAAGTCTATCACGCAATAAAGTAAATTCATTGTATATAATGAATATGAATAGAATCTGAAAAGTAATATTTTCAACAAATTTTAAATTCAAAGAAGAAGCAATATCATAAGACCTGGAAAGTAATAACAAATTATACAGAAATTCGTAAATCTGGATCCGAAAATATTCCTAATTTCAAAGAAAACGGTGTTGCTATTGAAGATCCAACTTTGATTGCGGAGTCTTTTAATAACTATTTTGTAAATATTGGTCAAAATCTCGCTGATAGTATGATTTGTGACAATTCGAAATTTAATTCTTATCTAAGGGGCTCTTTTTCACATTCCAGTGTTTTAAACCATTACAGAAAAGGAAATTATAGATATTGTATTATCCATGAAAAAGCAAGGCACCTGGTTATGACTTTCCTCGAAAATAATGTAATAAAAAAATCTATTTATATTTTATCGAAACCTTTGTGTTATATATTTAACATCTGCCTTAACAAAGGTGTAATACCTAAAACTTGTGAAATCTCAAAAGTTATACCAGTATATAAAAGTGGTCCAAAAGATGTGTTTTCCAATTACAGACCCATTTCTCTTTTACCATGTTTTGCAAAAATACTTGAAAAATGTTTGATAATAACCCATAGAACAAGTTAAGACTGTCAAATTTCTTGTGTTAATTATAGATATGATATAAAGTGGAAAAGTCATGTATAAAGATAAAATATTTAATATCAAGTCAAGAGTTTCTAAATATATAGGTGTTCTTAATAGATTAAAAGAATTTGTACCTCAAAATGTATTACTGATGTTGTATATTGCATAGATTTTACCAAACCTGAATTATGGAATAATTTGTGGGGATCAAGCAACAAATATTTTCTTGAAAGTTTATTTAAATTGCAAAAAAGAATAGTTAGAATAATAACCAACTCTGAATTCCGAAGTCATTCGATGCCTCTTTTCAAGAAACTTCGTATCCTTACTGTTTATAAACTCCATAACTATAATTTAGGTATTTTTATGTTTTTGTACAATAAGAATCTACTACCAAAAATTTTTAATTCCATTTTCCAAAAAAATTATAGCTTTCATAGTCACAATACCAGAAAGAGATTGGATTTTCGAGTCAAATACGGCAACACGTCTTTTTCCAGATCAATAGTAACGTGTAAAGGTCCTGTATTATGGAACAATATACCAGATAGTATAAAAAATATAAATTCATTAAACTCCTTTAAACGTAAGTTTAAAGAGTATTTATTGTTAAATGAAACGTAATATATTATATGCTTTTTTTTTGTGCTTAGGGTAGGGTTAGGGTTTGTTTAGTTCAGTTCATTTTTTTTTCCTCGCCAATTTATTCTATGTATTGTATTTTATTATGAACTTTATGTCATGTCTATGTCTAATGGGATCATGCATACAAGTTTTTCTTAAAACTTTTTATGATCCCAATACATTTACATTATTTATTTCTTTGTATAATCTTGAAATATTGTTTGTCGTGCTTTTTATATGTTTTTAATGATTTGTGGAAATAAAATTCAATTCAGTTCAATTCAATTCAAATTCAAATATGAACAGAAATGCAGATGCTAGCGGTTTAGGTAGGTGGTCGGGGAGGGGAGCGGTGTCAATGAAAAAAGAAAAGAAAAAGAAAGACCACACCCCTTTATCAAATTGTTTGATATGTAAAATGAAGACATAGTGAAATCTAAAATTATTTTCAAACTTCGCACACGGAAAAATAAATCAAAATCAAATTGATTTAAATTGAAGTGTATTCAGTACCGCTTTATAAAGAGAGGAATCCTATTGAGGGGTGCCCATCATGGGGGAGGGGGGGGGGTGCTAAGTCGACGAAAAAAAAAAAGAAGATACTTTCATGAACTTTTTGACGACGTTTAAGAGGGTACTGTAGGGGATTTTTCTTCTCATCCCGCTGTTCGCACACACTTTTCTAATCTTGTATATTTACCACTACACATTCGCATTCCGAAATGGATAAATATCATTATCTTAATTACTTTGTTGCAAATTTTCCCTTAAGTATCATAATTTTTTTTTACAACATTTAAAAAGGATTTTCCCGAAACGACAGTGACAAAATTAATGAAAAGGAGGCTTCATTCAGACTGTGATTTTAAAAGAATTTTTTTTTTTTTAGCATGGTCTATCTGGCTATATTTGGTTACTTCGCAAAAATTTTAGAAGAAAATGTCTACTTAATAGATCCGGTCTTCCTTAAAGTTTGGTAACACCAAATCATTCGTTCACTCAATTCCTCAACTCATAAAAAAAGTTTCAAAACCAAGATACTCGCCCACTCATACATGTCATCTATTCTTTATTCATATTCAGTTTTATATTCATAGATACTCCAAGAAAGATTAACGACTTTCGAAAGTAAATCTGAAAGTAAAAAACAATTGAATAAAACGATCAATAACAGGCAAGTGCTTTGTTTGTGACGCGTGGCTCTTTATTAATGATTGATTACTTTCGTGACAAGATTTAAAGCGAAGAGTGAATGATTATCATGTGGTTTGTTAAACATTTAACATAGTTACGTACGTTACAGCAAGTTACACTAATATATCAATCATGTTTTTTCAGTTTGCATTATTTTATTCTCAGTTTTTTTTTACAGGGAACTTTATTTTTGTACAAATACTTAAAAAAAAAAATCGAACATAATAATATTAAAAAGTGTTTTTAGTTTTAACATATATATATAATATATATATATATATATTATATAAATAATATATATATATATATATATATTTAACTAGCTCTCATACCATACATAATAAGATCGGGGGGGGGGGGCGTGGGAACATAAAATAAAGGAAGTTAAACATAAAATGGATTAAGCAATTAAGAAGAGATACTTTATATTTTCAATAAAAAACAAAACAACCCCAAAACAGAGAAAGCATCTTGTTTACCACAACTGCACATTTCCATGTTGTAAATGATTTAGAAAATCAGGGTAAATTTCAAAGTGAATATACTTTTAAGTGATATCAGATAACATATGCAGTCTAAATATTCCATTTTTTACAATGTACAACACTTCATTACAATTGCGTATTAGCAAAGATATAGTGTTTTTATGCAATTTTTTTGGGTAAATTTTTGAATTTATTTATTTATTTATTTTTTTTTTTTTACAAAGGTGACTAAGATATTTCTGTTCATTGAATTCTGTAGAAATGCAAGTAATTTGAAATCCTTTAAAATACATTTATTAACCAGGTGCTCCAAAGGTTATACTGTGACGATATACATCATATCAAATCAATATCTTGTATTCCTCATTTTTCTAATCTAAAACATTAATTCCTTTACATCTTTAAATATATATTGTTTTTCCCACCAGGAATAGGAATGCAACTTGAAAGTAAAATCAATAGACACATATCTCTGCTTTTAAATCATTCATTGAACAATTATGCTACTTAGTTTGAATATACAATGTATATATATATATATCATCATGATCATTGATTCAATCTTATAAAATTGTTAGGAAAAAAATACCGATGTACGTAAATGAATCAACGTCTTATAATATACAATAATGACTATGTACTTTACTGCAAATATTTACCATATACATCCTTAATACAATTTACTACATGATTTTCAACAAAATTATTTACATGGTATATCGATCAAAATTGTACGTGCTGGAATCTATATTTTACATCATCTATAATGTATTCACATTTTCTTCAAGTTTTAGGACATATGAATTGAACTAGTCTCAGTATGTCATCCCTTAATATTTCATCATTATTCAATAGAAAATATAGCTAAAGCCATCTTATGTCTACTTGGGGGTGATTATAACATTGGTGGTTGACATGATCATACAATTGTGCTGCATTGATTATCCGAAATCTTCATACTATATACATTACAACATGTTGTTAATATTTTTGACAACACCGGTCATAACGGGGGAAAAACATCAAAATTGATCACATGCATGCAAATAAATCCTTTACAATTTCAATAATCAAATTACACATTTTTTTTTACATTTCTTAAACATTTAGCATTAAATTTCTAATTAAACCTTTATATTGATACAACATTAAACTTGACAATTATATCACATATTTTCAGCATGGAAAGTCTAGATTAAAGTGCATGACAATATAATACACGGGAGAGTGGAGAATCTTACTGAGATTGTGTAATGGTTATCTTGAATAGATTGAGACAGATTAAAATACAAGAAAAACATATTTTAAAACCAATTATCAACAGCATACATGTCTTGTTACGTTCGCTTTCATACAACTAAATTTTAGGAAATTAGTTTCCTTCCCCATTTAATAATATTCGGCCCTATAGAAACTATGTTTCTATTCCATGCTCGGACTTAATCATGCTTACTGACATCGTATTTGCCATCATTTCTGTAAGAAAATATGAATGCTACAATGCTAACACCATGGGCGATTGTTGACAAAACAAGCACTGTAATCAACATCGTTTCCATGGAAAATGGTTTCTTTTTGTATTTTGGATTAGTAGTCGCATTCATCAATCCAGACACGACACAATTTGACGAGGATTCATTTTCTTGAGTCACCGTATCGTACGACGGCGATGTTGACTCAGTCATTGTGACATTTACGATGAGGGTTTCACATCGTAGTTCGTCAGTCGAATTGTTTGGATGAGTGCGATCAGATCCTGATGAAAACGAAATGCAATATTGATAACCCGGTAAATTTATTTGGCCAATGCTCAACACTTTTATCGTTGAGAAATCATCCTCTTGACTGCAAAAGAAAACCACGTTCCCGTGGCGATCACCTGTTACAATATACGATTCGGTATAATTTACTATCTGTAAATTTCCGCTATCATTAAACCACCACGACAATGGAAAAGAGTAATTTGGGACACAACATTCGAATGTCACACTTTTTGGGATATCATCTTGGATAGCATGTTGCTCGACAGGAGGAAATGTACACGTTTTGTTGCGGCGTCGTCTTATGTGCGAAACAACACATGTGGTAGGCATAATGTTTTCTTTGAAAATGAATTCAGGGTCGACATAAACACTGAATTGGTTGGTTAAAGTAAAATTGCCATTAACATGAAATTCAGGAGCGTTGTATTCATACACCACCTGATTTCCTGCTACAAGTTGTGCTCGATCCCCTACGTTCACCTGCACCCATTGACAAGACATCTGTAATTTCCCACTTTCTTTGTCCAGGAGCGTAACACAGGTAGGAGGTACCTCTTCAATGGTTAAATTCAGAATAAGAACCGTGCAAATGAATCGCATCCCCTCGTTAATTCGAACGCGATGCGTCCCAGAATCGCTCTCGTCGACGAATGCGATCAGCAAATCGAAGTCGATCTCGGAGAACAGTTGTGTTATCGCGTAACGATTATGACTGAATGATGTATTGTTGCTGGAGCATTCCAGATACCGATTGCATTGCATGACTGATGATTCAACCCCATCTTTTTGTCCAGGTAAGTGATGGGAACCGACGAGGGCATTCTTTGCCAGATTAAACTCATGGAGGTGTTTTGACCAGTCACAACTGTTATGGCTTGTTCCTGGTGCCCGTCACACCAGAATGATCAACGTCAGAACTTGTCAGGTGATACAAAACTGCAAAGAATAAGCACACACCATCCATTCAGCAATGAGAAACGAAACTAGGTGAACCATCCTTCCAGCTTAATATTAAGGGCCAGTCTGAGGACAAAGAGTGATCATGACTTGACCTTAAGATCTAGGTAGACTTGAAATTAATGGATTGTGTGAGCATGGTTTAAGTAAGCAAGCATTATTCTTCTATTTTAACAGTTTCCTTGTATATTTTTACCGGATCGACAACGTCATTTTGAAGGAAACTGCAATTGGAAAGCAAGGAAGTATAAATAAATGGTTTTGTATGAGTATACTTTTTAAGATTGCGAATGAGACCTGATGTAGTCAGCTATTCATCCACTGAAACTAATAATTTCATTCAGGGACATCAATTTCATAGACTTGCCATTTGATATCAAGCGAATGAATATTTTTTACGTTTGATTATCTTTCGAGCATCAAACGAAGGACTTTTCAAAGAATGAACAATTAAAGGCGTTTGTCTGGATGTTAAGTAAGTATTAAGTTCATAATCTGAACCGTAAAATCACACAACATTCAAGGTGGACAATATAACACTTATTCGTCTAAATAAATATATATATGCATACAGGCTTATGATGAAGTGGTGGCCATAACTAATGGCTAAAGGTTTTGCTCGACTTTTAAACATGGATTCACTGTTTTAACCAACCCTGGGCACTTGAAGTAATTATTTGCCAGAATTGTTACTTTTTAAAACCATAAATTAACCCAACTAGTATCACTATTACTAATATAATCATTTTATGTGTGGACAAGTCAACCTTGTTTGTATTGTCGCAAAAAATATATTATATGGCTGGGAAAAAGGAATGGTTTCCTTTTGTAATTGCAAAACATCTTTGTCTTTACAAACCGAAACCATCTTTCACGATGGGAGGAGCATTTTCAAAAAAAAGTTTCATCAAAATCGTAATAAAATATGAGAGTTTTGGAAGTTGAAAAAGTTTGTATAAGGGATCTCAAATTGCAACTTGTTACAATTCATTTACAGCAAATTGTTAGTTTTTCCCAAGTATTCACAGGTGCGTGCGTCTTGCACTTCTCATATGTTCAATAATGTCGGGGAAAATTATAACAATTCATACAGACATCAATTTTATTATAGACTTTAGAAAGCGCATTTTAATGGGATTGTAAATAGAAATGAATGGTAAAGATATGAAAATGTGTGTAAAAACATAAAATAATAAATATAATAATAAGAGTTGTCCAAAAAATCCACAGTTTTGCCAATTGGATTCCATAGAAGTCATTGAGACTTTTCAAACCAAGTTCGATAAATTGATTTTTTTTGGTCTCATTTTCTATTTTCCATGAGATTGATTTTCTTCTTGGCTTAACCACTTGACTGCTGCATGGTGCCTAATTGCACATGACGGGTATGACCAGGGGTGGAACCTGGGTGATACCCGACATAGAAAAGCTCAGGCAATAGCATGAACACGTAATTAGTGATCCGGCACTGTCTACAAACGCCAAGCCGTATATTACGTGGTCCGCAGCCAAGTGGTTGAAAAAAAGTCTACCCAAAATTTGCTTTCGCACCACGTAGAGTGCTTGTTATCAAACATATATGAACAATGAAATCACCAGTAGTCCAGAATATTATTTAATGATATTTGAAATAATTAAGTTTTGGCTTTGAGCTGTGACGTCACGGACGCTTTATTTTATATTTTATCCGCGCTCTCTATTGACGACTGTGTTAAAGTCGTGGCTAATGCTACAGTCACACAGACACTTACTATAGTTACGTCCGGTTGCGTCCAAAAATATTTCTTTTCTGCGGATCCCCACGATGCCTCCGTAATAATCAGAGAGTGAAAATAATATATTTCGTCATCCAATAAAAAAGAAATACATAAGAATAAATAGAAATAAAAGATGTAATAAGATTAAACAAAAAAAGTAAACTATACGTAGTGTCTGTGACTGCAGCATAACATACCTGCTATTAGACCCTGATATGACAAGCTATGTCATTGTTAGGCAATGCAATGCATTAATATATAATGACAATGAATAGCATCTATACAGACTGCCTTTTTAACACAGTATTTTTGTTGCAAAGGTGCTTCAGTTTTCCCAAAAGACTTAGAAGAAGGGAACATGCATTACAGTTCTGTTACAAAACGAATGTAAAAACACGTGAAAAAAGGGAAGAATTTGAGGCAAAATCAGTATAAAAAGCAAAAAATCGAAAGCTCACAAATGCGATTGAAAAGCTGAGTGTTTGCTTTGTTTTGAAATCGAGACCTCCGACCGTAGCAAATTCGGTTATGGTAATATAATCGCCGGATTTAAGAAAATAAATCAAGTTTTAACGAAAGAAAACAAACTAGGTTTAGATTTAAATAAATTATTTTCATTCATAACAACAAATATAAATAAAGACAAACAAGTAATGGAAAAAATCTCCGATGTTTTGATGGTTGACAGACAGACGGAAGATATGTGTGAACTCTGTAGGAAGATAATACGCGAAACGACGCGAAAGCGAGCACACAAAGCTTGTGCGTCCATGACGTCACAAGCATCCGGAACTTTACCCTCATTAGCATAATTTATTTACTGGTAAATTTGAACATTGAAATGTTAAAACTACTTTATTCCGAATAAAATGAAATAAACTGTTTATTATTGGTTAAGTAAGGATTGAAAAACAACATTATGTCGTTAGAATTTGTGGGTAGACTCTTTTAAGTTTCATTGACACTTGTAGTGGGTTGGGTTATTGTTTGTAATTAAAAAAGCGACATGACATTCTACAGCATCCAGCCGCTTATAATATAACACTAACAGAAACCCATAATTCTTGTTATTTGAACAAAAATTCGGTTTATTATGAAGGCTTGAAAATTATGCTCAAGAGTGACGCAGATGTTGAGAAACAAAAATGTCTTACATTCGGACATCAAAGAGAATTGTCATTATATGAATGAACACCATAACACGAAGAAAGAGAAAAATCGGAATTTTTTTATCAGGAACACAGCCCATTCAGGATATGTCACAAGATAATGAATAGTTTTTCAATTGTACGAAACGACCTGGTACTTTCATGTTCAAACACCTGAAGTAAATATCATTAGGCTACTCGTATACGACATTGTCGCGGAGTAGCGACATTTTCATTTTCAAAATCAGATTTGTTGTCTTTACAGGATTACAACCTGTTGGTATGGTGCCATCCTGTTATAATGACGACGAAAAAAATGTGTTTTCACTTTCCTGGTGTATTAAGGTTTCCATTGATAAAATATAAAGGCCATTGTGTAATTTTTATGACAATCAGTCAAATTATAATTTTTTAACACCAAAAAAATTTCATTCACGCACTTCTCCCACGGCCAAACTTGACCTACACGTTCATCGATTTCCATATATTCAGTGGTCTGTAACATAAAGAGTCTCGACCAATTGAAAATCGATAGTAGCCAATCAGCATCCCTGTTGCATGTGCTTCTTGCATAACAGACTCACTGCGAACCAATCAGAATAGTTCTTTCAATACAATTGATAGTAACTCTTTATGTTACAGGAAGCAGAATTAGATTGCACACTAGCAGGAACTCAAATAACCAAGACTGATGAGTGCAAATTCTCTTGTTTTTTGGAGACAGAAGGTTGTCAATCTGAGCGCAGGATGACGCATCGTTACAAGAACTTAGTGACTAGCTCTAATTTTGGATCCGCAAGCTCTATACGTTTTGTGATCCTTCTAGCTAGCAAAGTAGACTCCATTCCAGTTCAGGATCTATACCAGGGTTTCTTCCATGTCCGCCATCTCTCTGCTTTCAATCCGTTTGTACAAAGCCTTACAATACTGTTTCGATGTAGTGACAAAATCAAGGTGAAAACAATCTTTATCAGATTATGAAAGTCTATAAATCAGGCACGGCGTGCTACTGCGCATGTGTATCAAAACCAATAGTTATTGGTTGAACGTCTGAGAAAGGTATCGCCGTTTTTGTAAGCAAGGTAAGTGGGCAGGAAGATATAGTCATAAACGAAAGAGCATCTCTTTTATATTACAAGGGGAATTAATATCTTGTATTGCCCCACTTTTGGACTATGAACAAAACGAAACCAAAAGTTCCTCATCAAAAAATATTTTATTATCTTTGTCCATCTTAAAGCTCAACACCGACACCAATTCACCTTCAATAATTAAAAAGGAAAGCAAAAGTAAGCCCTAGTAAAACCGGACAGCTTATTATAATGAAAAGGAAAAATATTATCACTAGCATTTTAGAACAAGTAGACAATTCGTCCATTTTCCAATTTGTGATATCATATCAAAATCACATCACAATGTCTCAAAGATTTTAACTTGTCTTGCTTGAAGTATGAAAATTTAATAAAGGGTTTCATGATATGTATTGCTGAAGTTACCCTCTCAGCATTTTGATGTCCTTTTCATTTTGATCCCTTCATACATGGCTGAATAACAGACAACCTTAAGAAGAATGCAACCATGTGCATCAAGTGGACGGGTCCGGT
>CALNVZ010000218.1:25489606-25515689 GCA_940671915.1 Paracentrotus lividus
GCGAGTGAGACAATTGTCCAATCATTTCATAGTTGTGTTGATAGAATGAATACTTAATATACATATCATAGGTCAAATATAATATACGTCTTGGTAGATTTATTCCCCAGGCGTTTAGATGGTTCATTTTTACCACAACTTAGGATGAATTGAGGGATGCCTAGAACTAAATAAATAAATAGTACTAAATAAATAACATAATGAACTCTCATTCGATAATTCGTGCCTTTTCCATGAGGACTAGAATCTAAATCACAGATCCTGCCACCCCCCCCCCCCCCCCAGTGGGTCAATCCAATAACGTTTTGTAATACCTAATACCCTACTGAATACACTAAGTACATGTATTCAGATTTTTTTTTTTTTTATCCCACTAATAAAAATGCGTTTGCCCCATGTTAGGTTAACATATTTATAAATTATTTGTATTTGCATAAAATAAATTTGATTTCTTCTTGAACATGAAAAACGTAAATTTCTGACATCGTATAGCGCCTACAAAAATTCATGAACATAATAACATTGACATTACTTGGGGAGAATATTAGATAATCTGTTAAACGGGGAAACTACAAAATGTAGATTATTATAATACATAAATCAAAATCTGTAAACGTTGAAGAAATTATGTAATTTCCAATTTGTTTTTGTGTAAATGACTCGTGCTTCGTATTTTAGTACACTTTGAATGATTAGTTATCTAATTTTCCGCCAATATTGAATTGTTTTTGCCTTTTTTGTTGTCTTAAAAACACAAACTTATTTACCGGTATTTTTAAAATGGAAAATCATTTTTTGGGTCAAATCTCTTCTCGAAAAGTCGATTAAACTCAATGGTACAGCTTGAAGTATTGATGCCACACAAAAAAAGGAACCAAACTTAAATATTTCCTTTTCTTTCTTTGATATTCCTGGAAAGTGTGTGGGCAAAATAATTATTTAAAAATAAACAAAGAGTGTAATATTCAAAGCTTCAAATAACAAACGTTCATTTTTGATAAAGAAAAATAAAGGCTGAACGATCGCATCGAATGCAAAATATTATTTGATAAACCTATCGCATTTTTTTATTTTGTGTCACATACATGCATTTGTAATGTTAAATTTTTCACTTCGCTTTAACTTTCTCCGTTAATATATCAGCAATAACATAACATAGATTACATATATTGAATATCTACATGTACGTGCCATTTCTATAAATTCAAATGATCAAACCTTAGAACTGAAATATATATTGTGTCTCTCACTTTTACAAAATATTTTTAAAAACATTCAAATTAAGAAATACACGGACATTTCATACAAAATTAGATATTGCATAAATATATTGAGAAAAAGCATAGACAATGGATTATCGAAAAGTTTACTGAGAACTTATACATTAATTATCCTACACATTATGTTAATATAACTTTTGATACTTATATCTGACATTTTTTATAAAAAATGTTACGTATAAAGATCAAAAGTACAATTCATAGACATGAAGAACATACAACCATGAAAATAAGTACACATATATACATTTTATATAACATTTACAATTTTGAGTATTTCATATCAACGTGTTACTAAGAGATATGTGGATATAGAGAATTTGAATCATGGTATATGATTATAAAATAAATAGAATGGGACCTAAAATGTAACCATGCCGAACACTGCTACACAATGTTTGTAGAATCGAACACTGTAACTGAAAAAACAGTTTTTAGGGTAAAGCCAGGAATTTCATGGCGACATTGTTTTATTTTAAAAAAGTATATCGTTATTTAAAAGTCTGAAAAGAGTATGTTAGTGATTTCATTTTAGTTTTGATATTACTTTGATACACTAATTAAAACTAAGAGAGCAACCTTCAGACTAATAATCTCAAACCGATAAAAATTCGACATTTACATATGTTCATATACATTCTTCTTTAACAGTATATTTTATAAGGCCTCTTTGATGTATGGTGTGATAACAGATATGTCACTCGTATACAGAACGATCCTTTTTCTGGAAGGAAGAAATATACCGCCAAACATGCCAGTCAATAGTCTCAACGGCTTCTTTGATATATATGCCACATCACTTTTAAGTTTTTAAATGCATATGGCATGCATGTTGATAACTTTTCAATTTCTTTATTATCAAAATAAAATGTAATGTAATACATTCATACAATTTGCGAATTCATGATGCTCCATGGTATATATCTTTGATATTTAGGGTTTTGTCACTGAAGATCCCAGTCGATCTGAATGACTGGAAGTAGGGTTCTGATTGAGCCTATAAAAGTCATCACCAGGAACTCTTGGATCATCATAATCCGAATCCAAAGCAGTAACTCACTTTGTTTTCTGGCTCATATCGGGTTTCGCGTATAGCTCATCAACATTTCTTTTGGGTGGACCTGGAGCACGACCATGCAACAGATCATGTCTTCCTGTCTTTCTCCTTACCGATGAGGAGCACGATCTTGCTGCAGTGCTATTCGGATCGGAATAATCTCTTTGTCCATCATGTGAGTGTGGTGACGATTGCAAGGGTGTCGATTTTGAAAGTTTCCTTGCTCCCTGGACACAAGAGAACTCTTCATCGATATCATCCAATGAACTGTATGTGTGGAACGCTGCGCTCTGGATTAGCTCGCGGGGTTGTGCTTGCCTATGTTGGGTATTGTCTTCATGACATTTAGACTTAAACTCGGCCTCATTCAGGCGATGTTCAAAAGAGAGATCCTTCATCCCGTGGATATTAATTTCATTATTAACACTACGATTGATGTCCATTTCTTCAAAGTCACGTTTCAAAGTAAGTCCACAGTCATTTTTGTGACTGGAACGTGTCTTTTCATTGCCAGTAACATGCTCATCCATGACTGAAGTTTCAGTTGGTTCATCCGTCCTTTGTTGTGGCTGTGCTGAGGAGATGATGTTTCCCGTTTCTTGAGATTCCATCACCCCACCATTAAGTGTATCAATTCGTCCTTTATATTTCGGTTTAACATGACATCGGTGTCGTCCTCTAAAGTTGACTAGGCAAATTCCAACACTCAATGAAAGCATGAGTGCAGATACTACAACTAATGGAACAGTGTTTGAGGAACATTTATTTTCATGTGTCGTTTCATCTGAATCCTTGGTCATCATACTTATTGTGGAAATCGAACTTGAATCAGTGGTTACATCTGCATTATACTCGGTAGCACGATTTGTGACATTCACATTTATAGTTTGACATCGCGCACCATCTTTCAAATTAGGATTTTCATATAGGGACAATTCGATCACCGATGTGTTAAAATGACTACGTCTTCCTAAATCCAAACTTCCAGCGCTGTAAATGGTAAAAGTTGAGTTATTTAAGTTAGTAGCTTCGCCACTACAAACAAAAATAATATAATTCTCACGAGACGTAATTACTGTTTCCGTTGAAAGGTGTATAAGATCACCATTCACACTGAACCACCACATTAATGGGATGTGTTCGCTTGTAACACAGCATTCAAAAGTTATGTTATCAGTTTTATCTGTCCGATTAACGTAATGCCTTATTGGAGAAAATTTACACATTTGTACTTCAAACACGTCCTCTCGCGATATAACACATTTGTCTGGTATTGCTCCTTCACGCGAAATGTCTTTTAGGCCGAAATAGACACAGAATTCGTTGGTCACATTGAATTGACCGTCATTTTTCATATTTGTCATCTTCTGTTCATAAAGCACATGGTTTCCTGATACAAGTTGTGCTCGCTCCCCATCTGTAATTTGCACCCAACGACAAGACATCTTTAATTTCTTTGTCTCTTTATGGAAAACTGCCGAACAAGTTGGTTCTCTAAAGTCGACAGTCAAATTCAGTATTAAAACTGTGCATAAATAATGTCCATTGCTATGAATGCTGAAGACATGCTTCCCCGCATCATTATGGTTTGTAAAAGAGATGAAAATGTTGAATGTTGCATTGCTTTGGACATTTAACTCATTCAATTCGTAACGTTTAAGAATAAGAGAGCCATTTCCAGTGTATTCGAGAGAACGGTTGTATCGTTTTTCCCATGTTGACTCACCCTTTGTCCACACAAGCGATTGAGTTTTATCAAGAGGAGTATCTAGAGGGATCCCCAATGTAAGATTCCTCCCGTTTACTACGTGAATGAACCTTTCCAGGCCTTCCTGCGAACCACACCACAACAATCCGCCATCAGAAAATGCTGGTTGGAAACCAAAGTGGAAAACTAGAAAGAAATATAGACCTTTCAATAGGTCAAAGAAGCCCGTCGAAGGCATTTCAACAAATGTTGGATAGACGATTTGACTGTAAAAACTTTGATGTTCAATACAGAACATGAAGCATTGTGAGCTCATAAGAATAAATACATTAGATGTTCATGAAGTCTGGAAATCTGGTTATACCGTCTCTTTAGTACCCCAATGGTGAATCTTTAGTTTCAATGTTCCACAATGAGATTGTGGCCGCGTCTATAAGGTTTGTTTCCTTTTATCACTAAAATGCATTTATAGAATTTTTTCACGATTTTGGGTCTTGATAATTTACATTGTTTTAGTGTCAAGTGAGAGTGACCTCGGATCCATATATAATCATGTGAAAACACTTAATGCAATTACTTCAATAGTTTGCCTGCTCGTGATTGATTGGTTAGTGGAACAAAAATTGAACTGAGGCCAAGTGGTATGTCGTGATTAAGTACCAATTGTATCAATTTCAAAACTATTATGAAGGGTTCGGTTTTCTTCTGAGTACATTCACAATTTAAGTAGAAACAATCGAAAACGTACTTTCAAAAGTGCTTAATATCGAATCATATGACGTGATTGATATACGTACAATTATCATTAGTAATCAAGATAACCTTGAACGTGGTGAAAGCATAACTTCTTCAGTGATATACTCTTCAAACTTCTTTCAGTTGATGATGAACAGACAAGTGTACACAATCCAGGATTATTTGCTCAAATTGTTCACAACATCATTATTAGAAATAATTAAACACAAAATGAAAATGTATATTATATTTTGTACAAACAATGTAGATAAAAACACAATATGAACATTCTAATTCACCTGTCCTTGCGCTCAAACTTTGCTGTAAATCTGTTCACCCTGTATAATGTCAGTTAGTACTATTTGCCATTACGCAATTAATATTTCAATTCGTTTTAGTAAGAAATTGACATTATAATCAGCATGCAGCAAAATTTGGACAAAGCACAATTCCGACCTACATTTAAGATTTGAAAAGTAACGATTATATCTTATGTTCGTTTTCGTTGAAACACATTGCCACACTCATCGGATTCCACATCTCCGGCGCCAACCGATTTGTGATTTCGGCACCCAATCCACCGCCAATGTTCAAATGTATTAAAAACATAAACATATAATTTGTATAGCGCAGCTAAATGAATAATCAGCTGCTTCCTTTTTTTTTTTTTTTTTTTAATTTTTTTTAAATAACTTATATGCTACATTATACAGAGGCAATTCCATAATGATAGATACTTTTTCAATTTAGGATTTAAGATAGTTAAAAAGAAAAGAGGAGATCTTATATAAGAGCATTCCATAGTTTGGGTGGTGAGGCTGAACGTTGGCAAACGATTGGTATACACATCCGACACCCATCCCGTCCAGAGAATGTACAAGCAAGGAAGAATAGGAACCGTTGTTATACTTTGTGGGTCCCAAATCTATCTTGTTGCCCCTATTTGACTTTAGTTGTAGATGAAGACTTAGTTGCCGATTACAGACCCGTCGCATAGATCTACAATCCCGATAGGCAATATTGAGACTAAAGATATCTGATATAGATTCACTAATACAAGTCGTTAGAATGAGTAATGAAAATGAGAGGACATGCCTTATAACTAACAATAATCAATCCAGAATTGTTTCCTGCCCTATCTCAGTCAGTATCTCATCCCAATTAGATTTTAAACCCCGGATAGGCAAAATCCTATGTCCTTGCGTATATTTCATTCTCACTGGCGCCTATCGAACCTCACTAATCCATGTAAGAAGACACAATCTATTGATGCTTACACTAGGCTATGGTCGACAAACAGCACAGGGTAGCATGATCCAGTTCGCTCTTATAGCTTGCTCCTGTTTCAAGATGGTGAAGTAGTAGCTGACTTTCTCATGAAAGATTGCTCTCAGATGTTGCATTCTTGATTGGAGGGTGTCAACATCAGACGTGAAAAGTTAACAGTGACGACTTCACAGAGTAGATCTCTTTCCAGGGAAATTCAGTACGTTTTGTACGTATAAATCTGCTATTCCCATTGTATGTCCGTTATCAATCCTTTTCTCAAATCAAGACTTTCAATTTTAGCACATTGATAGTTGATAGATCTTTCCTCTATACCACAAAGGAACAAGAACATTCTGATAGCCTTGCTTGTATTGTTATTTAGTAGTGTAGAATTGATCGTCAATTCATTGCCTTCGCCGTCATATACAAATGTAATTGGTTCACTTTGATTGGTGCCGCAACATTCAAATTCAAAATAATTAGTGTGATTAGTAAGAATTTGACGTGCTTCTACAATGGGGAATCGACATATTTCATTTGATTTTCCTTCCTGATGAGAAATCACGCATGAATCGGGCGAATTCGATGTTTTGTCAGCAATGTTCTGAAGAGTGTTGTGGGCACTAAAACTATGTGTGATCATGGTGATATTACAGGAACCGTTACAATCTAAATTTCCAATGCGATGTCCGAATACGAAGTTGTTGTCTGCTACGAAGTGTGCCCGATCTCCTTCGTTCACTTGCACCCATTGACAAGATATCTGTAATTTCACATCTTTTTGGTCGAGTCGTGTGGAACATACTGGCGCTGGATTTTTAACAGTTAGATTCATTAACAGGGCTGTGCATAATATCGGTGCATTCAAATTAACTGTGATGACATGATAGCCAGTATCATTCTCGTTCATGTAATCGATGAAAAGATCAAATACGATGTCGGTGTTGTTCACTTTCCTCAATTTGTAACGCTTGCTATCAACATCCTCACACTCTTCAGGCTTGTATACTAGAGAATGGTTTTGCCACTTGACCATCATTCTCCCTTTCTTTGTCCACACCAGTGCTTGGACATCAAGCAATGGATCCTTCAAATAAAATCTCCTTGAGAAATCATACCAACTCCTTTGGTCAACAATTTCTTGTTGTTCTTCGCCACACCATAAAAAATCATATTCAGCAAATGTGGCATTGAAAATGATTTGCAAAGAAAGAAACAACACAAAGATTTTCTTTCTAAGATATACATAACTTAGAAACATCTTTGGAAGAGCATAGGTACAACATTTTTGTGGAAGAGGTTCTTGCGAAGCAGAAACAAGATTCGTTATCCTACACTTCCTCAGAGTAAAGACAATATATAGTTTTCGAAATGTGAATATTCAAAGTTCAGCATTAATTTAGTATACGCTAAAATGTAGATTTTTCATTCGCTTTCACACCATGATGGGAATAATAATAAAAAATGAATAAAATAAAACTAGGAATCATAGATTCGGTTTCTTCATTAGTAGAGCCATAGCTCAAATAACTTATTATTATTATCATTTAAAAGTACAGTGAAACAGAAACCGACATAGAACTCTTCATTCTTAAGATACTTCCAATTCACTTTTTTTGATGTCTAATTGGTCTTACTTCATAAACGTGTCATACAGAAACCAACACTTAAAAAAAAATTCTGCAGGTTTTCTATGAAAAATATATTTTCAAATTTGCCTATACCGGTATAAAGACGTTCCCTATCATTTGTTTATATATAAAGTTCCCATTTATCACAATTGCCTACAAAACATACGATTATTTCCTGTTGAAGAGAAAAATGTTAGTGGCACAACCCATTTTGGACAAATCCTGCAGTTTTTTTTCTATTACGTAGGCCATGGACGTCGATGCGTAGGCTATGATGAACTGACATCAAGTACTTCCTCATGTCATTCGGAATAGTTAACTACTCATACAGCACCTCAAACCATCAGGAGTCTACTGAGAGAGTATCTCCACTTTCTTCGTATCACTCATCATTTGCTCATCGGTACTCGTATTTAATTACTCAGAAAAGCAAAAATACTGGAAGTTATATTCTTTTATGACATTTGTAATGGTACGAATAGGACCGAAAACGCGCATGATCTTTAACTCTTTGCACGCCACATTAATTTTAAGCATAAAAAAGAAGACTTTTCTCTTTAATTATTAAAATTAGTATAACAATATTTCCATAGCATGAACTACAAGAAATTATGCCGCAGACACGGTCCTAGCATTATCAGTGATTTTCGGATCTTTTAGCCAAGCCATTACAGAGAAAATGAATTATTACGATTGTAAAGTTAATAAGTACAATTGTGACTATAGTCGAACTTGGCCGGCAAAGAGTTAAACCAAGTCACGACAAATAGGTGGGAAATTAAGGTGAAATATTCAATTCATTAGAATAATACATTTATATCGCAAGTTTGGTGATTTGTACAATTGATTTGAATTATACAAACAATACATCTCATGTCTCTGAATTGAACCCAGAATAGAGTACAGAATATTATTGCAATCGTAGGGATTATCCTTCGTTTCGGTGCCAGGTTTCAAATATTAAAGCTCGTGCATGATTAGGCTGAATGCGTTCCACCTGCGGGCTGCACACGGGGTAAATGTTTTATAGAAGAATTTCAGATTTTAGGCATTTTTTCCTCAAAAATATTGTGGGAGGGGGATGGGGAGGCTAGGCCGGCCCGACAGTCCCCTCCCACTGGATCCACGTTTGCTCTTATACGCATTGGCTGTATTATTTGCCATTGATGAACATTATCGTTCCTATTGATAATTTAAGAAAAGTTTAATCTGGACTTTTGTTTGGAGCAGAAGCGTTTGATTTAGAGAAATAGTCTCTATAAACAGATAAAGTTCTCTCAAAAAGTAATTTGATTGCTGTACTCTAGCTTTTGCCTTAGAAAGAACATCTAAGGAGTATGTCACATAACTCATTTCAAAAAATTAATGTCGGGATATCTAACAGTGACTTTTATGTTGATATTAATTTAGAATGATTTTTTTTTTCCAACACCTTAATGATAATAATATTTCCCAACAGACGTATTCATGTACAAATCACTAGTTCCTGTTTCATCGGTCATAACTTTGGATGCCGACGGAGTAGAGGTAAGCATCTTCGGGGTTTTCCGGGTCTTTTCGGGTTTGGCGTACAGAGCCTCAATATCCTCCGTTACAGGCAATATTTCTTCCCGAGATTGAAAATACGTTTCAGGAGAGGCAATAGGATTCTGTGCGTTGTAGGGATCATGGCAAACTTTGCGAACATCGGTTTGGATGGGCTGCAGCGAAGAAGTCGATGGTTTGGAGCTAGGTATCTTCGGAGTTTTCTGGCTCATATCGGGTTTTGCGTACAGAGCATCTACATCTTCCATTGATTTGGCAAATATGACTTGTGGAGCAGTAGCATTTACATTGGTAGTGGTGATTCCATGAGGTGAACTAGCGTTAGATCTAGTCTCTTTCGGATCCAGGAAGCCATTCAAAGTATCCAACATCGACGGATTACGATAGGACTGCGAGGTTTCAATCTGCTGGTCATTAGATGTCCCGTGCGCATACACGGAACACGGGTTTACGACAGCCCCCTGGCCCCGAGAAGCTTCTTCTGTACGATGTGCACAAGGAGATATGCTTGCCATTTCTATACAAGCATCGTCAGTTTCCTGTGCTGCTGGGGTTGAACTAATTTCAGGTTCAAGTGCCTTTTTTCTTTGAATGGTGCGATAGATCTTAGTGAGACAAATTCCAATCACGATTCCAAATGCTAAAGATATTACTATCGCAATAGAGACAAGTATTTTTGTTGTGTCGCAAACAGTATTTTCCACTGATTCAGAATTGGTGTCAAAAGTTGTTACGTAATCAACAGAAGTGGAAGGTCCAGCGGAAGAAACAGATTTAGATGAAGTAGGCCTACTACTGCTAACCATGTTCACACTAATATCAATTTGTCTGCAGTCCGACCCTTTCGTAGAAATTGGTTTCTGTCTTGAAGCAAGGTCGTAGGTTTCTGCTTGGAAGGAAATGTTGTTACTCTGAAAGTCTTGAAAATTCAAGGATGTCATGCTTTGCAATTTGACATTGGAACTACCATTCTCTTCACCGCAAAGCCAATATACATTATGTACATTGTGAAGAACATAATTTTGTACAGATACGACACCTTGGATGCTTCCACCAGCGTGATACCACCACGTACGCTTAATGCTGCTTCCACTTCTACTACAACATTGTAATTTAAACTTATCCCTTGTTCTGTCAAGAACCTCTTGTTCCATTTTTGGAAAGATACAGGTCTTATTAATGTTAATTTGTCGATGAAAGGTAATACATTCGTATGACGATTTCTTTTTGGCTTGTAGGTTTTCAATTGTCATATAAACACTGAACGCGTCGTTTTGTCTATAATGGCTCCAAGTCCAAACTCCAGACTCGTCCTCTGATAGTAAACGATCCCCTGCTAAAATCTGTGCGTAATCTTCTTCATCTAACTGCTCCCAATTACACGACATTTTTACCTTACCCTTTGCTCTGTCATAAAGGGAGGTGCAAGTGGGATCGGTATCATAAATGCGTAAATCAAATTCAAAGGCCTTACAAATGACCCGGTCTCCATCATAAATGCGAATGATATGGTTCCCTGAATCATTTTCTTGTGCGAGTTCAATCGACAATTCAAACGTTTTGTCCTCGATTCCTCTAATCAATCTAAAACGTGAATTGTCAACATCCCCATTGGAATTACTATTGGAAATATTTAATGATCCAACTAAAGCATCGTCTTTTGTCCATTTCAAATAGTTAGTTGGCTGAAGTGGCCTCGTCACATTAAAACAGGTAGATATATTTTGACCATTCACTCCATAAATTGGCTGAACTCGGGACTCACGAATGCTCCGCTTACAAAATGATTTCCGGAAACAAGTTTGCAGAATAAAAAGTACAACACTTAATTTCATTATGAGTTTGGAGGCTTTTAAATAAATCATATTGATAAGTCAGTCTCAGTTTAGATATAAAATGTGAAGATTTTTTGAGATAGAAGCATTAGAACCAGAAAGTATCACGCTGTAAGATTTGATAACCTATTTAGACGAGAGACCGAATCCAAACTGATGCTAGTAGGTACATTCTTTGAGATGTTTGACAAGAGGATTTAACAAAGGCGTTATTTTTTTTAGAAAGGACAATTCATCCAATCATATCCGAGAGAAGAATTTCATAAAGGCGATTGACATAGCTAAGATTATATGAAAGTGAAACAACAACGACAGAAGAAACTTAGATTACATGAAAGCGATCCAAGAACCACAAATGGCATGGAGAACAATAAATTCAGATTTCGTGATGATATGCAATTTGAAAGTGAGCTTGGCAATCAAATTATTGATATAAGATACACTCATTGAATGATAAATGATGATCAGGTCGATGGCATCACTCAGCGTCTGAGCTAGAAGATACACGATTAGAACCTCGACAAGTGACTAAGATGGGGGCGGAAGTTATCAAAATAATTTGCACGACCAAGGACAGTTTCATTTATTTTCATGTAAACCTCTTGCATTTTTAGCTCCAAAAAGCCATAAGAATATACTCAAAACGTGACAGGGATGCAGTAACATTGAATGATATTCAATTTCCAATTTACTTCATTTAGCTCATTTTTGCAACATGATTATAAACACATATGTCAGTCTGGCATCCCCTCAAAATTGCAAGCTTCTTTGGCTTTTGTAACGAGCGTATATATAAAAAAATGAATATAATTATATATATCTTGTTATTGACTATGTTTATCTATAGGGTATTTAACCGCCCCAAATAATTAGACTTAGAGACTCGTGTATATAAATGAAATGAATATGATTTCATCTCGATTAAATATTACATTTCCAGATGATAGTCAACACACTATAACAACATTAACTGAAAGTATGGAGATCAAAGTTTGATTCTCTAATAGTTTATCAGAGTAGATCAAACAAAATATTAAACAAAAGGAGTTCAATGTTTATATCAAACCGAACGCGGCAGACGATATGGCCAACGCGACAAAACAGTCCACGCGGATAAAAGTAGGATGTTGCTTCGAAGATGATGATCCCCGGAGCTATGATTGCGTCTACGAAGATGTGACTATGAAAATGACGTCTTCTACGATTAAGTGACTCGACGACTTCGAAGACTGAAGTTAAGTCGGTCTCGACGATCCGATGTGTAGAGATACCAACTTGGTATTCTAGAACCTTGTCATGCAGTCATTCCCCTGGAATGCCGTCGACTCTTGACGGTGACATTGACACCCGCATTAGCAGCCGTCTAAACTAAGAAAATACCTGAGACTTATCGGTACATTTCCCATAAGATACAATTTATCTCATTTAAATCGGTATCACATTTTAGACATTTATAACATAATATAGGATTATATCAAGAGATTAAATACTATACTTAAGGAATCTATTACATTAATTCTTTATTATAAACATGACATGGAGTAATATTTTCAATTTGGCATGTCATAAATATTCAATCCTTATCAACATAAGTTTCACAGTGAATATTTAGATAATTAGTAACTTCTTCTGAAAAGGTTCCTAAATTACATGAATTAATATTGTAAAATAGACTTCCTTTACTTCACATTGAATATCTTCATGTCTATAAAATGACATATTCAAATAGAAATACATGTTCTTGTTTGATTATAACATACATAGAAAGTATTAAGTGATTACTTACAATTACGGCTTTCTAACTTATAGAAGACTTGGACTTCACCATAGAACTGGGCACTGGGCATTGGGTCTGCTCCATTTAACGGCCATGCCCTGCTTGCCTGCCTGGAAGCCTACAGCGAAGCTGGTCCCCCCAAAATATGACTCTCCCTTCCAAAATCAAATGTCAGAGTGACTTGCTCTGCCCAATTTCAGGTTCACACATAATAGAGTTAATGTATGTCAGGACAAAGAGTCTGGTACTTGGGACACCCGAATTACCCTGTTCACTGGAGTGTTTAAACTACATACCTAACATTGCCTGACCTAGCTAGAAACTAGTTAGATTTAGCAATGATCCTTGGAGCTTAATTTTAAAGATATATATGATATCATACCCATATATTGAAGAACATTCCCGGACGCTTTTCAAACTACGTGCGCAATATACACTGCATTTCCTGTCGTAAAGTCCCATCCCTAGCGGGCTTCTAAGCTCAGAACAAGGCCCGTATTCCATAAACTATACTTCAGCAATCTGTCTTAAGTCTAAGTATTTTTCTTAGATTTTGTCTAGGAAAAAAAATTTCTTAGCTTTTATACCAAGCACGTTTAAGCACTTTGTCTGAGGTCAGAAAGCATCAAGCAAAATTCTGAATTTTATTTATATTGGCATTAAATTTCATGCTTTTGTGGAATACGGGCCCAGAGCGTTAGTAAATTAATCGTGATTGGCCATATGCTTAGCATCGTTTGTTTTCACTATTTTAAGTTAGTAAATTACTTTTGTTCAATCTTTGAGTATTTTTTTTTACTGTCAGAGTAAAAGAATTTTAGTCATTATGATCTCTTTTGCACTTTTTTTGGAAGTTACCCAGATCATGGGTACCTTGTAATGAAGTACAATGTGTGGAAGTTCTTTCTTGTTAATATGATCCACATGGTCCATGTTCGGATAGGAGGTAATTTATCTTCTTGCATAATCTTAATCATTACAAGGCATACAATACCACCAAATAGCCCATTACTTTCAGCAATGAAAAACCTATCTCCATGGATATCGAACCTTTGTCTATGGACCGCTCCCGTCGATCTTCCAAGACTCTCATGCACTTAACAGTGAATCCTATGCAATTTCGAACTAAGAGGACGATCCAGGCACCATGTCAGGCCAACCCATGGCCAGATCCTGGGATGGTCACAAGCTTTCGTCCTTTACAATCACCATCTTCTTTCAAGTCTGAATTCTCGCTGCATTTATATAAGAAGACACGAATGCTATGATGCTAATACAGTGGGCTATGGTTGACAAAACCAGCACAGGTGTGAGCCACGATTCCATTGCTTTCTTATAGCTTTCTCGAGCTTTTTCTGATAGTGTAGTACTAGTTGGCTCGGTCTCCTGAAGAGTGCCCAAAGTTGGTCTAGTGGAAGGGAAACGAACCGATTCAGATGAAGTAGGCCTATTACTGCTGACCATGTTCACAGTAATATAAATTTGTCTACAGCCCGAACTTGTCGTAGAATTAGCTTTCTGTCTTGAATCAAGGTCGTAGGTTTCTGCTTGGAAGGATATGTTATTACTTTGATAGTCTTCTAAATTCAAGTATTTCATGCTTTGCAATTTGACATTGGAACTATCATTCTCTTCACCGCAAAGCAAATATACATTACGTACATTGTGAAGAACATAAGTTTGTAAAGATACGACACGTTGGATTTTTCCACCAGCGTAATACCACCACGTAGGCTTAATGCTGATTCCACATTTACTACAGCATTCTAATTCAAATTTCTCTCTTGTTCTCTCCCGAAGTTCTTGTTGTTCAATTGATGGGAAAATACATGTCTTATTGATATTGATCTGTCGATGAAAAGTAATACATTCGTAAGATGATTTGTCTTTGACTTGAAGGTTTTCAATTGTCATATAAACACTGAACGCGTGGTTTGTTCTATAATGGATCCAGCCACTAATTCCAGACTCGTCCTCTGATAGTAAACGTAAATATTCATATAATGAATGAAAGCGCCGTAAAATTTAAAAACAAAAACAACAACAACAACCCCTGCTAAAATCTGTGCGTAATTTTCCTCATTGAACTGCACCCAATTACAAGACATTTTCACATTACCCTTTGCACTGTCATAAATGGAGGTGCAAGTAGGATCCGTATTATAAATGTATAAAGTAAATCTAAAAGAAATGATCCCATAATCGTCACAAATGTATACGACATGGCTTCCTGAATCACTTTCTTGTGCGAGTTTAATCGATAATATCAACGTCTTGTTCTCGATTCTATGAGAGATAAACCTAAAACATGTGTTGCTGACATTGCCGTTGGAATTCCAATTTGAAATATTGCATGATTTAAAAATAGCATCGTCTTTTGTCCAAATCAAATAGTTGTTTCGCCAAAGTGGCCTCTTCACATCAAAACGAGCAGATATATTTTGACCATTCACTCCGTAAATTGATTGAGCTCGGAACTCGGAACTGCTTCCATCACAAAATGATTTCCGGAAACAAGTTTGCAGAATTAGAAATACAGCAATGAATTTCATGAAGAGTGTGGAGGCTGTTGAATAAAGCATGTTTGTTAAATTCTTTTGGGCAATCAGTCTCAATTTAGGTCTAATAAAGCGAAGATTTATGGAGATACAAGCATTATAACCATTCAATTGTCACGCTTTTAGATTTGATAACCTACATGACCTATTAGACGAGAGACCGAATCCAAACTGACACAGGTAGGTACATTCTTTGAGATGTTTGACAAGATAAGTTAACAAAAGCGCTATTTTTCTATTATGGACAATTCATCCAATCATATCCGAGAGAAGATTTCACAAAGAATATTGATATACTTAGCAGGAAACAATGACGATTAAAAAAAAAAAAAAAAAAAAAAACTTGAATAAAAGCGATACAAGATCCACAAGTGGCATGAAGAACAATAAATTAAGATTTCGTGATGATATGCAATTTGAAAGTGAGCTTGGCAATCAAATGATTGATATAAGATACACTCACTGAATGATAAATGATGCTTCGCTCGATGGCATAACTCTGCGTCTGAGCTAGAAGATACTCAAGCAGAACCTGGACAAGGCAATAAGGGGGAAGGGCGGAAGTTATCAAAATCATTTGCACGGCCAAGGAAAGTTTCATTTGTTTTCAGTAAATCTGTTGCATTTTTTTGCACCAAAGAGCCTTTAGAATATACTCAAAATGCGACAGGGATGCAGTAACATTGAATTATATTCCATTTGCAATTTACTTGATTTAGCTAATTTTGCAACATGATTATAAACACACAGGTCAGTCTGCCATTCCATCAAAATTGCAGGCTAATTGCTTGCTTTAGTTTCAAGATATCTGCGATATCATACCCATATATTGAAGAAAAAAAATTCCTGGACGCTTTTCTAACCACATGCGCAACGTACACCGCATTTCCTGTCGTGAAGTCCCCATCCCTAGCGGGCTTCTAAGCTCACAAGAGAGCAAATTTAGTAAAGTAATCGTGATCTACCATGTGCTTATCCTCGTTTTTTTTTATTCGGTCAGTGGTGTTAACT
Organism: Paracentrotus lividus; assembly: GCA_940671915.1. Classification (NCBI taxonomy): domain Eukaryota; kingdom Metazoa; phylum Echinodermata; class Echinoidea; order Camarodonta; family Echinidae; genus Paracentrotus; species Paracentrotus lividus. The sequence goes on from CALNVZ010000218.1 coordinate 25,506,013, forward strand.
TCAAACACCATGAAATGCTTTGAGAGGCTCTTCCTTGTAAATCTGTTGAACGAATCACGTGACTTACTCGATTCACATCGGTTCGCATATCGATCAAATAGAAGTGTTGAAGATGCTGCCCTTGTATTTTTGCATACGATATATGATCATCAACGCATCAAAGTAAATCCGAGACTTATTCTATGCTACCATAATTTGCTTAGCTTAGGAACTCGATCAGTCAAACCTGGCATTATGGTTGTGAGGTTATACCAATCCATCAAAGTTAAAATTTTAAACTAAAGCATAAATGTGGATTCTTTAGGGGGCTAAGTAAAGTGAACTCTTGAGCATTAGTTAGTGTCGGAAAGCAATAAGTCTTCAATATCAGTTTAATAAACATGTAATAATCATCGAAACTAGAAACATACTTGTAAACCATGCTCAGTCAATTTTTGTTTTTGTTTTCTATTGTTGCATTTATTTTGTCTTTAAATTGTTGAAAAAGTTAAGGGAAGTCACATTTCTATGTATGTACATGCATGGACCTAAAGGTTATAGGTCCATGGTGCATGGAACAATAAAGAATCTGGTGCCTCGTATATTGTGTTTTGTACAGTGCACTCTTGTTCGAATTCAAGACGCAATTTTCCCACCGAAGTAATGCCACTATGTGAGGTTGCTTGCAATTACACTGCAACACCTGAATTAAAAATGTTCTTTTGATTTTTTCCCCTTTGAATGATTTAACAGTCTTAGTAATGCTCACACAGGCACCCCACACACCCACCTCACTTGTGCACACACACACACACACACACACACACACACAAGAACACACAGACATTCCTCTCAAACCCACACATTCTCTGAGAACCATACACTTACCCCTCGCACCCACGCTTTCACCCACAATACGCACACCCACATTTATAAGAAAATTCTCATACAGTCATGCAGACACACACATACATACTTACCCTGATAGCAGACTGACGTCTTAAAGACGTCTTAAACTGGTCAAAACTGGTCAACTCGTCATACCGTCGTAAACACGACATCTTTACGATGTCTTAACGACGTCTTCCAAACGATTAATAGAATCTGATATTTAAATATCTTTACATGTTTCTATGCGATGTGATTATGTCTTCTTGGTAATGACTTTCAAAGACGTTAATTTTCTATTTTTGGAGCGAAAAATTATGACAGTAATATGACGTCTTTATGATGTCTTTACAACGTCTATAAGACCACTTTTCTTGTCATTTTTTGAGCAAAATACGACATCTTTAAGACGTCTTTAAAACGTCTATAAGACAACTTTTTGATGTCTTTACGACGTCTATAAGACCACTTTTCTTGTCATTTTTTGACCAAAATACGACATCTTTAAGACGTCTTTAAAACGTCTATAAGACAACTTTTTTGTCTATTTTTCTACCCAATTATGATATCTTTAAGACGTCTTTACGACGTTTATAAGATCACTTTCCTTGTCATTTTTGGCCAAAATACGACATCTTTAAGACGTCTTTAAAACGTCTATAAGACAACTTTTTGATGTCTTTACGACGTCTATAGGACCACTTTTCTTGTCATTTTTTGACCAAAATATGACATCTTTAAGACGTCTTTAAAACGTCTATAAGACAACTTTTTGCTTTCATTTGGACCAAAATACAATGTTTCTGTTGGTCATGAATATTCATAAGCAGTATTCTGAGATTTGAAAAAAGGGGGAAAATGAATAGAAATATACAATTTTAAGCCATGTAACCGGCATTCGGCTTATTGACATAATCAAAATTGTTTTAAATTATTATCATTTTATGTATAACACAATTTCAAGGTGCTTCATAATGACAATTCTTCATATTTCATTAACAAAATTGTAATTTAATAATAAGTAACTGTCTTTCTTCAAACATTTGTCTGTAGCACTTTATATAGCAGGACCGGAAAAACTGCCAGTATAATAGGGCCTTTGTGTAGGACAGCATAGGTTATAATATTAGGATAGGTTAGGATAGGATAGGATAGGACTCAGTATTAATGTCAACATCCCTGATAGCACAGTGACGTCTTAAAGACGTCAGAAAAAAAAATTATGACGTAAATTTGCACCCGCGTTTGACGTCTTAAAGACGTCGTATTTTTACGTCATAAAGATGTATTTTTTTAGACGTAATAATGACGTAAAAATACGATGTCTTTAAGACGTCAAACGTGGGTGCAAATTAACGTCATAAAGATGTCTTTTCCTTACGTCTTTAAGACGTCTGACGTGATGTCTTTAAGACGTCACTCTGCTATCAGGGTACACACATACACACACATACACACCCACACAGTCACACACACACACTCCCAATTGACAAACGAACAATTGTATACATTTGATATGAATGAACTTCCCTGTTGAATCTTAGAGCCCCAGTCAATCAACCAGGCTGATTCTAAATTGAGCAAAATCAATACATTCGTTGCCTTTACTATGTCATGAAACCTTTTGTTCAGTCATAATGGCAATACCAGTGGAATCCAAATTTCTATGTAACTATGTTTACAAAGACCTAATAAAACATATCGTATCTTGTATCTATTTTTTGTCTGGTTTTCGTCTCATGTCTGCAAAATAAAGCATCAATTTTCATAATTTGAAAGTAAAGTCGGATTATATTACATACCCTACAATAATAATAATAATAAAAATAATAATGAACATTACGTATATAGCGCATATCACAAACGTATATAAGAAAGACTCCATGGGCTTAAAAAGGAAAAGGTGGCAGTACAATGGAAACTATGAAATACAATTTTTGTCTGATACTCGAAATACTAAGAGAATTATAAAATTACAATATGACAAGACACACAATAGACAACAAATCAATGCACACACACTGGATACTATTTTAATACCTTGTAATTCTTATGAAGCATTAATTTACAAGCAAATAAGATCACATTACCATAACTTCATGAAATTAATGAATCATTTAGTTCTTCGACTGTTCTAAGCAAGAATTAATATTATGTGTTTCGATTGAATAATCAGCAATAAAATTTCCATTAATATTACAACAAACATCCTTTAATGAAACCAAAAGTGCATGTAATGTTATTTTTCAATGTAAAAGTGTGATAAATTTTCCTTTGATGACATATTCTTAAGAATACAATGTCTGATTTTTATTGATAGGCAAATGTCTAGCTAATATCCGTGGTATCTATATGGATAGAATAATTTGAATTGATTGATGAAGAGTAAGAAAGGACATTAAATGCATCGTCAGGAAAACTAGAATTCAAAATACATACCATTTACACCGTTTAAATTGTTTCAGTTTTCTTTTTCTGTCGTGATATATGATTATACTTTAAAGGCTTTATTGAAAACAAATATTAAGTATAGGTTTTCTCGGTCAATTTTAAACTCTTTGTAATCGAATTCATTAATGTTCATTCAAATTAAACGATACCTCATGGAGCGGAGCTATCGGCCAATTGAATTAACTTTTAAATTTTTAATAGCGATAACATTTCGGACGAAAGTGTTTCTAAGAAATGTCAAATTGATCGGAGATAGCTTAGACGTTACCGGGAAAACCTAAATTACCGCCAAATGCTAGTATACATGTATATTGCATTTACATATGTACATACAATTAATACAATTATAGAATACAAAATATAAATAAAAAAACAAACAAAAAGTAGAAAGGCAAAGTCACTAAATGAAAATACATAGCAAGAACACAGTTTAAAGTTGCTAGAAAATAACAAAATGAATTTTTTTTCAGGGTGAAAAAATAACTATAAAACATATTTGTCCTTGTTGTTTTGTCTTATAACGAAGTGTTATAATGGTGACTTATCAGTAACACAACAGTTTTCCACTGAGGATTTGTTTTTATGTGTATGATACAATAATGAATGAATAACGAAAACGTATATTAGTTTAGAGGCATTAAATTTTGAGAAACATTGAGAGATTAAAAAAAAATTCCTTCTGTTTTGGTATGTTGTAACAGTACAAATGCATGAAATACGAATCAATTCACAGATGTTGATTAGAAACGTCACAATTATTGTTTGAGTAAACATTCACATTAAAAAAAAAATATTACTAGAACGTTGCGTCTGTTTCGCTTCCAATCTCCTTATAGTATTGTATAACATGTATGTGAAAATCTTCGTAATGACATATATTTTAGTAGCGCAAGCACAATCGATACTAATAATAATGAACATTTTTTGTATAGCGCATATCACAAAAAATGAATTTAAGTCCCTATGCGCTTAGAAAATAAGAGAAGAAAAGGAACAATAGGACATACAACTTAAGAAAAAGTATACCTTAACTTAAAATAAATGAATTGATTTGATTTGATTTGATTTGATTTGATTTTATTCGTCGAGTGAAACATTAATGATAGAAAAGAAAGAAACACCGACAAAGATAGCCCATGAAAGCCGAAAAGGCGTATTTACAATGGGGTCCTTTCTAGTGAAACGTAGGATATATATGACATAATGAGAACAAAGTATAATAACTAAATTATTACATACATATAACAACAGATAATAATACAAAGAGATGAACGAATCCACCAACAAAATTTTGCTAAATATTAATACATTCAAGCAAATTATAGTTTAACATAATTGTACTCAATAAAAACAATGATTGATTGTGATTAAGCTGTTATCTGCATGTTTGTGCTAGTTTCTTGTTTTAGGTGTTGCTTTAATACACTCTTGAAATTAATAAACTTCTTAACCCGTTGTATACTGAGAACTTTTTACAAAGCCGAATGAATCGTGATTGTCAAGCATGCTTGCAAGAAATTGTTTTCATTTAAAGGTGAATCAAAGACAGACTTAAATAGATCAATGTCAGATAATTAAAAAAATATAATGTTTTTATATGTTTATACAATCATGAGTGAAATAAACAGTCGAGAAGAGGGATGATCTGTGGTTCTTCAGCCCGCATATATGCGGGCTAAGTATACAACGGGTTAATAGCTTTAACATGATTTGGAAGAGAATTCCAGCATTGGATACCATAAAAATAAAAAGTGTTTCCTATATATCCTTCACGTTTAGGTAAAACGAAATTAAAATGACTATTTCTAGTTACGTGTTCATGGATATTTGAGACACGAGTGAAATTATTAGTTATATAATGATCTAAAGTATCTGAGTAGAATATTTTATGCACATGGTGCAACACTAATTGTTTAGACCTTTGATCTACATAGAGTAAACCTGCTTCTTCAAGTTCATTACTACCGACATGTGTTCTTGGGCCTAAAATGTTAATGAATCTTACAACCTTATTCTCAATTATCCTTATTTTTTTCTTATCAGTCTGGCCCAGACTACTGAACCAAGCTGCATTGGCATAGTCAAACAGGCATTGTATTAAAGCAAAACATAGAATTCGTCTTGATTTTGTATTCATACAAGCTTGGTATCTATATAAAAATTTTAAACGAGAATTAGCCTTTTTAGCAATTGAGTCTACCAACCCTGTCCATGATAAATCACTTGTTAAATCTATTCCTAAGTATTTTACTGAATCTTTTCTTATAATCACCTGATTATTATAGGTTACCTTAAAATCGTGTGCATGTTTCAACTTTCCCTTTGAACAAAATAAAATGCTTTCTGTTTTCCCAACATGTAAACTGAGCTTAATGTCCGTCATCCACTCAATGCAATTTGCAAGTTCTGTACTAAGCTTTTCTCCAATCGTCTTAGAGTTAGTGTCTGGATATATTAAAACGCTATCGTCAGCATATAAAAGTAATTTAGAACCGTTAACACAAGAACACATATCATTAATATAACACATAAAAAGAATAGGGCCTAAAATGCTTCCCTGTGGAACTCCGCATTTAATAGGCAGGGAATCAGATAATACCCTTTGCATAGTTACCACTTGATGACGATTAGTTAAATAAGATTTGAACCATTTGACACATGAGGAATCCAAACCCATGACCTCTAATTTCTTTAAAAGTATGCTATGATTAACAGTATCAAAAGCTTTTTGTAAGTCCAGAAGAACCATTCCAACAAAGCGCCCTTGAGAAACTTCATTCCTAATAAAATCCGACAAATGTATTAAGCAGGTTTCAGTGGAGTATCCATTGCGAAAACCGGATTGAAATTCATAAATTAACTTTTTTTTCTTGAAAATATTTCTCTATTTGTGCATGAACAGATTTTTCCAAAATTTTTGAGACTACACTTAAAACGCTGATAGGCCTATAGTTGCCAACATCAGTTTTATCTTTTTTTTATAAAGAGGAGTTACCTTCGCAATTTTCATGTCGTCGGGAAAAGTAGAGGACATAAGAGATAAATTTATAATATAATTTAATGGTTTATACAGAATTCTTGCCCCGTCTTTTAAAAATCTTGCTGGTATCATATCCAGCCCAGTACTTTTAGAAATTTTCAATTTTTTTAATTCATCCAAAACAAACTTTGCAGTAACGGGGGGAAAATGAAAACTATCTTTCGAGATTCTTTTCTCGTCATAAAATTTTTGAAATTTGTCACTGTCGGTTTTTAATGGTAATTTATTAACTAACCTGTCTGCTACAGTCGGTCGTAAAATAATTATTAAACTCATTTGCAATTTTAGTTTTATCATGACTTAATTCTCCCTGTACATTAATGACTGTCTCTTGAGTAGTTTTCCCTTTTCCTTTTAGACCTAAACCCTTCAAATTTTTCCATAATTTCCTAGAGTCATGTTTGTTTTCCTCAATTTGATCTTGAAAATATTCAACTTTAGCTCTTTTTACCTTTCTTTGTACCAGATTCCTTAGAACATTGTATTTTCTTTTGAGCTCTAAATTGCAATTATCCTTTTTCATATTCCTGTAGGCTACGTTTCTTTCCTTAATTAACATTCCTTAATTGATCATTTCAAAGAATAGAAGAGATGTGTCTTCAAGAGACTTTTGAAATGATCTAATGTATCAGTCTGTCTGAGGTTCATTGGGAGTTTATTCCATAACTATGAGGCAGCTTGCTGGAAAGATTGATGTACAATTGATGTACGTTGATTATTTACAAGTCGCATATGTACGTTCACTCGTTACAGATATACATCATTTATGTTATATTATTTTCATTTATTGATAAAATAGTTCATAGCCTATTATGTTTCCAGTATTCAAAATCAACATGATATCCAATAATTTATAGATTAACATACGAAGCCAATTAAGCCATCATTACTTGTGCAGCTCCTTTTTGTTTTTCCTCAGACAAATCATGTTGTGCAGTAAAAGTGTGATATTTTGGGTATAAATATGTTATTGTATTTGATATACTTTTTAATTCATGTCAGTATGTACATTTTTTTCGAACTTGAGTAAATTTAGGATACGCCTATACATCTACATAATATATGTCATATATGTCATATTATATACATCAGCCAAGGGTATCATTTCAGAAAGCATTCTGTATTCTTATGTAAAAGTCTAACGAACTTATTATGTGAAGATTAATCAGGTCAATCCGTTGTCTCACGAAGTATTCATGATTTTCAAACATTAATATTTCATGGTGGTTATGAATAAGTGTTTGTACAAATAAACCTAAAAATGTTGTTCATATACCATGTGTACTAAAATGCAATTTTCTGGCCCAAGTCTTCAATATTGATCGACTATAACTAAGCTATTCCGAATATTTTGTAATATAATATTTGTATAGTCAAAATGTATTTTAAGGTTAATATATTCATTTCGACAAAATTTAGAAGGTTCCACCTCGGACATAATTACATGCACTGACATCACGTATGACCCCAGAGCTCAGATTTAGGTAAGCCTCCACAAAGTTACACATTCACTTAAAGAGCTTAGTTTCCACTAAAATAACGATGTTTGCACCCAAGAAATCCGACATTAATTCATTCGATATGAAATCATTTAGGAAAAAGAATGAGCCGATGCATTGATAAACGATTCTTCTTCATCCACAAATTCATCAGAAGGGTTCGTAATCATATTACCATAGACGTGGACATTGCTTAGGACGATAGAATCTGGGTTTGGACCAGGAGCCCTTGGATCGTCATAATCCGACTCCGTTCGGTTGGTCTTTCGGCTAATATCAGGTTTGGCGTACAAGGTTCAGTTATCATTGGTTAAACATTGTTTAAACATTGGTCGTGATGCCTTCGATTTTGATGGCGAAGTATATCCATTTCAAAGTCTCTCCGTGTCCTTGATGACGGAGATGTTGTGAGAAAGATGTCGCAAAACTGGATCATCATATTCGGACTGTACTCTTTTGGTCTTGCGACTCTTGTCTGGTTTGGCGTAAAAGCACTTATTTCATACTTGCCAAATGTAGGTGCTGTTGTCCCTCAGCACATTTCGAGATGTATATGGTGTCATCGAAGACACAGTGATGTCTTCATTTTAAATTCGTCTTTATGATTCTTGGAAGTTAGAGGAGGTTTCAATGGAGGCGTCAAATTATCCTTTGCGCCATCTTTAAGGGCGCAACTCTGTGACCACGGCCATTTTTGTAATCAGAATTTTCATTTGGAGACATCCTGCCCTCCTGCATCTAACTGACGCTGCTGCGTGATTACACTGTTAGGCGCTGTTCCTGTACAACGTTGCATGGTTCTTCCGGAATGTTAAGAGACTGATCATCAACACAACGGGACGGTAGAATGATGTCTATCTCATGATTCATCATAGTTTGAATGGTGGTATCTATCCTTTTTCAAATGAGCACACAACATACAAACTCCAGCGGCGATGCAACATTGCGCCAAGCACCGATGCAACCACATGCCAAATTATGTTATTTCATTTGATTTCAAAGTCTCTCAGGTTTCGAGAAAACCTTTGAACAGTTCGCTTTCTGTGAATATTTTTGGTAGGTGTAGTGTCCTGTGTAGGTACTTCTGTGAAGTCCTCAGGTAAATTACGATGTTGTAATCGGTAATTACCTTAATAAACATCGATTATCGATGAGGGGTTTCAATTGACATGGATACATTGTATTCTGATTTCTTGTTGAAGTAGAGAATCTTGACACCCAGCACGGAAAACCGACAATTATTTTCTTGACACCGCAAAGAAAAATAATATGCCGAGATCAGTAACGATAAAATCATTTGTATAATCAATTCGAATAGAATTGCCGTCAGTACTGTACCACCAAAGTCGCGTTTGTCTCCCCGACATTGCAACATTCAAAGTGAAATTTCTTAGTTAGGTCTTTGCCTATTGTTTGATGCTGGATAGAAAGAAACGTACACGTCTTATTGAAGTTTCTTCTCCTTCAAAAAACAAAGCACTTCCTGCGGCCACTATCCCGTCGTCGTAGATGTTTTCGAGAGTCAAGTAAGCACTGATCTTGTTTGTTAAATTGAAAGCTCCATCAACCTCCATCACAGGTGTCTCGTACTCATACACCACCTTATCTTCTGCTACAAGTTGTGCTCGATCACCTACGTTCACCTGCACCCACTGACAAGACATCTGTAATCTCCCAATTTCTTGGTGAAATAGCGTTGAACAAATAGGGTCCGTAGCTTCAATGGTTATATTGAATACAACAATCGCACAAAGGGATTGCATCCCCTGATAAATACTGACAATATGTTTTCCAGAATCACCTGGTTCTGCAAGCGCGAT
>CALNVZ010000218.1:25541857-25555150 GCA_940671915.1 Paracentrotus lividus
TTAGCACATCCTCTCTTGTTCCATCTTAGCACACTGAGAACTGTAACAACTGACCCGTGTAACTTCCATACCCGGTCTCCCCTACCTTGAGGCACTCCAGCCTTCAGGGTCGTCCACTCAGATGTAATACCTTTGTAGCGCACACATTGACTCCTATTGATGAGGAAATCCGCTATCCACCGAATCAATGCCGGTTTCACTCCATATGAGATCATCTTTTCAATTGCAACAGTATGGTCTATGCGGTCAAAAGCTTTCCGAAAATCTGTCATGACGAGTGTAGATATTGCTTTGCTTTTTTCAGCGTGGAGATAAAGACAATGCAATAAATCAACTAGATAGTGTGCCGTTGAAGAGCCCTTAATATTGCCAAATTGCTTCTTGTCGAGTAACGGACCTATGTCCTTCATTAGCCATTTCGCAACAAATCCCTCAAACACTTTAGCAAAATAATCTGTCAATGAGATGGGGCGGAGCTTGTCGATACTTGCAGGAGCACTTTTTGGGACGGGCACAACAACCGCTCTCTTCCACAGCCTTGAGACAACTCCTTCTGCAAGTGAAGTACTGTATATGTGTGCCAGTGGGGTACTCAGTTCATATGCATATTCTTTGATGATTCTGCTAGGCAACATATCGGGTCCTACAGCTTTTCCTACCTTCACCTTCTTGAGCTGTTGATACACATCCAAAGGTTCTATCCTGGGAGGTGGAGAAGGGTCAGGTAAGTATGCTGGTAGATTTGTGGGATCCATGGCCGGTACATCCGCTGCAACTGACTTGAAGAAGTCATTTATCCTGTTCGCTACACCAATGTAATCAGCTCTGTCAACTCCAGGAACATTAATAAACGAGTTGACATTTTTCATATTTGTCATTATTTTGATTTCTTTGTACCATTCTGCAGGATTTGCCTTATGTTTACTAACTCTGTCATGGTAGTAATCATGCTTGGCTTTCCGTATTTCCCTTTTAATTCGGTTAGAAATATACCGTGTTTTCCCTCTGTTACCACCACTGAAAGCAATTTGCCGCTCCTTGATCAGGGACTTGATTACTGGAGTCATCCATTTCTTATCCCGGCAGTGCATTTTTTCCCGTCTTTGTAGGTAGGAACTGGTCAATATTGGAGTTAAGAATGTCATAGAAAAGCTCTCTTTGATCAATTTTGATGGAATCGCTATATCCATAAAACCGAACTCCATTCACACTTGCAATCCACGAACCGAACCGCCTCATGTCCGAGTCTCTCAGGGCCCGCGGAGCCGGGGGGGGGGGGGCTGGGTGGGGGGGGGGGGGGGCTGCAGCCCCCCACTTTTTTCAGCCAACGTGGTACAAAAATGCAAAAATGACCATACATTTGTGATTTTTAGCCTGTTCAGCCCCCCACTTTGGCTGCCCTCCACTTTCAAAAAATCGCTCCGCGGCCCATGTCCCTAAGTGGTCTTGTTATCCGTTTTGATGTAGCATTACGAAGATGAGTATGAAGCAAGCGGTGACCAGAGCACAGTGTTGTGGTCACTGGCTCCTAAGGGGCAACTCACAAATGGTTGGGTATAGAGATCTGGAAAGTTCGTGACAATTTATCAAGTATTACTTTCTCTTCTTGTCGGCGTCTTGACTATTTGTTGAAGTTGGCATTTGCAAGCAAAACTTGTTAAGTCAAGTTGGTTAAAATCCCCCATTATGGCTATGCCACATCTGGATGTCGAGCCCAATATTCGATCTATATTGTCCTGGAGATGGTCTATCAAGTCTGTCTGCGTACACACTATCTGGTGGGTGATAGACAACAGCTATATATCAATTGCGAACTGCGCGGCGGAAGACGTTCAGGTCGTAATTTTTACGCACAGGACTTCAAGTTCAACGGGTACTTCTATGGGCCATTTGTTCTGGGTTCTGTATTTCATCAACATAAAGCGCTACTCCTCCACCTTGGCGATGCTGACGTGACTTCGTGAACAGAGTATAGTCAGTTATGTTAACAAGATGCAATGGCATATCAGATCTGAACCATGTTTCGGTTATTGCTTTATTGATTTGTAAATGAGAGTGGTGCAAGTTGGATCCGTGTCATAAACTTTTAATTTTACAGTCACTTCAGCACAGCTGAATCCTGAACTATCACGAATGTGCACTCGATGAATCCCCGTATCTCTTTTTTTTTGCGCAGGCTCAATCGATAACTCAAACGTGTTATTCTTGATTCCTTTAACAAATTTGGAGCGTTCTCTGTTTCCTCGGAAAAGTGACTCCTGATGTGAATTATTATACGTTCGTATTAAACTAATCCCATTTTGAATCCACTCGAGGTATTCAGTATTTCGCAGTGGCCTGTTAACATGAAATACGATCAAAATGTTTTGACCATTAACTGCTGTAAGCAATTCAACTTCGTGTATGCAAAAGTTGTCTGCATAACGGGATGACTGGTAACACGATTGCAGAATAAAAAGAAGTAAACACATTTTAAATCCGAGGGACATTGTCCCCAAATAGTGACGATAACTCATTTAAGATAACGAAATTAGAAATGTCAGTCTCAAAGTGAGCATGAACCGATTAAATTTTAAATACCGTTGGATAGAAGCGCGAATAGAGGATGATTTCACGCTATAACAAGTAAAAATGAGAGACCGAGACAGACTTAGTTACACGCATATTATAAGACCGAGTTTTCATTTGTACATCTTGAAACTTTGTCCAATCATAAGGGCGCGGGGGATTGTCATAAAACTATACTTAAATAATCAAATAAAAATTTTCTGGGAGTGATAAAAGATCTACTGGAGAGATGCAGAATATTAATTCAATACAGAAAAGTATACTACAAAACCGAACCATTTCTCGATAGCATTAGTAACACGTCCCTGGTGCAACCTGTCATAGGTACACACTTACGTATTATAAACCAGTCATTATTTTCGAATTATATGAGATTTTGAGAACATCAGGAAATCGCAACTTCCAGCGTTACATGTGCCTTTTGATTTCTTCATAAAAATATTCGTATATCAAAGGCATTTCTATTTTAAACTTAAAATTGTTTATCATTTAGTTAATTGTAATAATTTTCATGGTATAGGAGTGTGAAAAGAATTTGAAATGAAAACAGACATGACAGATATGGAGTCCAATTTTAAATGTCTCGTTAAGTTTTAATGAAGACAGACTCTGTTATTTATTTTGATTATAATTTTATGCTACAAGTAAGGCAAGAGCAACCGATCCCCGGAAAAGCAGCAATATCTGACTATCCTAACCCATGACGAAGCAGATTGTCCCTGATACGTCACTTCCATGTTATATCGTATGTCAATAGTCTCAACGGCTTCTTTGGTATATATGCCACATCACTTTTTTTAGTTTTTTAAATGCATATGGCATGCATATTAATAACTTTTCAATTTCTTTACTATCAAAATAAAATGTAATGTAATACATTCATACAATTTGCGAATTCATGACGCTCCATGGTACGAATGTCCTGCTGTCACCATGGTCACCAGATATATCATTGATATTTAGGGTTTTGTCACTGAAGATTCCAGTCGATCTGATTGATTGGAAGCAGTGTTCTGATTGAGCCTATAGAAGTCTTCACCAGGAACCCTTGGATCATCATAATCCGAATCCAAAGCAGCAACTCGTTTTGTTTTCTGGCTCATATCGGGTTTCGCGTATAGCTCATCAACATTTCTTTTGGGTGGACCTGAACCACGACCATGCAACAGATCATGCCTTCCTGTCTTTCTCCTTACCGATGAGGAGCACGACCTTGGTGCAGTGCTATTCGGATCGGAATAATCTCTTTGTCCATCATGTGAGTGTGGTGACTATTGCAAGGGTGTCGATTTTGAAAGTGTCCTTCCTCCCTGGACACAAGATATATCTTCGTCAACATCATCCAATGAACTATATGTATGGAACACTGCGCTTTGGATTAGTTCGCGGGGTTGTGCTTGGTCATATTGGATGTTATCTTGACATTTAGACTTGATCCCGGCCTCGTGCATGGGATGTTCAAAAGAGAGATCCTTCATCCCGTGGATATTAATTGTATGAACACTGCGATTGATGTCCATTTCTTCAAAGTCACGTTGCAAAGTAAGTCCACACCCATTTTTGTGACCGGAACGTGTCTTTCCATTGCCAGTAACATGCTCATCTATGTCTGAAAGTTCAGTTGGTACATTCCTCATTGGTTGAGGCTGTGCTGAGGAGAGGTTTGTCATTTCTTGAGATTCCATCACCTCGCCATTAATTGTATCAATTCGTCCTTTATATTTTGGATTAACGTGACATCGGTGTCGTCCTCTAAAGTTGACTAGGCAAATTCCAACACTCAATGCAAGCGCGAGTGCAGATACTACAGCTAATGGAACAGTGTTTAAGGAACATTTATTTTCATGGGGCGTTTCGTTTGAATCCTTGGTCATCATATTAATTGTGGAAATCCAACTTGAATCGGTGGTTTGATCTGCATTATACTCGGTAGCACGATTTGTGACATTCACATTGATAGTTTTACATCGCGCACCATCTTTCAAATTCAGATTTTCATATGGGGACAATTTGATCACCGATGTGTTAAAATGACTACGTCTTCCTAAATCTAAACTTCCAGCGCTGTAAATGGTAAAAGTTGAGTTATTTAAGTCAGTAGCTTCTCCACTACAAACAAAAATAATGTAATTCTCTTGAGATGTAATCAATGTTTCCGTTGAGAGGTGTATAAGATCACCATTCACAGTGAACCACCACATTAAACGGATGTGTTCGCTTGTAACACAGCATTCAAAAGTAACGGTCTCAGTTTTATCTGTTTGATTAACGTAATGCCTTATTGGAGAAAATTTACACATTTGTACTTGAAATACGTCCTCTTGCGAAATTACACATTTGTCTGGTATTGCTCCTTCACGAGAAATGTCTTTGAGGCCGAAATAGACACAGAATTCGTTGGCCACATTTAATTGACCGTCATGTTTCATATTTATCATCTTCTGTTCATAAAGCACATGGTTTCCTGATACAAGTTGTGCTCGCTCCCCGTCTATAACTTGCACCCAACGACAACACATCTGTAATTTCTTTGTCTCTTTTTGGAAAACTGTCGAACAAGTTGGTTCTCTAAAGTCGACAGTCAAATTTAGTATAAAAACTGTACATATGTATCTTCAATTAATGCTATCAATGCTGAGGACATGCTTCCCTGCATCATTATTGTTTGTAAAAGAGATGAAAATTTTGAGTGTTACATTTCTCTGGACATTTAACTCATTCAATTTGTAACGTTTAAAATCAAGAGAGACATTTCCAGTGTACTCTAGAGAACGGTTGAATCGTTTTTCCCATGTCGACTCGCCCTTTGTCCACACAAGCAATTGAGTTTTACCAAGAGGAGAATCTATAAGTATCCCCAATGAAAAATTCCGCCAGTTTGCTACGTGAATGGACCTCTCCGAGCCTTCCCTCGAACCACACCACAACAAATCGTCATCAGAAAATGCTGTTTGGAAACCAAAGTGGAAAACTAGATAGAAATATAGACCTTTCAATAGGTCAAAGAAGCCCGTCCAAGGCATTGCAACAAATGTTAGATAGACGATTTGACAGGAAAATTCTAATGTTCAAAACATAATATGTATCATTGTGAGCTCATAAGAATAAACACGGTAGATGTTCATGAAGTCTGGAATTCTGGTTATAGCGTCTCCCTTGTACCCAAATGACGAGTCTTTAGTTTAAATGGTCCACAATGATATTTTGGCCGCGTCTATAAGGTTTGTTTCCTTTTATCAATAAAATGCATTTATAGAATTTTCACGATTTTGGGTGTTGATAATTTACATTGTTTAGTATCAAGTGAGAGTGACCTCGGGTCCAAATATAATCATGTGAAAACACTTCATGCAATCACTTCAATAGTTTGCCTGCTCGTGATTGATTGGTTAGAGGAACAAAATGTCGTGATTATAAAGTATCAATTGTATCAATTTCAAAACTATCATGAAGGGTTCGCTTTTCTTCTGAGTACGTTCACAATTTAAGTAGGGACAATCGAAACGTACTTTCAAAAGTGCTTAAAATCGAATCATATAACGTGATTGATATACGTACAATTATCAGTAATCAAGATAACCTTGAGCATGTTGAGCGTGGTGAAAGCATAACTTCTCTAGTGATATACTCTTCATACTTCTTTCAGTTGATGATGAACAGACAAGTGTACACAATCCAGAATTATTTGCTCAAATTATTCACAACATCATTATTAAAAATAATTAAACCCAAAATGAAAATGTATATTATATTTTGTACAAACAATGTAGTTAAAAGCACAATAAGAACATTTTAAGCCACCTGTCCTTGCGCTCAAACTTTGCTGTAAATCTGTTCACTACTATTTGCCATTACGCAATTAATATTTCAATTTTTTTTAAAATAACAAATTGACATTATAATCGGCATGCAGCAAAATTTGGACGTAGCACAATTCCGACCCACATTTAAGATTTGAAAAGTAACGATTACTATATGTTCATTTTCGTTGAAACACGGATCAGATTCCACATCTCCGGCGCCAACCCATTTGAGATTTCGGCACTCTATCCACCGCCAATTTCAGTGTATAGCAATATCCCCGATACCCATCCCGTCCAGAAAGTTCTTAAGCAAAGAATAAATAGGGACCCGTTGTATTCTTTTATGGGCCCAACTAGTTACTTGTTGCCCCTACATTACCTTTATTATTATCATTATTATTATTATTATTATTATTATTATTATTATTATTATTATTATTATTATGATTATAATTATAATTATAATTATTATTATTATTATTATCATTATTATTATTATTATTATTATCATTATTATTATTATTATTATTATTATTATTATTATTATTATTATTATTATTATTATTATTATTATTACTATTATTATTATTATTATTATTATTATTATTATTATTATTATTATTATTATTATTACTATTATTATTATTATTTTAATGAAGGTACTATAGTTGCCCTGATCATGTTAATAGCGTCCTCATCACACGACCCGGCGACCAAGATCTACACAGATCCGATGAGAGGCTATTTGAGACTATACTAGCTCCTGGATATTAGCATTTACTAATACAGTCATGTTTTAGAATTGTACTAAAATGAAAATTGAAATAAGGGACAGTCGTAAAACTATCATTCATCCTAATCCAAAATTTCTCCCTAGCTCTTCCCCAGCAGTTTCGGAGCCCATTTAGATTGAAACCCCTGGGATAGCAAAACTCCTATGTCTTGCGTTTTGATCTTCATCTCTCACTGGCGCCTATCGAACCTCACTGAATTCATGTAAGAAAACACGAACGCTATGATGCTTACACAGTGGGCTATGGTTGACACAACCAGCACAGGTGTGAGCCACGATTCCATTGCTTTCTTATAGCTTGCTCCTTGTTCAAAAGGTGAAGTAGTAGCTGACTTCGTCTCATGAAGATTGCTCTCAGATGTTGCATCTTGATTGAGGGGTGTCAGCATCAGACGTGAAAAGTTAACGGTGACGACTTCACATCGTTGATCATTTTCCGAGGGAGATTTAGTAAGTATTGTACGAATAATATCTGCTATCCCTATTGTATGTTTGTATTTACTATAATTTCTCAAATCCAGACTTTCAATACTATGCACATTTATAGTTGACGGATCTTCCTCTATTCCACAGAGGAACAAGAACATACTGCTAACATTGCTTGTATTGTTATTCAGTGTAGAATTGATCGACAATTCATTGCCTACACCGTCATATACCAGGGTAATGGGTTTACTTTGATTAGTGACGCAACATTCAAATGTAAAATTATTAATGTGAATATTAAGAATTTGATGTGCTTTTAAAACGGGGAATCGACATGTCTTATTTGATTGTCCTTTCCGATGAGAAATAACGCACGAATCGGGCGCATTCGATGTTTTGTCAGTAATGTTCTGAATATTGTTGTGAGTACTAAATGTACTTATGTATTTCTTTGTTTTATCCTTCTTTCCTCTTCTCTCCTATAAATTCTTATGTATTTCTTTGTTTTATCCTTCTTTCCTCTTCTCTCCTATAAATTCTTATGTATTTCTTTGTTTTATCCTTCTTTCCTCTTCTCTCCTATAAATTTCTTATGTATTTCTTTGTTTTGTCCTTTAACTTTCATTTCTGTTACATATTTCTTCCTTCCATTTGCGCTTTACTTACTGCTGTATCTTTGAAATGTAATTCTTTGATTTTATATACATACGGAGAGCTACCGTAGTCATGCTACCGTAGTGCTCCGAAAGCCGCTTATTGTCTACTTCGAAGTGTGCCCGATCTCCTTCGTTCACTTGCACCCATTGACAAGGCATCTGTAATTTCCCATCTTTTTGGTCGAGTCGTGTGGAACATACTGGCGCTGGAGTTTCAACAGTAAGATTCATTAACAGTTCTGTACATAATACCTGTGCATCCAAATTAACTGTGATGACATGATAGCCAGTATCAGTCTCGTCCATGTAATCGATGAAAAGATCAAATACGGTGTCGTTATTTTTGTTCACTTTCTTCAATTTGTAACGCTTGTCATCAACATCTTCACTATTTTCAGGCTTGTATACTAAAGAATAATTTTGCCACTTTACCATAGTTCTCTCTTCCTTAGTCCACACCAATGCTAGGAAATCAAGTAACGGATCCTTCAAATAAAATCTCCTGTAAAAATTATGTCCGCTAATAGCGTCAACTGATTCTTCTTGCTCTCGGCCACACCAGAGTAGATTTTCTTCAGCAAATGTGACGTTGCAAATAATGAGCCAACCAAGAAACAGTAAAAGTATCTTTTGTTTAAGATATACAAAATTGGGAGACATTTTTGAAGAGCTCGTGTATAATTCAAATCGAAATTGTTAGTGCCATGTAGGACCCTGCTTAAAGTGTTGACCAAATTGAGTACAGACATATAAGCTCATACAATAGCCACATGCATAAGAAAGTTTATCGAAGGTGTTATAAATTTTGAAAAACGATACTAGCGTGACCAAAAAAAAAATCCTTGTTTCACTGCCTTACCCTTCATGATAAAGCCCAACAATGAGCTGGAAATTGGAAATGATTGGCCGAACAATGAGAAGTATAACCGGAACAGTTATGTTGGGCGGAGCCTCGTGAAAGATTGATTTGAAGTAATAATAATAATTGGAAATTTATAATGCGCAGTTTCTATATGTATATAATCAACTGCGCAAGTAGGTCTACGCCTGATCACCTTACCAACTGTATCACTTGATATCCCACACTAACTTAGTTTAAATAAGAGCAAATCTATTCTTCATTTTACACAGGAAGGTGGCATTAATTCAAATTCTAAAACTAACATTTATCCTAATGATAATCCAAGACTTCACCCTCATCCATGTTCAGTAGCTTAGGAGTCCATTTAGCTTCAACCCCCTGGGAAAGTGAATCCCATTTCCCCTTCATTTTGATCTTCATCTTTCGAATCTGTTCCCTACTGAATCTTTGCTGCATTTATGTAAGAAAACACGAACGCTATGATGCTAATACAGTGGGCTATGGTTGACAAAACCAGCACAGGTGTGAGCGATCATTCCATCGCTTTCTTGTGGCTCCCTCCTTGCTTTGAGTCACTAGTTGCCCCTAGAATACCTTTATTTCGATAAAGGGTATATACTCTGGTTGCCCCCATTAATGGTGCCCTCATTTAATTTCGCGGGACCAAGATCTACACAGATCTGATGATAGGCAAGTTGAGACTTTACGGGCCCCTGGATGTTATCATTCATTAATATACAGTCATGTATTAGGATTGTAATAAAATGAAGAAAAAAAAAGGAATAACGTATAGTCCTAAAACTAACATTTATCCTAATCACAATCCAAGACTTCACCCTCATCCATGTTCATTTAGCTTCAACCCCTGGGATAGTCCGAATTGCATTTATCCTTTATTTTGATCTTCATCTTTCAAGTCTGTTGCCTACCGAATCCTCACTGAATTTATGTAAGAAGACACGAACGCTATGATGCTAACACAGTGGGATATGGTCGACACAACCAACACAGGTAAGAGCCATGATGTCATATACATTGCTTTCTTATTGCTACCTCCTCGCTCAGATGGTGAAGTAGACATGGAAGTAGCCATCTCTGGCATCTGAAGATCTTGCAGAGATGTTGTATCCTGATTGTCGGATGTCGAATTAAGGCATGCTAAATTCACGGTGATGACTTCACATTGCAGGTCTCATTTTAGAATAGTTTTTCCCTTTGTACTTATATCTGATATCCTCATTGTATGTCCGTGCACACAATGTCCCCTCAGATCCAAACTTTCAATTGTAATAACATTGACATTTGAGACATCTTCCTCCACTCCCCCCCCCCAAAAAAAAAAAAAAAAATTGAACGCGCTGTTTGCATTGCTTGATTTGTGATCTAGTGAAGAATTGATAGACAATTCTTTGCCATTATCGTCGTATACCAGGGTAATGGGTTCACTTTGATCTGTGACGCAACATTCAAATGCCACGTTCTCAATTTGGTCATTTTGTATTAGACGTGGTGTTATAGCGGGGAATTGACATGACTCCTGTCCATTCCCTATCTTGCGAGAAACTACGCAAGATCCGGGTGCGGTTAGTGTTTCATCGGGCATTTCTTGAAGAGTGTGGTGATATTGAAGTAACTGTTACAATCTAAATTCTGGATCCGATATCCATATACGATGTGATTGTCTACCTCGAAGTGTGCCAGATCCCCTTCGTTCACTTGCACCCAGTAACAAGACATCTGTAATTTGTCTGTCTTTTTCTGGAAAATTGTCGAACAAGTTGGTTCTATTATAAAGTCTACATTTAAATTTAGTATTATTCCAGGCTGACAAAATAACAAACACAGTATTTGCGGTTATGTCGTGGCTTTATTGAAACTTTGTGATGGACGCTTATTTGCCAATTATCATTTGAGGTGTCAGAACAAAATATCACATAATATATATATATAACATCATCAACAGATATCAGCCTCCCCGCCTATGCAATCGAGTAAGGCCTAAACGTATATCATTCAATTTCATCGTAAACAGATAACAGCCTCCCCGCCTATGCAATCGAGTAAGGCCTAAATGTATATCATTCAATTTCATTTCATGTATGTGTTATTGCCCAACAGGATAATTTATTTACGTTAACATTATACCATCCCCCCGCCTGCGAAATCGAGTGAGACATAAAACCATGTTACCAGCCTACCCGCCTCTGAAATCGAGTGGGCCAAAACGTATTACTAGCATATTATACCGTCTCCCCGCCTCTGAAATCGAGTGAGACATAAATCTATAATGTATCGACCTCCCCGCCTCCTGAAATCGAGTGAGGCCTAAACATAGTATACCCTGCAATAACACAGAACAGATATAAACATTTCAAATCATCAATAAACCCATATACCAGCCTCGCCGCCTGGAAGATCAGGTGAGGCGTAACATTAAACGTGACACCCTAATTTACTTCCGGTTTACAGAGTTTGAGAATTAATATGTAGGTACAACTAGGTCGCCCGCATTCAAATCGAATGGGCGGAAACCTATGAATTGACATGCAACAAATTCAACTAAATATATATGGCACCCCCTCGCCTGTAAAAATCGAGTGGGGTCAAATTATCAGATGACAAGTGATCACTAGACTTGAACACGACATGCCATTATTCACGCTTGTACTCTGAAACCACGCATTATTTCAGCGTACATGTACATATTACACGGTCCATCTAAACGGGGGTAAACCAACCAATTTTTGGAAATTCCGCTATCAACTTTGTGCACGACGTTAATATATAAATCAGTGTGTGACTTTGCCAATAATTTGACCACACTGTATTCAATTTATAAAATCATATCCATCAAAGGATCACATACATAATATTATTTCATGTACTGATTATCTATCGTCTCTATTGCCATAATACTCATATTTTATTGCTCATAATTATCCATATGGCAAATCGAGACAATTTAATCAAACAAGACACGGTTGACTCCCGTCACTCAACCATGAAATATTTATCAAGGCATAAAAACAAGCCTTTTAGCCTTGTAACCCAGTACAAACCAGTCCATTCTTTTTTTTTTTTTTTTTTTTAACGAACTGGAGCTTCTATCAGCACGAATTTTTCGTACGTAAGACAGATTGGATAACATTGAAACTCTCCACATATTATGAGTAGCCATGAGTATAAAATTAGCATTATTATACCAAAAATCATTTTGCCCGTCCCCGTGATACGATAAAGCATTATCGATCTATTTCCTAACCAGCCCTGCCCGGGTAAAAAACCAGCTTGGACCCGACAGGGCCCAAAGTTCTGGAAAACCCTTGGCCTAACACCAACCCACCCTTAAATCCAATCATTATTTCCTTAAAAAATATTCGACTGAATCAATTTCCATTACAGCTTATATATAGAAATTACAATACTATTCATTAACTTCAATTCAATATCACAATGTAATAGTAAGCGCTATAATCGAACGCCTTATGTGAATCGCATACAAAATGATCAGTGAGTATCAACACTATCATGCATCGTTTCAATGATATATATATATCTGCAAAACTCTCTCTGGTCTTTGAAAACACATGTATTGCTTTCATTACCCAATGGTATACGCAAATAAACGTACCAGATATCTCTTTTTATTATCCATACACCCAGCAATAGTGCTAGAGTTTCATGAAGACCAGTGCCATCATTATCAAGCGATTACATTATATATCATAATATCCCGTTCATAACATTCAACTGCATCCGCCGCCACTTACAGTGCATATTTCCACTCCTGAGAGAATTAAAAAACTGGTCTTCGAATAGACCCATAATCAACACATTAGTTAGCTTCCGCATGCTACGAAATATTAATTGTAGCACCTTGGCAAGGTAATCTTTGAAGCTAAATTATCTGTACTCAAAGAACATATCCATGCTATACCAAATACAAACCCACGACCTCAGCGTGGTTAAATAATTCAACTACGACACCTCCTGCACCCAATCTCCAATACCAACGTCAATATTTCGCGGACATCGCTACTTCACATTAATCTTTATTTCTGTATGCTCATATATAGCCACCACCACTCTTTGCTTAACCATCACACAGAAACTCATTTTAAGGTTGGAGATAATGGGGAGGTGGTGGGCAAATTTTTCACTCAAACATATAAGTGTCCTATCACC
>CALNVZ010000218.1:25561848-25597726 GCA_940671915.1 Paracentrotus lividus
CAACACGTTCAATTCGTAGCGTTTAAGAATAAGGGAGTCATTTCCTGTGTATTCTAGAGAACGGTTGTATCGTTTTTCCCATGTTGACTCGCCCTTTGTCCTCACAACTGAGTGACTCCTACCAAGAGGAGTATCTAAAGGGATCCCAAATGAAAGATTCCGCCCGTGTGCTACGTTAATTGATCTTTTTAAGACATTCGGCGAATTACACCACGACCACACTTCGTCATTTGAAGATATTGATTGGAAAGCAGAGTAGAAAACTAGAAAGAAATATAGACCTTTCAATAGGTCGACGAAGCCCGTCCAAGGCATTGCAACAAATGTTGATAGACGATTTGACTACAAAAACTCCGATGTTCAATACATAACATGAAGTATTGTGAGCTCATAAGACTGAAAAGGTAGATGTTATGAAGTCTGGAATTCTGGTTATACTGTATCCCTAGTATTAAATACTAATATTTAGTTTAAATGGTCCACACTAAGATTGTTCCGCGTCTATAAGGTTTGTTTCCTTTTATCAATAAAATGCATTTATACAATTTTCACGATTTTGGGTTTTGTTGCTACTAATTTACATTGTTTAATATCACGTGAGAGTGACCTCGCGTCCATGTAATCATGTGAAAACACTTAATGCAATTACTTCAATAGTTTGCCTGCTCGTGACTGATTGGTTAGTGGAACAAAAATTGAACTGAGGCCAAGTGGTATGTCGTGATTAAGTACCAATTGTATCCATTTCAAAACTATCACGAAGGGTTCGGCTTTCTTCTAAGTGCATTCACAATTTACGTAGAGACAATTGAAACCGTACTTTCAAAAGTGCTTAAAATCGAATCATATAACGTGATTGATATACGTACAATTATCATTAGTAATCAAGATAACCTTGAGCGTGGTGAAAGCATAACTTCTTCAGTGATATACACTTCAACCTTCTTTTAGTTGATGATGAACAGACAAGTGTACACAATCCAGGATTATTTGCTCAAATTGTTCATAACATCATTATTAGAAATAATTAAACACAGAATGAAAATGTATATTATATTTTGAACAAACCATGTAGATAAAAATGCAATATGAACATTTTAATTCACTTGTCCTTGCGCTCAAACTTTGCTGTTAATCTGTTCACCCGGTATCAGTTAGTACTATTTGCCATTACGCAATTAATATTTCAATTCGTTTTAGTAACCAATTGACATTATAATCGGCATGCAGCAAAATTTGGACGAAGCACAATTCCGACCCTTATTTAAGATTTGAAAAGTAACGATTACTTCTTCTTATGTTCGTTTTCGTTGAAACACATTGTCACATGCATTGGATTCCACATCACCGGCGCCAACCAATTTGAGATTTCAGCACCCAATCCACCGCCAATTTCAGTGTATAGCAACATCCCCGACACCCATCCCGTCCAGAAAATTACCAAGCAAAGAAGAAATAGGGAACCGATGTATTCTTTTGTGGGCCCAACTAGTCACTTGTTGCCCCTATATTACCTTTATTTTAATGAAGGTACTATAGTTGCCCTGATCACACGACCCGGCGACCAAGATCTACACAGATCCGATGATAGGCTATTTGAGACTATAGGATATCCTGGATATTAGCATTCACTAATACAGTCGTATTAGAATTGTAGTAAAATGAAAATTGAAATAAGGGACAGTCCTTAAAACTAACATTAATCATAATCCAAGATTTCTCCCTAGCTCTATTCCAGCAGTTTCGGAGCCCATTTAGATTTAAACCCCTGGGATAGCAAAACTCCTATGTCTTGCGTTTTAATCTTCATCTCTCACTGGCGCCTATCGAACCTCACTGAATTCATGTAAGAAGACACAAATGCTATGATGCTTACACAGTGGGCTATGGTTGACACAACCAACACAGGTGTTAGCCATGATTCCATTGCTTTCTTATAGCTTGCTCCTTGTTCAGATGGTGAAGTAGTAGCTGACTTCGTCTCATGAAGATTGCTCTCAGATGTTGCATCTTGATTGAGGGGTGTCAACATCAGACGTGAAAAGTTAATGGTGATGACTTCACAGAGTAGATCTCTTTCCAGGGGAAATTCAATACGTTTTGTACGTATAATATCTGCTATTCCCATTGTATGTCCGTATTCAATCTCTTTTCTCAAATCAAGACTTTCAATTTTTAGCACATTGATAGTTGATAGATCTTCCTCTATACCACAAAGGAACAAGAACATTCTGATAGCCTTGCTTGTATTGTTATTTAGTGGTGTAGAATTAATCGTCAATTCATTGCCTTCGCCGTCATATACAAGTGTAATTGGTTCACTTTGATTGGTGCCGCAACATTCAAATTCAAAATAATTAGTGTGATTAGTAAGAATTTGACGTGCTTCTACAATGGGGAATCGACATATTTCATTTGATTTTCCTTCCTGATGAGAAATCACGCATGACTCGGGCGAATTCGATGTTTTGTCAGCAATGTTCTGAAGAGTGTTGTGGGCACTAAAACTATGTGTGATATTACAGGAACCGTTACAATCTAAATTTCCAATGCGATGTCCGAATACGAAGTTGTTGTCTGCTACGAAGTGTGCCCGATCTCCTTCGTTCACTTGCACCCATTGACAAGACATCTGTAATTTCACATCTTTTTGGTCGAGTCGTGTGGAACATACTGGCGCTGGATTTTTAACAGTTAGATTCATTAACAGGGCTGTGCATAATATCGATGCATTCAAATTAACTGTGATGACATGATAGCCAGTATCATTCTCGTTCATGTAATCGATGAAAAGATCAAATACGATGTCGGTGTTGTTCACTTTCCTCAATTTGTAGCGCTTGCTATCAACATCCTCACACTCTTCAGGCTTGTATACTAGAGAATGGTTTTGCCACTTGACCATCATTCTCCCTTCCTTTGTCCACACCAGTGCTTGGACATCAAGCAACGGATCCTTCAAATAAAATCTCCTTGAGAATTCATACAAACTCCTTTGGTCAACAATTTCTTGTTGTTCTTCGCCACACCATAAAAAATCATATTCAGCAAATGTGGCATTGAAAATGATTTGCAAAGAAAGAAACAACACAAAGATTTTCTTTCTAAGATATACATTACTTAGAAACATCTTTGGAAGAGCGTAGGTACAATATTTTTGTGGAAGAGGTTCTTGCGAAGCAGAAACAAGATTCGTTATCCTACACTTCCTCATAGTAAAGACAATATATAGTTTTCGAAATGTGAATATTCAAAGTTCAGCATTAATTTAGTATACGCTAAAATGTAGATTTTTCATTCGCTTTCACACCATGATGGGAATAACAATAAAAAATGAATAAAATAAAACTAGGAATCATAGATTCGGTTTCGTCATTAGTAGAGCCATAGCGCAAATAACTATAATTATTATTATCATTTAAAAGTACAGTGAAACAGAAACCGACACAGAACTCTTCATTCTCAAGAGACTTCCAATTCACTCTTTTTGATGTCTAATTGGTCTTACTTCATAAACGTGTCATATAGAAACCAACACTTAAAAAAAAAATTCTGCAGGTTTTCTATGAAAAATATATTTTCAAATTTGCCTATACCGGTATAAAGACGTTCCCTATCATTTGTTTATATATAAAGTTCCCATTTATCACAATTGCCTACAAAACATACGATTATTTACTGTTGAAGACAGAAAATGTTAGTGGCACAACCCATTTTGGACAAATCATGCAGTTTTTTTTTCTATTATACGTAGGCCATGGACGTCCATGCGTAGGCTATGATGAACTGACATCGGGTACTTCCTTATGTCATTCGGAATAGTTAACTACTCATACAGCACCTCAAACCTTCGAAGTCTACAGAGAGAGTATCTCCACTTTCTTTGTATCACTCATCATTTGCTCATCGGTACTCGCATTTAATTACTCAGAAAAGCAAAAATACTGGAAGTTATATTCTTTTATGACATTTGTAATGGTACGAATAGGACCGAAAACGGGCAAGATCTTTAAACCAAGTCACGACAAATAGGTGGGAAATTAAGGTGAACATATTCAATCAATTAGAATAATATGTCACAAGTTTGGTGATTTGTACAATTGATTTGAATTATACAAACAATTATATCTCATGTCTCTGAATTGAACCCATAATAGAGTACCGAATTGCAGTCGTCGTGATTATCCTTCGTTTCGGTGCCAGGTTCCAAATATTAAAGCTCTTTCATGATTAGGCTGAATGCGTTCCACCTGCGGGCTGCACATGGGGTTAATTTTTTTATAGAATAATTTCATATTTTAGGGATTTTTTTCCTCTAAAAAATTGTGGGAGGGGGATGGGGAGGCCGGGCCGCCAGTCCCCTCCCACTGGATCCACGTTTGCTCTTATACGCATTGGCTGTATTATTTGCCATTGATGAACATTTTCGTTCCTATTTATAATTTAAGAAAAGTTTACTTTGGACTTTTGTTTTGAGCGTTTGATTTACAGAAACAGTCTCTATAAAGTTCTGTCAAAAAGTAATTTGATTGATGTACACTAGCTTTTGCCTTAAATAAAAACATCTAAGGAGTATGTCATATAAATCATTTTAAATAATTGATGTCGGGATATCTAACGTTGATTTTTATGTTAATAGTAATTTAGAATGATTTTTTCAACACTTTATTTTTAATAATATTTCCGAACAGACGTATTCATGTACAAATCACTTGTTCCTGTTTCATCGGCCATAACTTTGGATGCCGACTGAGTAGAGGTAAGCATCTTCGGGGTTTTCCGGGTCTTTTCGGGTTTTGCGTACAGAGCCTCAATATCCTCCGTTACAGGCAATATTTCTTTTCGAGATTGAAAATACGTTTCAGGAGAGGCAATAGGATTCTGTGCGTTGTAGGGATCCTGGCAAACCTTGCGACCATCGGGTCGGAGGGACTGCAGCGAAGAGGTCGATGGTTCGGAGCTAGGTATCTTCGCAGATTTCCGGCTCATATCGGGTTTTGCGTACAGAGCTTCTACATCTTCCATTGACTTGGCAAATATGACTTGTGGAGCAGTAGCATTTGCATTGATAGTGGTGATTCGATGATGTGAACTAGTGTTAAATCTAGTCTCTTTCTGATCCCGGGAGCCATCCAAAGTATCCACCATCG
This sequence comes from Paracentrotus lividus, assembly GCA_940671915.1. Lineage (NCBI taxonomy): Eukaryota > Metazoa > Echinodermata > Echinoidea > Camarodonta > Echinidae > Paracentrotus > Paracentrotus lividus. The sequence goes on from CALNVZ010000218.1 coordinate 25,566,999, forward strand.
ACGGATTACTATAGGACTGTGAGGTTTCAATCTGCTGATCATTAGATGTCCCGTGCGCATACACTGAACACGGGTTTACGACCGCCCCCTGGGCCCGAGAAGCTTCTTCTGTACGATGTGCACAAGGAGATATGCTTGCCATTTCTATACAAGCATCGTCAGCTTCCTGTGCTGCTGGGGTTGAACTAATTTCAGGTTCAAATGCCTGTCTTCTTTTAGTGGTACGATACATCTTAGCAAGACAAATGCCAATCACGATTCCAAATGCTAAAGATATTACTATCGCAATAGAGACTAGTATTATCGTTGTGTCCCAAACAATATTTTCCACTGATTCAGAATTGGCGTCTGACGTTGTTACGTAATCAACAGAAGAAGTGGAAGGTCCAGTAGAACGAACAGTTTCAAATGAAGTTGGCCTACTTTTGCTGATAATGTCCAGAGTAATATTTATGTGTCTACAATCCGAGCCCTCTGTAGAAATTGCTTTCTGTCTTGAAGCCAGGTCGTAGGGTTGTGTCTGGAAGGATACGTTGTTACTTTGAAAGTCTTCTAAATTAAAGTATTTCATGCTTTGCAATATGACTCTGGAACTTCCATTCTCTTCACCGCAAAGCAAATATACATTATGCACATTGTGTAGAACATAATTTTGTACAGATGCGACACGTTGGATTTTTCCACCTGCGTAATACCACCACGTAGGCATTGTAATGCTGCTTCCACTTGTACTACAACATTCTAATTCAATCTTATCTCTTGTTCTCTCCCGAATTTCTTGTTGTTCAATTGATGGGAAAATACATGTCTTATTAATATTGATCTGGCTATGAAAACTAATACATTCGTATGGCGAGTCATTGTTGACTTGTAGGCTTTCTATTGTCATATAAACACTGAACGCGCCTTTTCTATAATGGCTCCAAGTAAAAATTCCAGATTCGTCCTCTGATAGTAAACGATCTTCTGCTAAAATCTGTGCGTAATCTTCTTCATCAAACTGCTTCCAATTACAAGACATTTTCACATTACCCTTTGCTCTGTCAAGAAGGGAGGTGCAAGTAGGATCCGTATTATAAATGTACAAAGTAAATCTAATACAAATGACCTGATTACCTTTATAAATGTATACCACATGGCTTCCTGAATCACTTTCTTGTGCGAGTTTAATCGATAATATCAACGTCTTGTTCTCGATTCCATGAAGGATAAACCTAAAACGTGTGTTGCTGACATTGCCGTTGGAATTCCAATTTGAAATATTGCATGATCTAATAATAGCATCGTCTTTTGTCCAAATCAAATAGTTAATTCGCCGAAGTGGCCTCTTCACATCAAAACGGGTAGATATATTTTGACCATTCACTCCGTAAATTGATTGAGCTCGGAACTCACAAATGCTTCCATCACAAAATGATTTCCGGAAACAAGTTTGCAGAATAAGAAATACAGCAATGAATTTCATGATGAGTGTGGAGGCTGTTGAATAAAGCATGTTTGGTAAATTCCTTTCGGCATCAGCCTCAATTTAGATATAAAGAAGCGAAGATTTATGGAGATACAAGCATTAGAACCATGAAGTATCACGCCTTTAGATTTGATAACCTATTAGACGAGAGACCGAATCCAAACTGACGCTAGTAGCTACATTCTTTGAGATGTTTGAAAAGATGAAAGTCGTTATTTATTTTTAGAATGGACAATTCATCCAATTATATCTGAGAGAAGAATGTCATAAAGGCGATTGGCATAGCTAAGATTATATGAAAGTGAAACAATAACGACAGAAGAAACTTAGATTGCATGAAAGCGATCCAAGAACCACAAGTGGCATGGAGAACAATAAATTCAGATTTCATGATGATATGCAATTTGAAAGTGAGCTTGGCAATGAAATTATTGATAAAAGATACACTCACTGAATGATAAATGATAATCTTGTCTCATGGCACCAATCTGCACCTCAGCGAGAAGATACACAATTAGAACCTGGACAAGAGACTGCGATGGGGCGGACGTTATCAAAATAATTTGCACGGCAAAGGACAGTTTAATTTATTTTCATGTAAACCTCTTGCATTTTTAGCTCAAAAAAGCCTCTAGAATATACTCAAAACGTGACAGGGATGCAGTAACATTGAATGATATTCCATTGGCAATTTACTTGATTTAGCTCATTTTTGCAACATGGTTATAAACACATATGTCAGTCTGGCATCTCTTCAAAATTGCAGGCTTTTTTGTGCTTTATTTTAAAGATATCTGTGATATCATACCCATATACTGAAAAACATTCCCGGACGCTTTTCAAACCACGTGTGCAACATTCAAACTAAATGAAGACAAAACAGAATTACTTATTTTGTCATCTAACAAAATGCGTCCCTTAGGTGATGTTAACCTTCAGATTGGGAATGGAACAGTTCATGCATCTTCTACTGTGAAAAATCTTGGTGTACATTTAGACCAGACATTGTCTATGTCTGAACATGTTCGTAGAGTGTGCCAGATAGCCAATTTCCACTTAAGAAACATCTCTAACGGGTGTTAGAAAATATCTTTCAAGTAAAGCATGTAACCATGCTGTACGTTCTTTCGTCTTAAGCAGGCTGGAAATTCCCTTATCATGCTTATGGCCAATATTAATGTTAGCCATGTCAAAATGCTCCAGAAAATCCAGAATCGATCGGCTCGTCTTGTGTTTGGTGCTAAGAGGAGAACTCCTAGTTTCCCTCCTTTCAAACAACTCCACTGGCTACCAATTAAAGAACGGATGAATTACAAGCTAGCCCTATTGGTGTACAAATGCATCAACGGTACTGCTCCCCTTATTTATCACATCTTATCACCACTCCCAATGTTTCTAACTACCAATTACGTTCCTACAAAGACAAAACACACCTACAAGTCCCCCGCACTACACTGTAAACATAAATTAGTCATTGGTGCTTATAAATTAGTCAAAACGACTAATTTTTATTAGTCCAGTCTCAGTGACTTAATTACCGCAGTCAAGACTAGTTTAGGTAAGTCATTCTGATCAATATAAACAAGTCATTTAACAAATGACTTATTTATATCGGTCAAATGACTAATACATGACTTGTAGGCCTTTAAATGACTTGTTATTGGTCAAAATGACAGGCCTACGGCACGTGCGCGCACGTAAAATTCACGATCGTACAAACCATAGACGTAACAGGGACACGTACACATATGGTTACCGCTGGTTTATCGCTATGCAAAAAAAAAAAAAAAAAAAAAAAAAAAAAAAAAACACAACAAAACAACAAACTAAATGACATCGAATGCAACGCCCAAGAATTAGATCCATCTCAGGATATTGTTGAAATGCTCTTAAAGATCGATGTAAGTTTATGTCATAATTATATTTTTAACGCGAAATCCGAGCATGGAATGTGTGAAGAAATTGTGACATTACATCATTATTGCAGCCCCATATGCTCAATTCCACGTTAGTTGTAGTTATCATGGAATAGACCTACTAGTAATTTGTAGTGGAAATTACAGAATACTCTCCATACTCGGATCGTCTGCTGAATGATTATAGTTATGATATTATGATCGATAATTCGTATCATTGAATATATTCTTGTAAAAAAATCAAGGAAAGAGTTCCTCTTGCGACAGCCACTCAAAATAAATCGATATAAACACACCTGTGCGCATGCGCGTCTATAATATATAGGACGTCCAGCTTTTGCTATTCAAGATTGATTCAAGAATAAAAAAAAAATCCTCGGCAGTTTGCAAGTCGTCTCATTGGTGTAGTGGTGAGAGAGTATGACAGGGACGCTGATGACTCGGGTTCGACTCCCACTATTCGTTTTATCTTTTTTGACTAAATAAACTAAGTTGTATTCTATTTTTTTTTTTATTATTTAAAAATCATTTTTTTTAATCCAACCCTGCCTAACCCTAGACTCTCTTCTACACTTAAAATATTATTATAAACTATTTCCACATTTTTATTTTTCGATTTTGGTGGCTGTCGCAAAAGGAACTCTTGCCAGAATCAAATTTTAATTTGTAAAAGATGAGATGGTGCAGCCCCCCCCCCGTAAAAAAAATAATGAAATAAATAAAAACATTTTTTAATTAACATTTATTTTTCATTAATTTTTCATGCAGAATGCCAGACGCCTCCATCGTATCTACAAAATCTCTATCACATTCAACACAGATAAAGCTTCGCAAACAGAAGTATCACCTTGCATCCTTGAAGACAGACAGCTTACAGACCCATGGGCTTTCAGTTTCACGCGCTCCAGATTCATAGAATGTGTTTCTTCGTCAGACGATTCTTACTTCTTTTATACCGGTGAGTTGTATTTCTGATTGTTCACCTATTTTGCAATGATGTATAATCATGAGCAATGTATACACGTACATAACAATATTTCCTATTATTTTGATTCATAACATGATATTTCTTCTCCCTTTTACATGATTGAAGCTGGTCCTGCTGAACTATTTGTTCAACTTTCTGAAAAAAAAGGCATCAAAATGAGGTTCTGGAAGGGATTCAGGGCACCGAAAGCTTCTCCAGCTAGGTCTGAGGTATGTTCACTTCATGTTCAATAATTCTGTACTTGAATCTATACATGAAAATCATTCTTGAATAACAATCTCACCTTTTAGATTTTTTTTTTAGATATTGGACCAAATGGTTTCTTTCGCCAATTGAATGCCAACATTTCTTTAATTAGAGCTTGGCAATATTAGTGTCATTTTCATTGTCATTCTTTAATAATATGTTTTTATATGTAATCAATTTAATTTATATTGTAGGTCATCTTTCTGCCGAATAGAATAATAATAATAATAACTAATTTGAATTACTGTCTAATAATTTAGTACATTTGAAAATCAAATGAATTCATGAACGGAATAAAGATCATGATGAGAGAGGCAAATATATATATATATATATATATATATATATATATATATATATATATATATATATTTTATTATTATTATTTAGATGCCATTCAAGGGATTTTATAATGCCTGTCTAATAATTCTTTTTATTTTAATGGCCTTACTTTTCAGGAACATCGTTGAAGGATATTGACTGTGTATGAAGAATTCATTATTACACTTGTTCGTCTTCGACGTGGTTTTACAAATCGTGGACTAGCAGATACATTTGGATTTCACCCAGCATGGCAACTAATGCATTTTTGCTGGACCTTGAACTGCGACCACTTCTCATCAAATGGCCAATAAAGGAACAAGTTAGGGCAAGTCTTCCGAAGAGTTTTAAATATTTCAAGAACACTAGAACTATTATAGATTGTACTGAAATAATTAACCCGATCAACGCCTTGTACTCAAAGAATAACTTGGTCATCTTATAAACATCACAATACTCTCAAGCTCTTAATTGCAATATTTCCAAGGGATACCTTCATTTTTCTCTCTCAGCTTTGGACAGGTAGTGTTTCAGATTGATCACACAGAATCTGGTTGAACTAGGGGAATATGTGCAACTTGTTATTGCTGAACTTTCCAAGATAAGCTGAACTTCAGGTACATTCTATTTCTTGCAATTCTATTTATTTTTTGGTTCTATCCTGCATAATGTTCTTTTATTCAAACCTTGATATTACACTGTACCACGTACTTTACCTTGTCTGAATGTACTGCATGTAGTGAAATGCAACATGTGATGTATACATGTACATATTCAAAGCAATGCGTATACACAATTATTATATTATTTGAAGTGAAGGTGATGATTTGGAATATCTTCATTGAAACCAATATTTTCGAATTTACACGTATGCGTTCTAATTTACTTTAAAATTGTTATATATACATATAGATTTGTATTAGACTTTTCCATACTTCTCTATCCTGGTTTCTCTTTTCCTCTGTCCTTCCCTCTTGTTCTCCTTTCACTTTACTTTGTGTCTTCCTCACCCTCTCACTCTCTCCCTCCTATGCTAGTTAAGTGCATTGGCCTCACAAATTTGCCTTTTAGTACAGTAATAACACTATGATGTCTTGGCAGACTATTTATTATGTAATCATCATTACAACAATTCAGAGCATCTGCTATCGTGATAATGTTATGCTATATATTTTTATAATTTATGTTGTACTATGCAAAAATGACATTTTGTACATTATTATTATTATTATTATTAATAATATGTATAGCCCGATTATGTTGAAATAAATCTGTTTTAAATCAAGAATAGATTTAGTTGCTTCATTTCTTTTGTGTTTACATAAAATGTGGCTTTGAAATGATGACCAACTAAAATAAGTCATTTGATTAATATTTGGCTTTGTCTGACTAATTAATTCTAGTCATCTGGCTAAATCCAAAAGTGTCTGAAATGACTAAACATTAGTCAATCGACTAATTAATTCTAGTCATCTGACTAATTAATTCTAGTCATCTGGCTAAATCCAAAAGTGTCTAAAATGACTAAACATTAGTCATTCGACTAATTGATTCTAGTCATTTCAGACATAGGGCAGGACTAATTTTTATTAGTCAAAATGACTAATTTAAGTTTACAATGTAACACTTAAATGGCTGAGCGATCGTTTTCTTTTGCTGGACCGGCATTCTGGAATACTCTACCCCAACACCTCCGTATATGTAAAGTAGAAGAAACCTTCAAATCTAAACTAAAAACACAATTGTTTCCTACCTATATGCTTTATATTGCTTAATTTTGTCTTACATTTTGTATGTCATGTTTCTGAGAATGTTCTTTGTTAATTTGTATCTATTGATTATTTTCTATATCATATTGTATTAGTGCTCTGATCAAAATCTTATGTTTGTAATAGCGCTTAATAAATAACAATTATTGTTTCTTATTATTATTATTAATTCCTGTCGTGAAGTCCTATCCCCAGCGGGCTCCTAAGCTCACAACAGAGTGGTAGTTAATTAATCGTGATCGGCCATATTCTTAGCCTCGTTTGTTTTCACTGTTCATTTGATCTGCAATTGTCAGTAGTTTGTTTTTACTGTCAGAGTAATATAATTTTTTAGTAATTTTGATCTCTTTTGCACTTGTTTTTAGAAGTTACACAGATCATGGGTACCTTGTAATGAAACATAATGCGTGGAATTTCTTTCTTGTTAATATGATCCACATGGCCATGTTGGGATAGGAGGTAATTTATTTTCCTGCATATAACCCCCGGCCCCCGAAAGAAACAACACAAACAACTAAACAATAGCTTTAAGTATTCAAAAGACTTCGATGCAAGGGCATCGAGCCTTTCTTTATGGACCGTGCCCACCGAATATCGCCCTCAATGGACGACACATGGACCATGCCAAACCCACCCATTTCAAGATCCTGGGAAGGTGACAAGCTTTTGTACTATACAATCACCATCTTCTTTCAAGTTTGGTGTCTACCGAATCCTCGCTGAATTTATATAAGAAGACACGAATGCTATGATGCTAATACAGTGGGCTATGATTGACACAACCAGCACAGGTGTGAGCCACGATTCCATTGCTTACTGATAACTTCCTCCGGGGTTTTCTGATTGTGTACTACTAGCTGACTTTGTCTCCTGACAAATGCCCACAGTTGGTCTAGTGGACGGTAAACGAACCGATTCAGATGAAGTAGGCCTACAACTGCTGACCATGTTCACAGTAATATAAATTTGTCTACAGCCCGAACTTGTCGTAGAAATTGCTTTCTGTCTTGAAGCAAGGTTGTAGGGTTCTGCCTGGAAGGATACGTTGTTACTTTGAAAGTCTTGTAAATTCAAGTATGTCATGCTTTGCAATTTGACATTGGAACCCCCATTCTCTTCACCGCAAAGCAAATATACATTATGCACATTGTGAAGAACGTAATTTTGTACAGATTCGACACGTTCGATTTTTCCACCAGCGTAATACCACCACGTCGGCTTAAGGCTGCTTTCACTTCTACTACAACATTGTAATTCAATCTTATCCCCTGTTCTCTCCCGAACTTCTTGTTGTTCAATTGATGGGAAAATACATGTCTTATTAATATTGATTTGTCGATTTCTTGATAAAAAGAAATATGTGATTGAGCTTGTTAATCAGACTATTGATATGATATACACTCACGAAAAGATAATTCATAATCGATCGCATGGCATCAATCTGCCCCTCAGCGATGAGATCACCGAGATCGGAACTTGGACAAGGGACTGAGGGGGGGGGGGGTTTATCAAATAATTTGAACGGGCAAGGACAGTTAAATTTCAGTTAAAGATCATGGGGTACCTTGTAATGATATATAATGCGTGGAGAGGGGAAATTTTTATCATCCCGTATTATCTTAACCCTAATCTGCCCGGGCTCTTTTTGAAAACGTATAGCCCAGGGGGGGGGGCGGAGGGGGCGGGGCCCTCCCCTGAGACCTCGGCCGTTCACCGTGCGATCGCGACGAAAATTGGCACACACGTCCCCTGTCGTGCAATCTCCGTAATTGCATAGTTAACTTTTCCGAAATATGTTTTGTTTTAATTATAGATGCTAATTATGCTAATTTATGCATGAAATAACACTTTTTCATCTAATTCACTAAATATATCTCCCAGAATGCTAATTTTTGGTGTGAATGTTCTTTATAGCCTTCCTATCAATTCCAGTATCCCAATTAATTTCTTATGTATTTTATTGTTTTTTGAATTTCTTATGTATTTCCTTGTTTTTTCAACCTTTTTATTTCTATTGTTTTTTCGACAAACTTGGTCCACGACATTTTCCCCCCATTATTTTGGTCATAAATAGCAGCTAATCAAATGATTATTATCAGTAAAAGCAAAATTAATCACTCATTTATGAATTTTAGCTGAAAACACAATTTGTATTGACTTTGTACATGAAATCACGTTTTTGAGCAATTTTGGGTCTGACGCAAGTGTACAAAATTATGCGTAACTCGCGAACCGGGTACCCGGGGTCGCGATTTTGGTCTCAAAAGATGCGCAAGACTTCAAAGAAAAAACTCATGAAGCGCCGCGGCTTTAGCTTCTCGCGTCAAAAATTTATCGCGAAAAAATGTCGAGGGGGGGGGGGGGCTAAATTAGCCCCCCCCGGGCAGATTAGGGTGAAACATTAAAAGAAATGAAGCAAAACCTGAAAATAATTATTTTATTGGTAGGCATGCATATCCACATTCACGCTGCTACATCGGCAAAAATCTTATCATTCGTGGCATTAAATGTTTCTAAACTGATTTTCATCATAAGTATGTTTCCCTATGAGTACTCTTTCAATTTTTAGTTGAGACAAACGTACTTAGGATTTCAAAGATACTTGAAATTATTAATGACTGATTGTGTTCTTGATATGTAGTATTGTTATTTATGACCAAAACGCAAAACATCTTCAGAAATAATCAAAATATTTATAATTAATATAGTTACTTATAAAAATACAACAATCGTACACAGACCGTTAGGCCAACTATCTACTGCCATTTTCCAATTACATCACAATCATTAGAAATGTTTGACTTACAAAGCAATATTCGATAAAATTTTTATTCACTTAAAATTGAAGACAAATCATGCATGTTATGACTATTAGAATCAAATCAAGTCTAACCCAATAAATATTTGGCAAAGCACCTCTCCTCACGTAAATACTAAATGGCCGTGTGTTATAAGTTCGCCGCCTTTTGCGTTACATGCCAATTTCACTACAAATGGCACTTTTTCACTTCAAAGACCTGTATCTCGAAAAGTATACTCCCTAATACGGTTTATGAAAATTATACATTTTCTGAAAGGAAATTCCTCAATGAATCTAAATCTGCATTTAAAATTAAACCAGTTGCAAGATAAAAAAGTTATTAGGAAATAAATCAGGAAATTTAGATTTTTTTATTGTTTTTATCTTCAAGTCATCTATATTCACTCAAATATTAATAATATTATTATATTCTGGTATAGAATGATAAGACCTTTCAAACAATACATAATTCATTGTGGTTTACAATTTTAGAATGAAAAATATAACAATCTGAAATTTAGCCCTGAAAATATAGCTTTTTTCAAATTCATAAGGGGGTTGGGTCCTGCCAAGTACTGTTGCACCATCAAACACATTGTTGAAGTGATATGATAGTATGAAGCAGTTTAAAAGCTTCAATTTGGTGCTAAATTCTCAATCATAGGCTAAAATTTGGCTGAGATATTGCAGTTTTCCCAACGGTACTACAATATCTCTAATTCCCAATGACTTTGTACAGGAGGCATTGCCTTTTTAGGTCAAATAACGATTGTTCAGTCTTCCTGGGTACTATTGTAACATCAAACCTATTGTTCAGTGATTTCATGTATAAAGCAATCGAAGCTTTAGTTTGGTACCACATCCACAGTCAAAAGCCAAAATTTGGCAGAGAAATTCAAGTTTTCCCCAAATCAACCACAAAATATAAAATTTCCCATTGACTTTGTACAGGCGGCGCCGCTTCCAGCACCACCCCTACTGTCCCAAACTTAAACCATTGTAACTCCACCAGAATGTTACCTAGAACAATGAAAATTCACAGGGAGCTAGCACAGTAACATAGCTTCAAAATGAGATCAAATTTGTTACATAAACTTTCTTACTTTGGAAAATATTGACAAATTAATGCTGAAAAATAGCAATAAGCGTAACAGCACCACCCTATTTGGGTGGCGAGTTCACAACACACGACCAAATACATTCAAGTGCTATTATTGCAACATAATTATGGTGTGACATTTTTAGTCATGGTAGTAAAGAATAAAAGTCACGAGATGCTCCTCAATTGTTGGCGCCCTTTATGACGACTCAGAGACCATATGCCAGGCCAACCCATGGCCAGATCCTGGGAAGATGACAAGCTTTTCTCCTTAAAAACCACCATCTTTTTTCAAATCTGGGGCTACCGAATCCTCACAGAATTTATGTAAGAAGATACGAACGCTATGATGCTAACACAGTGTGCTATAGTTGACAAAACCAGCACAGGTAAGAGCCACGGTTCCATATATATTGCTTTCTTATTGCTACCTCCTCGCTCGGATGGTGAAGGAGACATGGAAGTAGCCATATCTGTTCTCTGAAGATCGTCCAGTGATGTTGCAGCCTGATTATCGGTTGTCGAATTAAGGCATGTAAAATTTACGGTGATGACTTCACATTGCAGATCTCTGTTTAGAATTGGTTTTCCCTTTGTACTTATATCTGATATCCTCATTATATGTCCGTGTACACAATATTTCCTCATATCCAATCTTTCAATTGTAATAACTTTGACATTTGAGACATCTTCCTCCACTCCACAAAAGACTAAGAACGCACTGTTTGCATTGCTTGATTTGTGATCTAGTGAAGAATTGATAGACAATTCATTGCCATTACCGTCGTATGCAAGGGATATGGGTTCATTTTTATTGGTGACGCAGCATTCAAAAGTCACGTTTTCAATTTGGTCATTGTGAATTAAACGTGGTGCTATAGCGGGGAATTGACATAACTCCTGTCCATTCCCTATCTTGTGAGAAACTACGCAAGATCCGGGTGCGGTTAGTGTTTTATCGAGCATTTTCTGAAGGGTGCGGTGAACACTCAATTGCTTGATTTGTGATCTTGTGAAGAATCGATAGACAATTCATTGCCATTACCGTCGTATGCAAGGGATATGGGTTCATTTTTATTGGTGACGCAGCATTCAAAAGTCACGTTTTCAATTTGGTCATTTTGAATTAAACGTGGTGCTATAGCGGGGAATTGACATAAATCCTGTTCATTCCCTATCTTGTGAAAAACTACGCAAGATCCGGGTGCGGTTAGTGTTTTATCGAGCATTTTCTGAAGGGTGCGGTGAACACTTAAGTGATGTGTGATATTAAAGCAACCGTTGCAATCTAAATTCTGGATCTGATGTCCATATATCTCCAAGTGTGCCCGATTCCCTTCGTTCACTTGCACCCATTGACAAGACATCTGTAATTTCCCACATTTTTTGTCAAGTCGTGTGGAACATTTTGGCCTTCGACTTTCGACAGTTATATTAATAATGTAAGCTGTGCAGAGACTGTGGGGACCCCGGTAAATTTTGATGACATGATGGCCTGCGTCGTTCCCTTCCATGTTATCAATGAACAAATCATATAAGGTATCGTTCACTCTGACCAATCTGTAACGCCTGATGTTATCATCAGAACTGTAGTTTACAGAATGATTTTGCCACTCTAGCACCATTGTCTCATCCTTCTCCCACACCAGTGCTTGGGAGTCATCAAGTGGCCATATTAATTCAAATCTCGAGGAGAAATGTTGCCCAGTGACTGCGTCCACTGTTTCATCTTGCTTTTCACGGCACCAGGACGGTTTGTCATAGGCAAACGTGGCATCGAAAGGGATTTGAAAAGAAAGAAATAACAAAAGCACTTTCTTTCCGAGACAAAAGCCGTTGAGAGACATGTTGTAAGACAGAGAAAAGTTCTTAAATAATTTACAATCTAAATCGTCATTTCAACACCAAAACTTGTTATTCGGCTATCGTGACGATAACAGAGCCTTTGTTAGAGTATAGACATGACCTGTCGCAATATTACCAATGACAATGTAATAGTACAGAGCACAATGGTTAGTTTTCCTCTGTTAGTCTCTATGATTACCAGGCGCGGATACAGGGGGGGGCCCGACGGGCCCGGGCCCCCCCTAGCAAAAAAAAAAAAAAAAAAAAAAAAAAGAGGAAAAAAGAAGAAAAAAAAAAAAGCGAGGCAAAAATAGACGAGCGGGGCCGATTGACCCCTAACCTTACCCCTATAGCTGTTACATGATGACCTCTTTGATGGCCGAAGGCAAAAAAAAATGAACACCTACCCTACCCTCCCCCCCCCCCCCCCCCCGCTTATCGCTCGGCCAGCGTGACGTGAAAAAATTTAGTGTACCTTTTGCTCGCCCGATGTAACGGGGAAAAAACTTTGGGTGTACAAAAATCTGAAATTCCAAATTTTGGGCCCCCCCTGTAATGAAATCCTGGATCCGCCACTGGATACACAAAATAAAGAGATACTACTACTAATACTACTACTACTACTACTACTACTACTAATAACAATAAAAAACAAAAAAAAATCAAAACCATAAATTTAGTTTCTTATTTACTTAAATAATGGATTAATTACAGAAATACTTAAGAACTGAAAGTAAACTCTTCATTACGAAGGTGCTTCAATTGCTTTTAATTTGAGATTGCATTGATGCCCAGGCTAATAAATTTATGCACAACAAACTTTTTTTTTTCTTTTTTTTTTTAGATTGCTTGAATTTTGTATCGATTTTTGATTGATGAATTAAGAATCACGTCAATTTCTTTTGAGCTTCCATTAGATAAATTTCTTCCTGTGGGTGTTTTGAGACGTCAAAGTTAATGTAATATTTCTCACATATCTATTAACGTCTTTCTTTATGATGAAGTTTTTTATACAGCACAGAAACCAATAAAATAACAAAAACAAACATACTAATTACATGAATTTAATTTATACGCGTTTTTCTGAGGCGGGGGGGGGGGGTAAACTGACTACGTTTTAATAAAATTAAAAATCTAAATTTTTAATCAAGTTTCATTTTATCAAATTATCATACACACGTCCCTGACAATATTTGAGCATAAAAAGGGGAGAAGGGGATCTTCAGTTGAAATTGAAATAATCGAAATTTTAAGACAGAAAACTATATATATATATATGCGCTTCACATATTATTCTAAACAAAGTCTACAGAGGTTCCAATTAATATAACTCTTTTGATTAACAAAACAAGCAATACGAATTACTTATCATTAAAAAAAAAAATGTGAATTTTGGTATTGATAACTTGTTTCGCTATACTTTTCTTTTTCTTTTCTTATTTCACGGTATGTATAAAACCCCAAAATGACCTTGATATTTTCATATTAATACTAGAATAGCTGTTATTCGAGTAATTGTACATCCATATCAAAAAATAGGTTTAGAGATTAAAGTGGAAAAAATAAATTTATTAAGCTAAATATGCCATAAGTTCTTAGATTTGTACAAATAATATAAGTCCATATGCCATGTGCTTGTATTTGAACCCAGTACGAATCTCTTTTCGATTACTGGATCCAATCAGCAAAGATCGTGCATAGGGTTTAGCCTGAGTGTTTTCCAGAAGTGGGTTGGACTCATTTTTGACGCATAAATTATATGGTCATGCTGTCAATTTTCGGAACTAGATTGTAAAGACTCAAAAATAAAAATTGAGATGATTATCTGGTGTAAGGTCACACTTTGTCACTTTATAGCTATTAGCTGTATTATTTGCAATTACCAAACATTTTCGACCTTCTTAATGAATAAAGAAAATTTACTACTGACTTAAAAAAAAAAAAATTGGAAATGTCGTTCATTAGTTCTTGTGATATTTATTTTGATATTCGCTCAGAAAAAACCTTTTTACAGTTATTTTTTAATGATATTTCCCTACAGACGTATTCATGTACAAATCGTTTCCTGTTTCATTTTCCATAACTTCGGATGCTGATGGAGAGGAAGTTAGTATCTTCGGAGTTTTCCGGCTCATGTCGGGTTTGGCGTACAGAGCCTCCACATCCTCCGTTACTGGCAATATTTCTTTCTGAGAACGAAAGTACGTTTCAGGAGAGCGAATAGGATTCTCTACGTTGTAGGGACAATCTGTCTCAATTTAGATATAAAAAATGCATTCAGGTTATTACGGCCCACAATGGTCCTGACCGCAGAAGGGCTTATCTGCCCGTATTTTCTAAATCATTATACAAGGGATAAAGCAAACCCTAAAATAAATCATTACTTTTAGCAATCGAAAGAATAATATCTACATGGACCTCTCCCATTGCTATGCCAAGTCTCTCAACAGCATATCAATGTGATGTAATGTGATGTAATTTTGCCGTCGCGAGGCAGCGGAGCCACTGCAGGGGTGGTAAGCCTGCATCTACACATCGGCAAATACCACATCATTCAGAATTAAAATGTTATTAAACTGATTTTCATCATAAGTATGTTTCCCTGTATGAGTACATTTTCAATTTTCAGTAGAGACAATTGAACACATACTTAGGAACGTGAAATAATTAATTATTGATTATGTGCTTGATATGCGTTCAACAATATTGTTATTTGTGACGAAAAAAAGCATATCATCTTCAGAAATGATTATAATGTTCAAGAATAATATAGTTAATTCTAAAAATGCAACAAACGTACACGAACCGATAGGCGTATTTTCTACTACCATTTTCCCGTAACATCACAATTAGTAGGCCTAGAAGTGTTTGACTTAAAGACTAATATTCGATAACATTTTCATTCACGTGAACTTGAAGCGAGATCACGCATGTCACGCCTGTTACAGTTAAATCAAATCGAATCCGTACAGCACCTATCCTCCCACAAATACTATGTACTTCCCAGTGCTATTATTGCAGCATAATTATGGTGGGAAATTTTTAGTCATGTTAGTAAAAATATAAAAGTCACTAGATTCTCCTCAATTGTTGGCGTCCTCAAAAGATCACCCACGGACCATGCCAGGTCAACTCATGGTGATGAGAAGCTTTTGTTCTTTACAATTAATGACGATCTT
Source organism: Paracentrotus lividus (assembly GCA_940671915.1). NCBI lineage: Eukaryota > Metazoa > Echinodermata > Echinoidea > Camarodonta > Echinidae > Paracentrotus > Paracentrotus lividus. The sequence goes on from CALNVZ010000218.1 coordinate 25,582,630, forward strand.
CTTTCAAGTTTGGCGTTTACCGAATCCTTGCTGCATTTATGTAAGAAAACACGAATGCTATGATGCTAACACAGTGGGCCATGGTTGACAAAATCAGCACAGGTGTGAGCCACGATCTCATTGCTGTCTTATAGCTTCCTCCGGGGCTTTCTGATTGTGTACTATTAGCTGACTCTGTCTCCTGACAAATGCCCACAGTTGGTCTAGTGGAAGGGAAACGAACCGATTCAGATGAAGTAGGCCTACAACTGCTGACCATGTTCACAGTAATATAAATTTGTCTACAGCCCGAACTTGTTGTAGAAATTGCTTTCTGTCTTGAATCAAGGTCGTAGGTTTCTGCTTGGAAGGATATGTTATTACTTTGATAGTCTTCTAAATTCAAGTATTTCATGCTTTGCAATTTGACATTGGAACTATCATTCTCTTCACCGCAAAGCAAATATACATTACGTACATTGTGAAGAACATAAGTTTGTAAAGATACGACACGTTGCATTTCTCCACCAGCGTAATACCACCACGTAGGCTTAATGCTGCTTCGACTTTTACTACAGCATTCTAATTCAAACTTCTCTCTTGTTCTCTCCCGAAGTTCTTGTGGTTCAATTGATGGGAAAATACATGTCTTATTGATATTGATCTGTCGATGAAAAGTTATACATTCGTAAGATGATTTGTCTTTGACTTGAAGGTTTTCAATTGTCATATAAACACTGAACGCGTCGTTTGTTCTATAATGGATCCAACTACTTATTCCAGACTCGTCCTCTGATAGTAAACGATCCCCTGCTAAAATATGTGCGTAATCTTCTTCATCAAACTGAATCCATTTACAAGACATTTTCACAATACCCTTTGCTCTGTCATAAAGGGAGGTGCAAGTAGGATCCGTATTATATATGTATAAAGTAAATCTAATACAAGTGATCCGATTATCGTCATAAATGTATACGACATGGCTTCCTGAATCACTTTTTTGTGCGAGTTTAATCGATAATATCAACGTCTTGTTCTCGATTCCATGAAAGATAAACCTAAAACATGTGTTGCTGACATTGCCGTTGGAATTCCAATTTGAAATATTGCATGATCTAAAAATAGCATCGTCTTTTGTCCAAATTAAATAGTTTGTTCGCTGAAGCGGCTTGGTCAACTGAAAACGAACAGATATATTTTGACCATTCACTCCATATGTTGGCTGATCACGGGACTCACAAATGCTTGGCTTACAAAATGTAATATGGACACAAGATTGCAGAATAAGAAGTACACAAGTTAATTTCATAACGAGTGAGGAGGCTGTTAAATAATTCATGGTTGATAAATTCTTTGGGACAATCTGTCTCAATTTAGATATAAAAAAGCAAATACTTTTTGAGATACAAGCATTAGAACCATAAAGTATCACGCTGTAAGATTTGATAACCTATTTAGATGAGAGACAGAATCCAAACTGACGCTAGTAGCTACATTCTTTGAGATGTTTGAAAAGGTGATTCAACAAAGGCGTTATTTTTTTTAGAATGGACAATTCATCCAATCATATCCGAGAGAAGAATTTCATAAAGGCGATTGACATAGCTAAGATTATATGAAAGTGAAACAATAACGACAGAAGAATCTTAGATTGCATGAAAGAACCACAAGTGACATGGAGAACAATAGATTAAGATTTCGTGAAGATATGCAATTTGAAAGTGAGCTTGGCAATCAAATTATTGATATAAGATACACTCATTGAATGATAAATGATGATCAGGTCGATGGCATCACTCAGCGTCTGAGCTAGAAGATACACGATTAGAACCTCGACAAGTGACTAAGATGGGGGCGGAAGTTATCAACATAATTTGCACGACCAAGGACAGTTTCATTTATTTTCATGTAAACCTCTTGCATTTTTAGCTCCAAAAAGTCTTTAGAATATACTAAAAACGTGACAGGGATGCAGTGACATGGAATGATATTCAATTAGCAATTTACTTGCTTTAACTCATTTTTGCAACATGATTATAAACACATATGTCAGTCTGGCATCCCCTCAAAATTGCAAGCTTCTTTGGCTTTTGTAACGAGCGTATATATAAAAAAATGAATAGAATTATATATATCTTGTTATTGACTATGTTTATCTATCCCCCCCAACGACTCCGGAAGAGTCAAGGGATTGAGTGAGTGAGTGAGTATCTATAGGCTATTTAACCGCCTCAAATAATTAGACTTAGAGACTCGTGTATATAAATGAAATGAATATGATTTAATCTCGATTAAATATTACATTTCCAGATGATAGTCAACACACTACACTGAAAACCTGAACGGGTAGACCGACTAGCTTTAAAGCTAGTCGTAGTGATGCCCAGACTGACTAGCTTTAAAGCTAGTCGGTCACAACGGACTAGTTTTCCTTCAAACTCGTCCGTCTCTACGGACTAGCTTGAAAGCTAGTCCGTCAAGTTAGTCCGTCAAGACGGACTAGTTTTAATGCTCGTCGGTCACGACGGACTAATTTTAAAGCTCGTCCGTCGTGACCGACTAGCTTGACGGACTAGCCTAAAAGCTAGTCGTAGTGATGCCCAGACTGACGAGCTTTTGAGCAGGACTAGCTTTACAGCTAGTCGGTCATGGTGTAAAAGCTAGTCCGTCGCGCTTTTCTGCCGCGATGTTCTTGCTGCTGTCTTCACAGACTAGCATGACGGACGAGGTTAATATAGCTTCTTCACTGGTTGGAGACGTCAAACCTGAAATATTAGAAGACATTATAAAGATACGATTAAAAACATGCATTTTGTCACAAGAATTTGAGCAAAAAAAAAAAAAAAAAAAAAATGAATAAATAAATAAACATTTTATTATGATGATATAAATCAGAAGACAGGAATTAATACAGAGGCACAATTAGACATTATGGCAATTAACAAATAATAGGGGCACGGGGCCCAGGAGTCGCCGCATGGCTTGCATCATCATGACTGTTTGTTGTAGGCCTACCTGCTTTTGCATTTTCGGCGTATACACTTGTCCTTGAGAGCCACTTCAGAATCCCAAAGTCGCGCCTCTAATCCAATATTCTTTCTTTCAGATACAAGTAATCTAAAAGAAAAGTGGCGCCTATATTAATTATTAGAACTAAATTTCAATTTTCACAATTTAATGTGATTGTTACTATCGTTGTAAATACACACAATTTATAAATTGATTTGGCAAGACATAATTTTTAATGTTGGTGATGATAGCATTAATCTATGTGAAAAAAAATAACGCTATCTGGAAACTGAAAGATAAGGAATTAAAAAAGAGTACTCACACAATCATGTCACAGAAAGGAGATCGCCATTTTATTCAAAATCTTAAGCTTTACGGGTATATCCAGTGTGCTTCTGTACAGTTTGCTCATTAAATGGAATTCACATACAGATAATGCAACTAATACATGTAATAGTGATGTCCTTTTCGCAATGCGCATGTTATTCAATCAATTGTACCACTTTCTATTCACTGCTGTTGCTAAGCCAGGCATTCACCAGCAATCTATAAGAAGAGACGGTTCATGGGTTCTATAGTAACGAAGTATTCAATTAGCCTGTAATTAAAGGCGCGGTCCCACTGGCTCTTTAGGATGATTTTCGTATGAATTGCGGATTGTTTGTTTTGTTTTTGTTTTTTGTTGCGGATGAACGAAATTTGTATACGCAACTCATGCGCAATTAATCCTCCCGTCAGTGGGACCGGGCCTTAAAGAATGGAACAGTATTTCTAACCTACTCGTGAATGGCATACTTGTCACGATTTATGTTATTTCGGCTATCGTAATGCTCTCAGATTGTCAAGCAAAATCAACCTTTGTTTGAGCATGTTGATTGTATCCAACTTCTATTCACTGTTGTGCTAAGCCGGGAATTCACCAGCAATCTGTAAGGAAATACCGGGTTCTTGAGTTCTATAGTAACAAGGTATTCAATTAGCCTGTAATTGAAGAATGGAGAACAAATTTTGGAATCTACCGGTACTCGTGAATTGCATACTTGTCATGATAGATGTTATGTCTCGTAAGTTTTTAGATTGTCAACCGAAAACAACCTTTGTTTCATAATGTATCAACTTGTTTATGCACGGAAACAGAATAAATAGAGAAGGTACATTGAAACGACATTGCAACTATTTGTATCAAAAGCTAGTCAGTCATTCTAATGGGTGAACTGTCCTACCCCCCTACTTTTTTTTGACCTAGTCGGTCACGTCACTGGACTAGCATCAAGCTTGACGGACGAGCTTTAAAGCTCGCCCGTCAAGTTAAGAGATGTAGATTCAGTTGTATGCTGGTACGTCTTGACGGACTAACATGGCAGACTAGCTTTAAAACTAGTCCGTCTTGACCGACTAGCTTTAAAGCTAGTCGGTCCATTGACGGACGAGCTTGGTTTTCAGTGTATAACAACATTAATTGAAAGTATGGAGATCAAAGTTTGATTCTCTAATAGTTTATCAGAGTAGATCAAACAAAATATTAAACAAAAAGAGTTCAATGTTTATATCAAACCGAACGCGGCAGACGATATGGCCAACGCGACAAAACAGTCCACGCGGATAAAAGTAGGATGTTGCTTCGAAGATGATGATCCCCGGAGCTATGATTGCGTCTACGAAGATGTGACTATGAAAATGACGTCTTCTACGATTAAGTGACTCGACGACTTCGAAGACTGAAGTTAAGTCGGTCTCAACGATCCGATGTGTAGAGATACCAACTTGGTATTCTAGAACCTTGTCATGCAGTCATTCTCCTGGAATGCCGTCGACTCTTGACGGTGACATTGACACCCGCATTAGCAGCCGTCTAAACTAAGAAAATACCTGAGACTTATCGGTACATTTCCCATAAGATACAATTTTATCTCATTTAAATCGGTATCACATTTTAGACATTTATAACATAATATAGGATTATATCAAGAGATTAAATACTATACTTAAGGAATCTATTAAATTAATTCTTTATTATAAACATGACATGGAGTAATATTTTCAATTTGGCATGTCATAAATATTCAATCCTTATCAACATAAGTTTCACAGTGAATATTTAGATAATTAGTAACTTCTTCTGAAAAGGTTCCTAAATTACATGAATTAATATTGTAAAATAGACTTCCTTTACTTCACATTGAATATCTTCACGTCTATAAAATGACATATTCAAATAGAAATACATGTTCTTGTTTGATTATAACATACATAGAAAGTATTAAGTGATTACTTATAATTACGGCTTTCTAACTTATAGAAGAATTGGACTTCACCATAGCACTGGGCACTGGGCATTGGATCTGCTCCATTTAACGGCCACACCCTGCTTGCCTGCCTGGAAGCCTACAGCAAAGCTGCTCCCCCCAAAAATATGACTCCCCCTTCCAAAATCAAATGTCAGAGTGACTTGCTCTGCCCAATTTCAGGTTCACACATAATAGAGTTAATGTATGTCAGGACAAAGAGTCTGGTACTTGGGACACCTGAATTACCCTGTTCACTGGAGTGTTTAAACTACATACCTAACATTGCCTGACCTAGCTAGAAACTAATTAGATTTAGCAATGACATTGGAGCTTAATTGTAAAGATATATATGATATCATACCCATATATTGAAGAACATTCCCGGACGCTTTTCAAACTACGTGCGCAATATACACTGCATTTCCTGTCGTAAAGTCCCATCCCCAGCGGGCTTCTAAGCTCAGAACAAGGCCCGTATTCCATAAACTATACTTAAGCAATTTGTCTTAAGTCTAAGTATTTTTCTTAGATTTTGTCTAGGAAAAAAATTTAATTTTCTTAGCTTTTATACCAAGCACGTTAATCACTTTGTCTGAGGTCAGAAAGCATCAAGCAAAATTCTGAATTTTATTTATATTGGCATTTTTAATTTTTGTGGTCTCAAATGAGCTTGCCATATAATCAACATTAAAGTTAAGCCACAAGGTAGTAGGCTTAAAGTTAGGATAAAATTCTAATTTTTTATGTTCGATTTGAAGGCGCAATTCCATTTAAGACTTTTGACTTAGCAAAAATCTAAGAATTTATGCTTCACTGCCAAAAATAGGCTTGAACAGAATTCTTAGTAAGCCGTATTTATGTAATATGCCTTTTAAAGATAAGCAAAAATGCTTAAATTTCATGCTTTTATGGAATACGGTTCCAGAGCGTGAGTAAATTAATCGTGATTGGCCATATGCTTAGCATCGTTTGTTTTCACTATTTTAAGTTAGTAAATTACTTTTGTTCAATCTGAAACTTTGAGTATTTTTTTTTACTGTCAGAGTAAAAGAATTTTAGTCATTATGATCTCTTTTGCACTTTTTTTTGGAAGTTACCCAGATCATGGGTACCTTGTAATGAAGTACATGTGTGGAAGTTCTTTCTTGTTAATATGATCCACATGGTCCATGCTCGGATAGGAGGTAATTTATCTTCTTGCATAATCTTAATCATTACAAGGCATACAATACCACCAAATAACCCATTACTTTCAGCAATGAAAAACCTATCTCCATGGATATCGAACCTTTGTCTATGGACCGCTCCCGTCGATCTGCCAAGACTCTCATGCACTTAACAGCGAATCCTATGCAATTTCGAACTAAGAGGACGATCCAGGCACCATGCCAGGCCAACCCATGGCCAGATCCTGGGATGGTCACAAGCTTTCGTCCTTTACAATCACCATCTTCTTTCAAGTTTGGTGTCTACTGAATTCTCGCTGCATTTATATAAGAAGACACGAATGCTATGATGCTAATACAGTGGGCTATGGTTGACACAACCAGCACAGGTGTGAGCTACAATTCCATTTCTTTTTTATAGCTTCCTCCGAGGTTTTCTGATTGTGTAGTAAAAGCTGACTCTGTCTCCTGACAAAGGCCCACAGTTGGTCTAGTGGAAGGGGAACGAACCAATTCAGATGAATTAGGCCTACTGCTGCTGACTATGTTCACAGTAATATAAATTTGTCTCCAGTCCGAACCTTTCGTAGAGATTGCTTTCTGTCTCGAAGCAAGGTCATAGGGTTCCGCCTGGAAGGATATGTTGTTACCTTGAAAGTCTTGTAAATTCAAGTATTTCATGCTTTGCAATTTGACATTGGAACTGCCATTCTCTTCACCGCAAAGCAGATATACATTATGCACATTGTGAAGAACATAATTTTGTACAGATACGACACGTTGGATGTTTCCACCAGCGTAATACCACCACGTAGGCTTAATGCTGCTTCCACTTCTACTACAACATTCTAATTCAATCTTATCCCCTGCTCTCTCCCAAATGTCTTGTTGTTCAATTGATGGGAAAATACATGTCTTATTAATATTGATCTGTCGATGAAAAGTAATACATTCGTAGTACGATTTGTTTATGACCTGCAGGCTTTCAATTGTCATATAAACATTGAACGCGTCGTTTTTTTTCTATACTGGTTCCAAGTCCAAATTCCAGACTCGTCCTCTGATAGTAAACGATCCCCTGCTAAAATCTGTGTGTAATCTTCTTCATCGAATTGCAACCATTTACAAGACATTTTCACAATACCCTTTGCTCTGTCAAGAAGGGAGGTGCAAGTAGGATCCGTATTATAAATGTATAAAGTAAATGTAATACAAGTGACCTGATTATCTTCATAAATGTATACGACATGGCTTCCTGAATCACTTTCTTGTGCGAGTTTAATCGATAATATCAATGTCTTGTTCTCGATTCCATGAAGGATAAACCTAAAACGTGTGTTGCTGACATTGCCGTTGGAATTCCAATTTGAAATATTGCATGATCTAATAATAGCATCGTCTTTTGTCCAAATCAAATAGTTAATTCGCCGAAGTGGCCTCTTCACATCAAAACGGGCAAATATATTTTGACCATTCACTCCGTAAATTGATTGAGCTCGGAACTCACAAATGCTTCCATCACCAAATGATTTCCGGAAACAAATTTGCAGAATAAGAAATACACCAATGAATTTCATGATGAGTATGGAGGCTGTTGAATAAACTTTGTTAAATTCTTTTGGGCAATCAGTCTAAATTTAGGTCTAAAAAAGCGAAGATTTATGCAGATACAAGCATTATAACCATTCAAGTGTCACGCTTTTAGATTTGATAACCTATTAGACGAGAGACCGAATCCAAACTGACACAAGTAGGTACATTCTTTGAGATGTTTGACAAGATGAGTTATCAAAAGCACTATTTTGCTATTATGGACAATTCATCCTATCATATCCGAGAGAAGATTTCATAAAGAATATTGATATACTTAGCAGGAAACAATGACGATTTAAAAAAAAAAAAAAAAAAAACTTGAATGAAAGCGATACAAGATCCACAAGTGGCATGGAGAACAATAAATTCAGATTTCATGATGATATGCAATTTGAAAGTTAGCTTGACAATCAAATTATTGATATAAGATACACTCGCTGAATGATAACTGATGATCAGGTCGATGGCATCACTCTGCGTCTGAGCTAGAAGATACACAAGCAGAACCTGGACAAGGTAATGAAGCGGGCGGGGGGGGCGGAAGTTATCAAAATAATTTGCACGGCCAGGGACAGTTTAATTTCTTTTCATGTAAACCTCTTGCATTTTTAGCTCAACAAAGCCTTTAGAATATACTCAAAACGTAACAGGGATGCAGTAACATTGAATAATATTCCATTTGCAATTTACTTGATTTTGCTCATTTTTTGCCACATTATTGTAAACACATATGTCAGTCTGACATCCCTTTAAAATTACAGGCTAATTGCTTGCTTTAGTTTCAAGATATCTATGATATCATACCCATATATTGAAAAAAACATTCCTGGATCACATGACCTACGTACTCGATTCACATCGGTTCGCATATCGATCAAATAGAAGTGTTGAAGATGCTGCTCTTGTTTTTTTGCATAAGATATATGATCATCTTGACAATGCTAAATCATACACCCGATCTCTCTTTCTAGATTTCTCAAGTGTGTTTGATATGATTGCACCATATTGTTCAGTACGCATGCTAATATGCAAATGTAAATCCGAGACTTATTCTATGTAACCATAATGTGCTTAGCTTAGGAACTCGATTAGTCAAAGCTTGGAATATGGTTGTAGCGTTATATCAATCCTTCAAACTTTAGATTTTAAACTAAAGCATATTTGAGGATTCTTTAGGGGGTGGGGGTAAGTAAAGTGAACTTTTGAGAATTAATTAGTGTCGGACAGCAATAGGGTACATGCAGGTAATATGGGCCCCCAAAGCTCATTTCCATAAAATTACAAAATGACACACAGTCTAATCTTTGTTTATATGAATCAATAACTACTGCTCTAACTTTTATTGTAAAGAAAAACAATTATCACCAACCCCCCTGTTTAAAATATTCAAATGTTGACATCATCACCAAAGTGCCCACATTACCTGTATGTGCAGGTAATACGGGCATATGTATTTAATGTATTTAAAAAAAAAACTACAATGACTCTACTATGTCTGGAATTTGCTTAGAATGTTGAAAAATCATTAACTTTAAGATATTATTTGAAATTATAAGACCCTTCAGTAAATACGTTGACTTTATATTTCATTGTTTTGTATTTTGTATAGTATTTCTTTTTGAATATTATTTGAATATTATTTTCATTATAAAAATCAATACAGGCCTACAATAAGTTATTTATATTGATTATATACTGTGAATATACCCCAAAATATCGTAGCAAAGAGATGGATGCCTCATCCCAATACTAAGTACCAGAATCATCTCCGCCATTTTGGAAGGCCCATATTACCTGCAATAATGTTCCTATGTCAGGCAAGCATTCAATGCCACATTGCACCCCTTCACTACAACAAATTGACCTGTACACGCTAGTATGATCAAAATGATACTACATGTATAAGCTTACTAAATATACAAACAATTGAGGTTACCCCCTCAAACACTCTTTCACCGTCACATTCTGTGAAATATCAAATTTTACATCAGGGTAAAAAAAAAAAATGCCGTAAGTTTTACCTACCTTGTTGGGTTTCAGCAATTTTCTCAGAGAAATTTCGGCGTCAGATGCTCTCACGACGATAGATTTTCGTATACAGTTCATATGAACAACATTATGGCTCTCACACCGGTCACCGGTCACCGGTCGACGGTCACGACATGATTTGCTTCAGGTGGCCCATATAACCTGCTGGCCCATATTACCTACATGTACCCTAAGTCTTTCATATCAGTTAAATATACATGTATTCTAGAAACATACTTGTAAACCATGCTCAGTCAATTTTTGCTTTTGTTTTCTTTTACCTTTTGTTTATATCATATTGTCCTATTGTTGCATCTAGTTTGTCTTTAACTTGCTGAAAAACTACGGGAAGTCAAATTTCTATATTTTTGCATGAACCAATAAAGAATCTTGTATCTTGTGTCTTGTACAGTGCACTCTTGTTCGAATTCAAGACGCAGTTTCCCACCCGAAGTATAATGCCATCATGTAAGGCTGCTTGCAATTACACTGCAACACTGTTGCAGTATAACGTTCTTTTGATGTTTTCCCCCTATGAATGATTTAACAGTCTTAATAATGCTCACACAAGCACCCCGCACACACACACACACACACACACACACACACACACACACACACACACACACACACACACACCCACATACACACACACACAAACACACACACACACACACAGAGTCACACACCCACTACCAATTGAGAAACGAACAAATGCATACTTTTTATATAAATGAACTTCCCTGTTGAATCTTAGAGCCCCAGTCAATCAACCAGGCTGATTCTAAATTGAGCAAAATCAATACATTCGTTGCCTTTACTTTGTCATGAAACCTTTTGCTTAGTCATAATGGCAATACCAGTGGAATCCAAATTTCTATGTAACTATGTTTACAAAGACCTAATAAAACATATTATATCTTGTATCTATTTGTCTGGTGTTCGTCTCATGTCTGCAAAATAAAGCATCAATTTTCATAATTTGAAAGTAAACTAGGATATATATTACATACCCTATAATAATAATAATAATAAAAAATAATAATGAACGTTACGTATATAGCGCATATCACAAACGTAAGAAAGTCTCTATGGGCTTAAAAAAGGAAAAGATGGCAGTACAATGGAAACTTTGAAATACATTTTTGTCTGATACTCGAAATACTAAGAGAATTATAAAATTACAATATGACAAGACACACAATAGACGACAAATCCATGCACATACACTGGAGACTGTTTCAATACCTTGCAATTTTTATGAAGCATTAATGTACAAGCAAATAAAATCACATTACCATAACTTCATGAAATTAATGAATCATTTAGTTCTTCGAGTGTTCTAAGCAAGAATTAGTATTATGTGTTTCGATTGAATAATTAGCAATAAATTTTCCATTAATATTACAACAAACATCCTTTAATGAAACCAAAAGTGCATGTAATGTTATTTTTCAATGTAAAAGTGTGATAAATTCTCCTTTGATGTCATATTCTTAAGAATACAATGTCTGATTTTTATTGATAATCAAATGTATAGCTAATATCCGTGGTATCTATGGATAGAGTAATTTAAATTGATTGATGAAGAGTAAGAAAGGACATTAAATGCATCGTCAGAAAAACTAGAAAGCAAAATACATACTATTTACACCGTTTACAATGGTTTCAGTTTTCTTCTTCTGTCGTGATATTTGATGATACTTTGAAAGGTTTTATTGAAAACAAATGTTTAGTATAGGTTTTCTCGGTTAATTTTAAACTCTTTGTAATCAAATTCGTTAATGTTCATTCAATTTAAACGATACCTTATGGAGCGGAGCTATCGGCCAATTGAATTAACGTTTAGATTTTTAATCGCGATCATATTTCGGACGAAAGTGTTTCTAAGAAATGTCAAATTGATCGGAGATAACTAAGACTTTACCGAGAAAACCTATATTACAGCCAAAAGCTAGTATTTATATTGCATTTACAAATGTACATAAAATTAATAAAATCATAGAATACAAAAACATATGAAAAAAAAAAAAAAAAGAGAAAGGCAAAGTCACTAAATAAAAATGCATAACAAGGGCACAATTCAAAGTTGGTAGAAAATAACAGCATGAAAATTTTTCAGGGTAAAAAATAACTATAAAACATATTCGTCCTTGCTGAAATTACCTTGGATAAAACATGCACACTAATTTGATAGTGTAATTGCAGGAATTATTTTTGAGAGGCCATTCATAACAAAATAGAGAATCGAAAATCAATAGTTATTTAGTATATTTTGTATTATAAATAAATTAATGTGCTATAATGATGACTTATCAGTAATACCACAGTTTACGTCTGAGGATTTGTTTTTATGTGTATGATACAATAATGAATTAATAACGAAAACATATATTAGGTATTTAGGTTAGAGGCACTAAATTTCGAGAAACATTGAGAGATTAAAAAAAAATCCTTCTGTTTTGGTATGTTGTAACAGTACAAATGCATGAAATACGTATCAATAGATAGATGTTGATTAGAAACGTCACAATTATTGTTTGAATAAACATTCACATTTTAAAATATTACTAGTACGTTGCCTCTCTTTTGCTAGCAATTTCTGTTGTTGTATAACAGTGTGTATATGAAAATCTTCGTAATGAAATATATCCTAGTAACGCAAGCACAATTGATGTACAATGATTGATGGACATTATTAATTTACAGGTCGCATCTGTACGTTCACTCGTTACAGATATCCGTCAATAATGTTAAATTATTTTATTTATTGATAAAATAGTTCATAGCCTATTATGTTTCAATTATTAAAAAACAACATGATTATAGATTAACATACGAAGCCAATTAAACCATCATTACTTGTGCAGCTCCTTTTTGTTTTTCCTTAGACAAATCATGTTGTGCAGCAAAAGTGTGACATTTTGGGTATAAATGTGTTATCGTATTTGATACACTTTGTAATTCCCGTTAATATGTACATTTTTTTCGAACTTGAGTAAGTTTAGGATTCGCCCATACATCTACATAATATATGTCATATTATACCGAGTGAGTAAAAAAAACACTTTACACCTAGAAAAATATCAATAAAAAGAAAACCAATTTATAAACCCTAAAGTATTTTACATATTCTGAAAGAGTAACTCCTCCCGCATCTTCTCGTACCATTATTGTGTGGTATGTCTTAACGTTTGGATGAACACGACGCATTGTTTGCGAACATGCAAATTTCGAATTGTGCCACGGTGGGGATGAAATTGAAACAACAAAAACTGACAAAAAAGCAACTCCATCATGAATAAAATAACATAACATTTTAACGAAATGTATTCCGCTTAATAACTTGGCAGGGGTGTTGTTACACATATTGACTACATTCTGTATGAAAATGAGATAAATCTGTAGACTGAGGCATGAATGAGCACACGTCAAAGATAAAAGAATCTCTTTTCAAAAGTATAAGGAGACCTTTTTAGGTCTGTCAGTGGTAATTTACTCGTTGATGTGTACTCATTCATGCATTACTTGACGAGTCCATCTAATATTCATACAAAATGTAGTCAATATGTGTAACAACATTCCTGCCAAATTATTAAGCGGAAGACATTTTCGTTAAAAAGTTATGCTATTTTATTCATGAAGGAGTTGTTTTTTTGTCAGCTTTTGTTGTTTTAATTTCATCCCCACCCTGGCACAATTCGAAATTAGCATGTTCGCAAACAATGCGTCGTGTTCATCGAAGCGTAAAGACATACCACACAAAAATGGTACTAGAAGATGCGGGAGGAGTTACTCTTTCAGAATATGAAAAATAATTTAAGTTGTATAAATTTGGTTTTCTTTTTATTGACATTTTTCTAGGTTGTAAAGTTGTTTTTTACTCACTCGCGTATATATCAGCCAAGGGTATCATTTCAGAAAGCATTCTGTATTCTAATTCAAAGTCTAACGAACTTATTTTGTGAAGCTTTGTCAGGTGGAATCCGTTGTCTCACGAAGTGTTCATGATTTTTCAAACATTAATATTTCATGGTGGTTATGAATTAGTGTTTGTACAAAATAAACCTAGAAATGTCGTTCATCTACCATGTGTACTAAAATGAAGTTTTCTGGCCCAAGTCTTAATATAGATCGACTATAACTAAGCTATTCCGAATATGTTTACAGGTATCGCTATTAATTTCATTCGACGAAAATATAATATTTTATAATCCGAATGTATTTAAAGGTTCATATATTCATTTCAACAATATTTAGAAGGTTCGACCTTGGACATTATTACAGCACTGACATCATGTATGACCCAGAGCTCAGATTTAGACAAGCCTTCACAAAGTTACACATTTTAAGAGCATAATTTCCACTGAAATAAACGATTTTTTGCACTCAAGAAATCCGAGATTAATTCATTCGATATGAAATCATTCAGGAAAAGGAATGATCAGATGCATTGATAAACGATTCTTCTTCATCCACTAATTCATCAGTAGGGTTCGTAATCATATTACCATAGACGTGGACATTGCTAAGAACGACGAATCTGGGTTGGACCAGGAGCCCTTGGATCGTCATAATCCGACTCCGTTTCGGTTGGTCTTTCGGCTAATATGCGCTGTTTGCGCCGTACAAGTTCTAGCTTTCCCATCCATTTGTCCCTAACAGCATCCGTCCTCCTTTAACGACATTGTGTCGTGATGCCTTTGACTGTGATGGCGAAGGTATAACCATTTCAAAATGATCACCGTGGTCCTTGGATGACGGGAGATGTGAGAAAGATGTCGGAAAATCTGGATCATCATATTCGGACTGTACTTTTTTGGTCTTGCGACTCTTGTCTGGTTTGGCGTACAAGGTACCTATTTCATTACTTGCCGAACGTGGGTTGCTTATTGTCCCCTCAGCATCATTTTGAGATGCATATGGTGTCATCGAAGACACAGTGGATGTCTTCATCTTAAATTGGTCTTTATGATTCTTGGAAGAAGATGAGGTTTTCAATGGAGGCGTCAAATTATCCTTTGCAGCATCTTG
>CALNVZ010000218.1:25601268-25618288 GCA_940671915.1 Paracentrotus lividus
TCTACTTTTGGGAGACTGGAAACCTCCTGATGTGAGGAGGGAGATGACACTTAGGATGTAGAAATCGTCTACCTTGGTTTGCTTATTCAAAGGCAATCTGTTATGGCCGTACAAGCGCTGTTGAGTGAGGAGTCTATCTTTGAAGCACGGGCTGACCTGCCCGAAACAATGCATGCACATTCTGCAGCTGAGTAGCAGATGGCAAGGGCTGTTGTGCGGATAGTGCTTACATCAATGCCCCATTTCGAGTTTGCTGGCTTCTTCAGGATGCTGTTCCTGGCACTGACTTCCTTCTTTGTTTTCAAGAATGATGTGATTCTTGTAGAAAAGAGAGCGATCTAGAGTGACTCCTATGTAGACTGGTTTGGGAGTGTGCGAGGCAATACAGAGGTCATCTGCTTATATGAAGCTCTTAATTGCTTTTTTGATGGAGCAGTTGGTCATTGGTGTACATGTTAAAGGGGAGAGGGGCAACGACAATTCTCTGAGGTAGGTCATTCTTATGGATTCGCCATCTACTGTGGCTCCCATTAAGAAGTGCCTCTTGCAACACATTGTTTGAGTAAGCTCTGTGAACTCCAGGTCTTTAGTCTATTTGGACTTGGTATGAACTGGTATTGGATTTTCATTAAAACGTACTTGTTGCATATTTATGTTGAAGCACATTGCGCCGCAGGTATTACGCTACACAACAGTGCTATTGCAGACAGTATACCCCTACGTAAATAAGGGTATTTTAGATCAGCCGCATTCATCACTTCATTCACGACACAATTTGACGAGGAGTCGTTTTCTTGAGTTGTTGAATGGCCTATAGTTGCGAAATCCTCTTTGGTTGACCTATTATTTAATACATCATTACAACTTAAATTCGCAACAGAAGATTTATGTCCCAACTGTGAGCCTGCTGAAACAGCAATGAGGCAATCCTGTTTTTCTTGAAGATTTACATGCGTAATTCCACCTATTGCCGTTTCGAAATTATCCTTATCTTCACCACAAAACAGAAATATGTCTTCAAAATCAGTAGTAACCCTCCCAACTGTAGAATTAAGCGGCATATAACTTCTCCCATTACTGTACCACCAGGATATCATTATGGTGTCTTTGAAAGTAGGGCTATAAAATAAAGCCGTATTTGTTTGGTCATTTGGAAAAGTATATGATTCCATCTTAGGAAACATACAGGATTCGTTTACTGTAGTCTTACCATTTTTGCGGAAAACAAGGCACTTGCTTGGCATAGTCGTTTCTTTAGAGATTCTTTCAACATCAAAGAAAACACTGAATTTATTAGTCAAATTAAAATCGACATCGGTATTGATTGTTGGTGTTGCGTATTCATACACCACCTGATTTCCTGCTACAAGTTGTGCTCGATAACCTACGTTCACCTGCACCCACTGACAAGACATCTGTAGTCTTCCACTGTCTCTATTCAAGAGTGTAGAACAGACTGGAGCTGTGCCCTCAATGGTTAAATTTAGGATTAAAATAATACAAAGTAATTGTAGCCCGTTATGAATTTTAATGACATGTTGTCCTGAATCATCTTGTTCAGTGAACGCGATTGTCATTTTAAACTGTGTCCCATTTACCACGTCACTTATGATATATCGGCGAGGATCTAGGGATGTATTGTTAGTGCATCTGAGAGAACGGTTCTGCTGCTTTTCACAAGATGCATCTCCTTTTGTCCACACAAAGGATTGAGTACGACCAATTTCATCTTTGATCGTAGAGGTAACGGAAATATTTCGTCCGTTAACGACGTAAAGTGAATCTTTGTGCTCTCCGTTACACCATATAGTTTCATCTTCAGAAAGGGCCAGATGGGTAAAACATTGTAAAGTACAACAAAAAAGGAACATTTCCCGAACAGTGATCCTTCCTCTAAACATGACGATTCCCTGAAGTGTTGACATTCTCAATGAAAGTTCTTGAATAATGATATATATGACCTCTAAAAGTCAGGTGTTAGTGAACAAATCTAATAAGGCTGAAGTTTGAACTCACGTTCTCAAAAATAACTTAAATCAAATGACTTTGATCGATGTGGCATAACTGCAATATTGATAGCAAAAGCAAAGAGAAATACAGCTGAGCACTAAAGGTTTGTTATTCCAAAGAGTAGGGGCTTCATGAAATTATTCTACAACTTATCAATCACCAGAGCTAAAGAAGAGTTCGCAGAGAGCTATTGGTTGAAAGGCACCGACAAACATTGAGTAACCACGGTAACGAGGGAGGAGTCATTCTGAGTTATTAAGAATAAACAATAAAGTGAGTTGACAATCTAAAGTCCTATTCTTTTTCAGCTTAAACGATTATTTCAGGAATATAATGGATGGAGAAACTAGAAGATAGGGAAATACGACTTCTCTTGGTGTTTTGGTTGGAAGATAATAGTTTTATTTTTAGGATTTAAACTTTCGTCTCATCCTTACTTTGAATTATTACTTTCTACCGTTCAAAAATACATACCAAAGATAAAGATGATAATATGCTGAACCAATATCAAAAAAAAAAAAAAAAAAAAAAAAAAAAAAAAAAAAAAAAAAAAAAAAAAAAAAGAATAAAAAAATCGATTGAAAGAAAAGAACAAAAGAAATTTGGCTATCTTTATATTCCCTAAAGAATGTAATCCTTGCCGTGTTGTTCGCCGAATATCATATTTATGAACGATTTACATGTGGTAGGAAAATGACAGTTATCTTTCTGGCAAAGATTTAGAATATTATCTAAATTGATCAATTGTTTCTCCTTTGAAAGTTGTTATTTAAATACCAACATTATATTGATTAAATGTAAATATTTCTTCTTTGTGTTACAAAGCGAAACCTTACTCCAATGTAACATTGGTTTTGAAAGTTCTTAAGTTTGAGTATGAAAAAACGTACGTAAATGTCAACTATAATGGGGATAAAAGCCAATGATATGATGTTGAAAAAGCCCTTCAAGATAAGGTATTATTTAAGGCCTACTTTTTCCCTAAAAGTTATTTCTCAAGCACTCAAAAGAGAAACGATTGAAAGGAAGAAAGAAATGAAATCTGGGTAACAGTGACAATCAACTCTCAGGCAAAGACTTAGAATAATGACTAAAGTAATCAAATCTGTGATCATGCGCGTATTCTCTGGGGGGTTTTACGCTCCCCGGGTAGGCGGCCAAAAGTGCGCCAAAATGACCTCCAAGGGGCGCCAAATAGACCTTAGAGGGTCGCCAAATTGAGCAAAATGTTAAAAAAAAAAGAAAAAAAAAGAGGAAAATCGTAAAAGTATGGACATGATTTGAGCCGATTGACCTGTCAAACCTACCCCTTGGGTTTAGGAATGACCTTCCGGTTGGCCGCAGACCTAAAAAAATTTCAACACCTACCCCCCCCCCCCGCTTTTCGCTCTGTCTGCTGACGTGACGTGAAAAAAAAATGAGTGTACCTTTTGGCTCGCCCGGTGTAACGTGGAAAAAAAAATAGGGTGTAACTTTCTGGATCCACCAGTGGGGGGCGCCAAACTCAAAATCACATCGGCCCCCCCCCCCCGGGGGGTGCCAAATCCTGGATACGCGCCTGGTTATCATTATATTGATTAATTTTGATTATTTCTTCTTTGTGTTACAAAACGAAATCTTACTCCAATTTAGCATCGATTTTTGAAGTTATTAATTTTGAGTATGAAAAAAAAGTACGCAAATGGGGTCACATATAAACGGGAAAGAAACCAATGATATATAGACAAAGCCATTTGTCTATTGATAAGATATTATTTGAAGGCCTACGTTTTTTCTTAAAGGGGAAGTTCACCCTGGAATTTTATTGGTCTTAAAAAATGAAGAAAAATAATTTAAAAATATTAGTGAAAGTTTGGAGAAAATCGACCAAAAAATAGCGAAGTTATGATTATGTAAAGTTTTGATTCTGTGACGTCACGTGCGAGCAGCTCTCCCATTGGTTATGTATGTAAATTCCATAAATTTGTCTTTTTGTCATGGTTCTTGATAAAGGAATGGGTCAATTTGATATAGTCATGTATATGAACATATGTTTGATGGTATATCGACCGCACAGGTGACATAATTATTTTCTTCTGAAAAAAATGAAATTTTATGGAATTTACACTGCATAACGCATAGGAGATCTGCTCGCATGTGACGTCACAGAATCAAAACTTTGAATATTCATAACTTCATCATATTTTGGTCGATTTTCCCCAAACCGTCACTAATATTTTTCTTTTATTTTTCTGCATTTTTTAAGACCAATAAAATTCCAGGGTGAACTTCCCCTTTAAAGTTATTTCTCAAGAACTCAAATCCAAATTTTCATTGAACATAATAAAACGTCGTTTAATTACAAGCCTGGGTATTCACATAAATGTCACCGCTATGTGTCATTTCATCGGTAGGACTGACAACATTGTTGTCGTAAACATGATCTATGTTCAAGACAGAGGAATGTAGGCCATCGTCCTGAGCCGGGATGCTTTGGAAGATGTCACCTTCAGGAATTCTTGGTTCATCATAGTCCGACTCCACAGATGTTATATTCTTGGCTTTCCGGCTCATGTCGGGTTTGGCGTACAACGCATCTAGGTCTGGAATTGATAAGCTCCTCGGCAACATACCCTCTGTCTTCTGTTGACCCGATGAAGGAAACGACTGATTCCCTTGATAGGAATCATGGCAATTCGTATTCAAAGGGGGTCCTCCGGAGTCATCCATTGCACAATATGTAGCATCTTGATAAGGGGTGCTGGTTTGACTGCCTATAGGTGTACTTCGTGCACCAGCATTTGTAAAACGAACACTTGTCTTGTCTCTAGATTCGTGTTTAACCATTTCCTGGCGTAGAGGTAGAGCTGGGGTTCCACCTAGATGTACAGAACATGATGCCACGTTTTGTTCGTCTGATGGGCGTTGGTTAAAAACGGCTCTCGTAGATCTGGCAACCCTCTGTTGTTGAGGTGTTTGAGGTGCCAATGTTGTCATCTCATGACCTCCAGCATTGTCCTCTCTGCGAGCAATCGAATCTCTCTGTGGACCATTGATCGTATCGCTTCGCATGTGATATTGGTGCTTCTCTGGAATGCCGTAGTAGCACTTCGTAATGCAAGCACCAACACCAAAAGCTAATGCTAATGATGTAATAGCAGCCACTGCTATTAAAATTATCTGTATTGCTTTATTAGGATTCTTTGTCGTGGTTGGTTTTGCAGGCGGTACAGTGGCCCAATTTTGGTGTGCTATCTGCGTAACGTTAAGTATATCATCCCGATTAAGAGACTGATTTATAAAGTTCACGGTGATAACTTCACATCGTTGATCTATTTCCAGGGGAAATTTAGTGAAATCTGTACGTATAATATCTGCTATCCTCGTTGTATGTTCGTATTTAATATGTTTCCTCAAATCAAGACTCTCAAAACTATGCACATTGATAGTTGACAGATGTCCCTCTATTCCACAGAGGAACAATAACATGTTGATAGAATTGCTTGTATTGAGATTCAGAGGAGAATTGATCGGCAAATCATTGCCATCAGCGTCATATACCAGAGTTATTGGTTTACTTTGATTGCTGACGCAACATTCAAATTTCTGAGTCCGAACACTTTGCATGTCACGTGGCATTACAACGGGAAATTGACATGTTTTATTTTTCTTTTCCCTCGAATGGAAAACCACGCACGAGTCGGGTGCATGCGATGTTTCGTCGAAAATGGTTTGAAGGGAGCGGTGGATACTTAAGTTATGTGTTATGTTACAGGAACCGTCACAATCTATGTTCTGAATACGATATCCATATATAATGTGATTGTCTACTTCGAAGTGTGCTCAATCTTCTTCGTTCACTTGCACCCACTGACAAGACATATGTAATTTCCCACCTTTTTGGTAGAGTTGCGTGAAACACTTTGGCGTTCGCATATCATGATTTTCTACAGTTAAATTAATGATGTAGGCTGTGCAGAAATTTACGAGTCCCTGATTAATTGTGAGGACATGATGACCCGAATCGTTCTCCTCCATGTTATCAATGAACAGTTCATATGTGGTATTGTTCACTTTGTTCAACATGTAACGCCTGGTGTCACCATCGTCACTACCAGGACTGTATTCTAAAGAATTATTTTGCCATTTCAGTATAACTGTTTCTCCCTTCGTCCATACCAGTGATTGGGAGTCAATTAGAACTAGATTCTTCAATTCAAATCTCCTGGATAACCTCTGCCCACTAACTACATCAACCGCTTCTTCTTGCTCTCCGAAACACCAGAATGGATTATCATTAGCACATGTGGCACCGAAAATGATTTGAAAAGTAAAAAATAACAAGGGCATTCTCTTTCCAGGATGAACAAAATTGAGAGACATTTCGGCAGAGTTCTTGAATAAAAAGTTCCTAATCGAAATCGTTCAATGCAGAAGCCTCTAACTTTAGAGTAAAGATGAAATGGAGTCAGCGACAATGGTTACAAAACGAAAATGGCGTACTACGTTTTGTCTACTTCAATATAATGCCCGATGAAAAAGATATATCATCGAGAAGAATGAAAAACATGTCAAACCAAGGATTCAGTATCATCATTAGCCATTTCATTCAAAGAAAGATTACAGAACTGAAACTAAACTCTTCATTTTCAAGACTCTTCAAATGATAAATGTATACTTGTCTTCAATGTTTTTTCATTGATTTTTTTTTATTATAAACTTGTTATACTGTAACCAATGCTTGTATCGATTGATCAATTGATTGGTGATCACATTTATATGCTTTCAATTACTTCCTGTAAATAATTAGATTATAGTGAAATGTATTTTTTAAAATGTTATTTTAATGGATCGTTTTCTGTATTATATGCATTGAGGAAATGTTATGTTTATACCAATGTGATGAAAGTACCTAAATCAAGCAACTGTATCAGTTTCATCAAAAAGAAAGAAAGAAGAAAAAAAAAAAAGAAGGAAAAAACAAAACCAACAACAACAGTTACAAAACAAACAATAACACAAATAATAGACATTATGAACCTAGCATGTTGATTGAAATTTCTAAATGGGCTTAAAAACAAATGTATAAGTTTAAAAATAGCCATACATAATATGTCCCAAAAAATTACGCAAAAGTGGAAATTAAGGTAAAAATTATAGCAAAATAAAACGAACTGAAACTTCTCTTATACATAATTCCAGAAAAGCGTGTAGCTTATATCATCAAGTGGAATATAGTTTCACATCACTTTTTCGATTGATTTTTTTTTCGAGAATGGTTTGCATATTATACAAAAGGCACGTTAAATTTATACGATGTACAACAGTATTTATACTACCTGTGTATTACCCATCATGGCTCATTTCATAAACAAATACATGAAATCAATAGTGATGATATGCCTACATTGATCTAAATAATGTTGATTTTATTTGTATTGTTCTTGTAATGTATAGAAATAGATCACCCAAGTGTACATGACGTGGCATAATAAATTGATGTAATGATAATTACATGTAAAAAAGCTACTATACATCGCTATAATAACAAGTAGGGGTAAAAATTAAGTATAAGGTAATTAAATGACAATGTAAGAAAGTACAATGTACATCTATCCGTTGGTAAAAATCTCCCCACACTTCACCAATGTATCTTTCAGATTTAAATTTGATGCCAGAAAGATAACCGACGAAAAACAATGTCCCATAAGATCCACATATGTTCACTTTGAACGGATAGAACTAGGAAAAAAATAATGAACATAATAAAGGCCAACTGATTTTTTTTTCTGTGGAATTTGTATACTAGCTGAGGAATGGGCGTAGGGGGACAGGTCGGGCCGTCAACCACATGGTCATCTTGCACAGCCGTGTAAAAGTATACATGCCAATAGCAGGCCCATAATTCGTACTGTATCTGTGAGATAATTATGTGTGCAGGGAATTCTGTCAAATGAATTACTCAAGTTGCCCTATCTCTAAGTTAAAGATAATTCTAGAATTGCTTTTCAATTATATTCCCCATAAGACGTATTCATGTACAGATCGGCACTATCAGTTGACTCAGTATTGCAATTTATATCCCTGTTACCGTAAAGTGGAATATCCTTCAGGGCAAGAGAGACTGCATCACCCTCTGTAAGAACATCTGTTGGGTTGATTGCTTGTTTTGTATTTTTCCAATTGTCAAACTTCGACTCCAAGCATGCCAAGGGATCAATTTCATTTGTCACACCTTGGGATGCTGACTGAGCGGGGATTTGCTTCTTCGGGGGTTTTCGGCTCATGTCGGGTTTGGCGTAGAGAACCTCCACATTTTCCATTGGTTTCGTAAATGTATTATCCCGACAATGAAGTGACATCCCAGGTAACGTAGTTCCTTTCTCTCCGCCGTATGGACTCTGATCATCGGATCTGGGGGACCGTGGCAAGGATGTCAAGGGTGTCGTATTATCTGTCTTCGGGGTTTTCTGACCCAAATCGGGTTAGGCGTTCAGAGCATCCACACTTTCCATTGCATTTGCCAAATTAGCCTGTGACTTGTTGCAGCTGTTAGGATGATCCATGTCTTCTGTTGCAAGGGTATCGCTGTTACGGAAGTCGTTATATTCTGGGCTTTCTGGCTCATGTCTGTTTCGGCGTACAGAGCATCCACACTTTCCATTGGATTGACCAAAATGACATGTGATTCATTGTAGTTCTCTGGACGTCGATGATCCATGGACCGTTGCAAGGACATCGACGTTGCGGAACTTGATTCCGGGTTTTCTGGTTCATGTCGGGTTTTGTGTACAGAGCCTCTACATCCTCCATCGGTTCGGAAAATGACAGATTTTGTGGAGTAGAATGTGTATCGTCGTAAGTTGTGATAATATGATGTGAATCAGTGTTAAAGCCTGTCTCTATGACATCCAGCGAGGCATCCAACACCGATGGCGTGTCATGACGTGTCTGTATCGGAACAACATGTGTTTCATCAAATAAGCAGTCCACGGAACACGCGTTAGCGGCAGCTCTGGGGAATAGAGAAGCTTCGTCAGGTGGGTGTCCAGACATGGCCGCCATTTGTGCAGATGGGGCGCCATCCTCCTGTAGTGCTTGGTTTAAATTAATTTCAGGTTCAAGTGCCTCTCTTGTTTTAATGGTGCCATAGATCTTAGCAAAGCAAATACCAATCACGATCCCAAAGGCTAGGGATACTACTATTGTCACAGAAACAAGTATTACTCTCTCCATGGAATTTATGACGGACTCTGTAGCGTTATCGGCAGAATAGGTTGTAGGTCTATTTGACGGGGTATAAACACCTTTAGAAGAGGTACTGACGTTAATAGTAATAGAGATGTTTCTACAAACCCTAACGCCAGTGGAACTATCTTTACGTCTAACGTCATTACAATGGTTTGCAAGAAAGGAAATGTTGCTTCCTTTGTAGTCTCGCAAGGGTAAACTTTCCATGCTGTGTAAAATTAAATCTGAATGGCCATTCTCGTCACCGCAAAAAAAAAAAAAAAAAAAAAAAAAAAAAAAAAAAAAAAAAAAAAAAAAAAAAAAAAAAAAAGAGAAGAAAACATAGCCTACATGAAACATTGTGGACTCTTGTGTGAATTCCAAATGAAGTAGTTCTCCATCAACGTAGTACCACCATGTAACTAGGTTTCTCTCACCTTCAAAGCAGCAATCGACTTTAAATTGTTTTGGCTTGTCCTCAATCACGTGTCGTTCAATCGGCGGAAAAATACAGGTTTTGTTCACATTTTTCAAGCGATCAAAAGTAATGCATTTGCAGGACAATATCACATCGACCAGCATATTTTCCGTTGTCATATAAACACTAAATGCATTGCTCTCTTTAAAACCCAAACGACTAGTTTCATTCTCGTCCTTTGCTATATCATGATCCCCTGATACAATCTGAACGTAATCTCCAGCATCAAACTGCACCCATTTACAAGTCATTTTTACCCTACTATTTGGTTTTTAAAACAGAGAAGTACAGGTAGGGTCCGTTTCATGAATAAATAGACGCAGTTCCAACGCCTTACATAGACAGTGATTTGCCTCATAAAAGTAGACGACATGTGCGCCCGAATCAGTAATTTTTGCGAGTTCAATCGATAATTCAAAAGTCTTGTTCTGGATTCCTCGATCTAAATTAAATCGTGTATAATCGCGTCGATTGGAATTTAATTTGGAATTGTCGTATATTTCAATTGAAGTGCTCCGATTTTGTCTCCAACACAAGTAGTTTGTGCGTTGCAATAGATTCTTCACACTAAACTAGTAAATATTCGTTGTCCAGTCACTCCCGAAACGGATTTATATCGGAAATTGCAAATTTTCCCCTGACAAAATGACGTCTGGCAAAAGGTTTGCAGAATGAAAATAACTAGAATTGTGTTCACAATGAATGTGGAACCTATTGTAAGGCTCATTTTCGATTATACGTGTACTAGTCTCAAAGGAACAGTTCACGGGTGAAAACATGGGAGGCAAGGTAGTATCTACCCGGACACAGTAACAAGTTGCAAATCCGAGAGCTTTAACCAGACTTAAAAAGAAACAACTCACACACTTATGACTCAGGAAAGTAAAATAAAATTATTGAAACAATCTATAAGCAGGTTGAAATTGATATTAAATTTCAACCTATCACAACTATCACAGTGGTATGTCGAAAGTAAAACACGATCCACTGGAACAAAAGAAAAATGAATTAAAGAGAAAAATCTACACACTTGAGTTGATAATATATATTTAATTGCATTGTCAAGATGGTAATGGGAGACCATTTTTGAAGCACAATTCTTTCGATTTCTCAAGTATGTATTGTATCAAGCTACAAGCTTATGTAGCCAAATCTCTGTGTGTACGCAATATAACCACAATTGTGTTATGTTATGGTCGTTTTTATATGTAAACTTGCTATTTCTTTTGAGATAACGATCACATTATTGCATGTATTTTGTTAACCACACAGAAATGAATGAATAAATAAATGTAAATGTATTCACATTACTATTGTAATTTAGTTTAATTAAATTACGGAAGTTAGCCCCTATCATGCCTATATTAAAATAAGGGCCTAATGTAAACACATTACATATACATGAATTTCAAGGTAACTTTTTGTATAAATGTCAATAATGTCTTACTTCCCGAATTATGGGGGACGGGGTGTATGCCCCTGTGTTCTTTGCTCTATCTCCTATGAGTTGGTCCTTTCCATGCACCCCTGTATGATA
Organism: Paracentrotus lividus; assembly: GCA_940671915.1. Lineage (NCBI taxonomy): Eukaryota > Metazoa > Echinodermata > Echinoidea > Camarodonta > Echinidae > Paracentrotus > Paracentrotus lividus. The sequence goes on from CALNVZ010000218.1 coordinate 25,612,503, forward strand.
TGGCTAAATTAAAAGCAATCTCCACGTATTAGGTATCAGATAATAAATAGAATTTGAAGAGTTTAGTAGAAGTACATTCAAACATATATAATCATAACACAAATGGACAAATCAAACCTGAATAATTGTTTTTCAGAGAGCAGAGTACGTCAGAACCAGAGGACACTCTCTTAAATTCGCCAAACAACGATCTAGACTGGACATAAGGAAACACTTCTTTAGCCAAAGGGTCGTCGATCAATGGAATAAACACCCACAGTCCACAGTTGAGGCACCAAAACTCCTGCAATTTAAGATACAATTATCAAAATTAGGTTTTTAAATGGACTCTAAGAGCCTCCTTAACCCTGCCACACTTATCTGTACAACCTCGTCGACAATGACATGATGCCATCAACAAGGTGTGACAAAGTGACTGATGTTTTAGACTGGGAGAGAAGACTACTAGTAGATAGTTGGACTTGGGGGACAATAGGCTCTTTGGGTAGAGTGCACAATTTGTTAACGAGTGGTATGTGTGTGGTGCTGTGAGGCATAACTCATGCATGGTACAGTACAGGCTCTATATGAGGTGTGTGTTGTAGGAGTGAGAAGGGGTGTTGAATATTTATAGCATTGGTGAGAGAAGGTCATGCTGAAGTGTCTGTGAGAGAAAGGCCAGGTGAAGACACCTCTACAGCTCCCATTGCCTGCTTCGCTTCCTGGGTTATCGAGACCCTGATCCATATGATCCAAAACATCACTTCCATCTCCAGGTTTATTTGATTTATGGAAATTGATCCCTCGTCGCAATGGGAGATCTGGTGGATTATCCTTCTGCTCTGGCATATCTGGACAAATCATAGTTGCCTCATGATTGAGGATATTTCTCCTTTCTAGAGGGCGTCCTTTATCAACAACGCCACCCTGCTCAGGATCTCCTACAGATGCAGCTCCTTGAGAAGATAAGGTCATTGTATCTAGAGACTCTTCACGAAGTACCGATTGACTCTTACCTATGTTAATTGCATGTGGATGTTTTCGACTCGGTACGGGTACAAAATATGTTTGTAGCATGTGTTGAAACATAATTATTGCCAAGAAGCTGGAACACTACATATCAATGGTGTTGCTTACAGTACCCCCAACGTAAATAAGGGGATTTTCCTTGTAGTCATCGTGTACATCAGTCGTATTCATCACTTCAGTCACGACGCCATTTGACGAGGAGTCATTATCTTGAGTTATAAAACCGGTAGAATGAGTGTTTTGGGGAGTTGACGTGGTTGATACTTTGGTTACAAATGAAACACTGACGGCAATTGTTTTGCACAATATATTGTCTGTTAAATTATCGAATCTTGTTAAAACCTCATGGATTTTTGCTGAAACTGAAATGGTTGAATATCCTTTCACTTTAAAAGGTAAAGTAGACCAAGCATGGATACCCATAACCCTATTCGTTAGTTCTTCCTTGCAAAGTAACACTATGTCATCACCATTAGTTATGTAATACGATTCCGTAGTAGTGATGTTCCACGGATGGTTATTAGTCTTGTACCACCATTTGAAATGTGGGCTACCACTATTAACGCAACAATTATATATATACACTGCGCTCTCGTCTCCTTCATTTGTCAATAAGTGATGTTCAATTGGAAGAAAAGTGCATGAACTTCTCAAATTCATGCTTTTGTCCAAAATGACACATTTAACTGGTGCCTTACCACTTAAAGCGTCTTGAAAGTCAGCGTAAACAGTGTATGAATTATTAGTTATCGAATATGGGGCTTCCGCATCCACCTTACCTGCCCAATGTTCGTACAAAAGCCGATCTCCCGCTAGAAATTGAACCAAACCTCCATCGTTTCCTTGAAAAAATTCACAAGTCATCTGTAAAGTCTGTTTCTCTTTCAGGAAAATTGAAGTACAGGTTGGTCCCTCACTAACGATTTTCAATTGCAGCATCAAAGCTGTACAGAGAACATTCTTTTCCTCATAAACTGTAATGTAATGGAATCCTGAATCCACCTCTTCTGCACGGTCAATTATTACTTGATATTCTGTCTCGTTGGATTTCTTAGTCAACTTATACCGCGAGCTAGAATTATTTTTACTCGAACATTGTTTTATTTCAGAGCATCTCTCACTCAACTTTGATGTCGGCTTTATCCAACCCAAGGACTGGTTTGTGGATAATGGTTCTTTCAGACCAAATTGAACAGAGATAGTTTGATTTTCAATCGCATTAACTGCTCTCCACTTGTAATCGCAAACATCATCTTTAGCAAATGACTTGTTAAGAAGAGCTTGGAGAAATAAAAATGATGCAACTGCATCCCAACATAGATTTGTTCGTAACATAGTAAAATGTCGAACTAGATGTGAAATGTTGAAGTGAAAAGGATACCTCCTATACTGGCATCGTTCAATGCTATAAGACTCAATAATATCTTTAGTTGGTTTGATGAATTTCAGATAATGCCGTCTTGCATCATGAGCTGGTTGCTTGTATATTGCGTGACTGACAATGAAACGCCTTTGGTCAAAGTGATAACTAAACCAAAGTAACGACATTTCATTTTCTATAAGAAGAACATTAATTTGGAATTTAGGAGGCACCTGTCTTTGAAATTGTCAAGAGATATAATTAATCAGATATTTAGTACTAACCGAAAATAGAACGGCATTGTGCCATGTGACAACAATTATGACCACGAGCGGCACATGATTATGTCATATATGGGACGAATAGATACTTTAGACATACCCTCGATTGTTCTCGTTAAGTCAATTAATCATCGTGAAACTACCGTGACTTCACACGAAGTTGTAAATCAATTTTCATTCAAGAGTTCTACACCATCAAGTCCTTAATGAAAGGACTACTAAAGGACTAGCACTTCTTTGCATGAAACTGAAACAATTTCAAGTGTTTCTTAGATTGGTCAGGTTTCTCCAAAGCTCGTTTACCATCTCTTAGCTATTAATAAGCATTGATTGAAATCATTCCAGCCCGTTTTGAATTTGAAATTATAAAGTGATCTGACAGTGAATCAACAGTAATGAAGCAATGCATTTGTATTTTTTCTTCATATTAACGTAATAAAATAATAACCAGCATAGAGGCTGTAGTGTAATTTCCCCAAAATGTTATCTTCTAGATAAAATAAATTACGCAACAGCGAAAATATTATTGGTTAACATTAAAACAAATTTCTTGAGTTTTCACTCGAAATCTGGAAAACAAAATCTTCAGAATATGTTACCCTGTACGTAAACGGAATGGTTTTAACACTTGGTACCTCATGTAACTCATACTGACTTTTTCTCTAATTTTTTATGAGAAATATATGGCTTATAGGTCAATGCAGATAAGTGTAAATCTGCATCCTGGTTCAGGGAAATCTGACTAAATACGCCAATAGGCAACTTTGATTCATCATGATCTGACTCCATAGATGTCATTTCCTTTGTTATTCGGGTCTCGTCAGGTAAAGCATACAAAGTGTCAAGGTTTAGTGTCCGCTCCGGGTTGCTGTTCATCACTCGGTCGGTTGAGGAACATGATTGTTTTATTTGTAAAGGGTCGCCACAAAACTCATGATCATCGGTTTCCGGAAGGGAACACAGAAAAACTGTTGAATCTGAATCCACTGTACCGGTAGTTGTCAAAGTACCTTGGGTATCTTCAACTGAATAATATGTATTGTCCGAATATAACGTTGTAGAAGGTACTGAGCTGAAATTGACTTGCCCGGTGTTACCTGTTTGGAATGAACTGTCGCCTGTAAAATTTGGGACAATATCCTCATGATTATTGTTATGACGTTTTCTATCTAATGCTACCATACAGCGGCGTAAATCCGTGTCGAGGAGTGGAGGGATGAGCGAAATAATTGGTCAACGTGTCGCGATCTTGTTTGGCATACACAAGCACTATTGACACAAGGAACGTTATTAATACCCATATAGCAGTGGCAGTGGCGGATTTGAGAGGAAGGGGTGTGAATAGAATTTGTCTTTGAATGCATGCTTCTAGCTTATGGCTGCCTTGATTACTGTTAATTTTAGTAATGGAAAAACTAATGCGAGCGCGAAGCGCCAGCCGAAAATTTAAGCTAAAAGTTTGAGATATTTGTGCATTATAGTTCCTATTTGCTATCAGCGAGCGCGAAGCAGGAGCCGAAAACTTTAAGCTGAAATTGGATATGTTTGTGCATTAAAGGTCCTATACATAGTATCTGCGAGCGCGAAAAAAAAAATAAAAAAGAAAAACAAAAATATATAGTAGAGCTAGGCAGAATGGATTTGAAAGTGGGGTCTCGATAAAAAGGGCACTTTTTCTGAAAAGGGGGACACTTTAGACCAGAGGCACAGATCTAAAGAGAAATTTATTTGGAGAGCCAGGAGATACGAATAAAATTTGTCTTTGAATGTATGGCTGCCTTGATTCCAGTTTATTTTAGTAATTGAAAAACTAATGCGAGCGCGAAGCGCAAGCCGAAAATTTTAATGTAAAGGTTTGAGATATTTGTGCATTGTACTTCCCGTTTACTATCAGCGAGCGCGAAGCGCGAGCCGAAAATTTTGAACTGAAATTGAATATATTTGTGCATTAAAGTTCATATTGTATCCGCGAGCGCCGAAAAAAAAAAAAAAAAAAAAAAAAAAAAAAAAAAACAGAACAAAAAACACAGTAGAGGCAGATTAACGGATTTCAAAGTGTGGTCTCGATGGAAAAAAGGGCACTTTTTCTATTAAAAAAAAAGGACACTTTAGGTCAGAGGCAAATATAGACCTAAAGAGAAATGTATTCGAAGAGGAGGGGGTAGGAAAAAAATTTATCTTTGAATGTATGTTTTTAAGAATCATGGCTGCCTTGATTCCTGTTCATTTTACTAATGGAAAAAGTAATGCGAGCGCGAAGCTCGAGCGATAGAAAACGAATCCACAATCTTTGCAATGAAAAAATGGTGGGCTGCAGGCCCCAATTAACCCCTCCACCAACCAAGCCCGCACACAACTACATTAATGTTTTTGATTGTCAACAACACCCTTTCCTAAGGTTTGTCCCCAGACGAGGAGAGGGGGTTTATTGGGTTTTGACAGACGTGTATCAATCAGATACATTGGATCCAACCTTTTTATACTTAGGTTACTGTTCGTTACTTAGTGCGAGGTCGCATAGCGACCGAGCAGAAAATTTTGGGATTTTTGGAGTAAAAAAGAGGCATTTTTTAATATTGAGAGCGCTATTTTAAACAATTATGTAGTGTATTTGTTTTCTTCACTTCTCTCTTGAAAACTGGGGGGGGGGGATGTTTGTACAGGCCATCCCCCCTTCTCAAAATGTGGGGGGATGTATCCCCCCATCCTCCCGGGATTTGCGCCCGTGCTACCATATTGTCTCGTGAAAGAAGAGCTGGGTTTAAAATTTTTCGGCCTTAGGCCGTTCAAAAATTCCAAACATACTACATATAGGGGTAGGGTCAGGTCAGCGTTCCGTTCCGAACAACTGACAGGCAAAAAAAAAAAAAAAAAAAAAAAAAAAAAAAAAAAAAAAAAAAAAAAACAAGGTTATTACCAATTTTACGGGGTGCGTTAAAAAGATCTATGTACAATATGTATGCTGATTTCCAAATCGTACGGGGTGCGCTAGCACCTTTAGCCCCCCCCCTCTGGATCCGCGCCTGATTGTGCATCTGCATTTATATCTGTTCAGTTCAGTTCAGTTCAGTTTATTTACATATTCCAATCAAACAATAATAAGAACAACAATTATTTGTCATTTCAAAACTATACAT
>CALNVZ010000218.1:25622839-25670548 GCA_940671915.1 Paracentrotus lividus
AACAATTATTTGATTAAATCATATAAACGAATGACATCAGTAGCATAAAAAGAAAGAAATATGAAGGAGCCTAAGTTAAAAGCTAAGCTTGTTACATTATAGGCTCCTTTGTGAAGATGATGTATAAGAATACATAAAGAAATAAATAAATACAAAGATATATAAATAGGAGTAACTGAAAAATGTGCATTAACATATCATTTTTTTTTAAAATATATATATTGAACTACCTATCTGTACGCAATGGTAGTGAGGCGTACCGGGATGACGTAATCATTATTTTGATGTGTAATGACGACATCATCTCGGCACTACATTATATCGTACATTAACATTGATATTACGCAAATGGAAAAAGTGAGCGGTACGAAGTGATGTCGTAATTTGTTGTACAATGACGACAGCATCTCGGCACTGAATTATAACATACATCAATATTGAGATAACCATACATGTTTATGGAACTATAAAAACAATTGCTCATGTGTCATTTTCCGCCTGTGTTTTGTAACCCTTTAATAAATGACATTTTAGCTTACATTTAAAAGTATGCAAAGAGGTTGATTCAATATTGTTTTGGGGAGGTCAGACCATAACTTAGGACCAGTATATATAACAGTTTTTTGGGCAAAAGAGTTCGTGTACGTGGTAGATGATATAATTACGTTGACGTGTGGGGTATGAGTGAACTGAGCTGTTCTTTTCAAAAAGTTTGGCTATTTCCGCAGGTATTTCATTAACAGACAGTTGGTGCATGAATATTCCTAAGTTGTAAATATAATATCGTCGATACGAAGCAATTTATTTTTAAGAACAATGGTCTTGTATGAGAAAGGAATCCAGCATGGTTAATGTTTCTAAGTGCTCGTTTTTTTTCATAAGAATTTTCTCCTGTTGAGTTTTAGTCCCATTACCCAGGCAAGAATGCCGTAATTGAGATATGGCAAATTAAGTCGTGTATAATGAAATATAGGATTCGAGTTGGAAATCATGCTTTAATTTATATAAAATGCCAGTATTTCTAGGAGTGAGTTTACACAAATAGTCAAAATGCATCTTCATGACAGGTCGGAGTCAATATAAATACCAAGGAATTTGGTGGATTCAACCTGACTATTAGGTAGTATTATTTATCAGAACATTTCCAGGTAGCGATTTTAATTTTACTAAATAACATATAATGGGTTTTACCAACATTCAAAGATAATTTGTTAGCATTGATCCAGTTTTGAACCCGATTCATTTCATTATTTACAATGTTGAGAAGAGATTGCGGATTTTGATGAGAATAGAATAATTAGAATCGTCAGCGAAAAGAATAAAAGACATGATTTCAGAAGAATATTGGAAGTCATTTATATATATGATGAATAAACAGCGACTAATAGTGAACCCTGGGGTACACCGCATGATATTGCTTTTTCATAAGAGTCTTGGCTGTTTATACTAACATATTGCTTTCTATCTGTAAGATAATTGTCGTGTTGTGGGGGTCTTCCATGAGTCCTCGGTCCCACGATCCTACGTCCCACGAGACCTCGGTCCCACGAGTCCTACGTCCCACGAGGCCGAATATTTTCCCACGAGGTCCTACGTCCCACGGACCTACGTCCACGGTCCTACGTCCCAGAGCCGAGTATTTTTCCCACGAGTCCTACAGTCCACGAGTCCTACGTCCCACAGATACCTACGTCCCACGAGCTACGTCCCACGAGACCTACGTCCCACGAGTCCTACGTCCACGAGGCCGAGTATTTTCCCACGGTCCTACGTCCCACGAAGTCCTAAGTCCACGAGACCTACGTCCCACGAGTTACGTCCCACGAGTCCTCGGTCCCACGAGGCCGATTGTTCTCATATTGCATATTTTAATCATTATGATGTTTGGCTGCGTTCAAAAATTGACTAAATTTATGATGGAAATGTCTCAATGATATATAATCTCTCTCTTTTCGGCCTCGTGGGACGTAGGACTCGTGGGACCGAGGTCTCGTGGGACGTAGGACTCGTGGGACCGAGGACTCGTGGACCCTCCCCGTGTTGTGGTAGCCATCGAAACCGCTTGATTCATCACTTCTTGAAGACGATATCGTTTTTTGCCCATTAAATCTTGTCATCTTCTCCAGAGGCAACTACCAATGCTAAACGTTAATGCCAATATTGAAAGCGCCAATAACGGGTATAGAGAGCTCTGTTCATAATGCCTTCAAATATTGGTGCTGCAGATGTTTCATAGGAACAACTCGGAGTGAGCATGATAGGTCCATTGGTCAGGTTGCCAATTTTATCCGTGAATGCTTTGTCTACATTCTCTTTTGAATGATTCCCTGGAGCATTTTCGCAACTTAGAGAGGCAACGGAATAGTTTGACTCTCTAACTTTAGACGATGTGTTTACAGATGTGGATACAAAACACATCGTGTTTTCTTTAGAAGATAGGTCTATATTTCTAATGCCATGTACAATCATTCTGAGATCACTATTCCATTCACCGCATAGAAAAAAAAAATGTTTATTAGAAGCACTAATAGATCTTCGCACTGTAAAATTGGAAAGATGATAATTCCTCCAACTGGCATACCACCATGATAACTTTATGTTGTCCTTGAATTAGGACATGGAGACACAGATGTATTTGTGGGGACATTTGGAATATAATCTGATTCCATCTTAGGAAACCTACACGATGAATTCACTGTTGTCCTATCAGTTTGACGGAAAATATGACACTCGCTTGGCATGGTCGTTTCTTTAGAGATTCTTCCAATTTCAAAGAAAACACTCAATGTATTGGTAAACATGGTAAAATTTAAATCGACATCGGCATTGATTCTTGATGTGGCGTGTTCATAAACCACCTGATCTTCTGCTACAAGTTGTGCTCGATTACCTACGTTCACCTGCATCCACTGGCAAGACATCTGTAGTCTTCCAATGTCTCTATGCAAGAGTTTAGAATATACTGGAGCTGTGCCTTCAATGGTTAAATTTAGGATTAAAATCGTACAAAGTAATTGCGGCCCGTTGTGAATTTTGATGACATGTTTTCCTGAATCATCTTGTTCAGTGAACGTGATTGACATTTTAAACTGTGTCCCATTTACCACGTCACTTATGATATATCGACCTGGATCAAGGGATGTACTTTAGTGCATTCAAGAGAACGGTTCTGCTGCTTTTCACAATATGCATCTCCTTTTGTCCACACAAAGGATTGAGTACTACCAATTTCACCTTTGAGCGTAGAGGTAACGGAAATATTTTGTCCGTTAACGACGTAAAGTGAATCTTCCCGCTCGACTCCGTTACACCATAAAGTTTCATCTTCAGAAAGGGCCAGTTGGATGAAAAATTGTAAAGTACAGGAAAAAAGGAACATTCTCCCAGACGTGATCCTTCTTCGAGACATGACGATTCTCTGAAGTGATGATGTCCTCAATTAAAGTTCTGAGTATTTAAAGATATGAACTATAAAGGTACGGTGTTAGTAAATATATCTAGTAAAGTTGAAATCAGAGATCACGTTCTCAAAAACAATTTAAATCAAATGACTTTGACCGATGTGCCATAACCACAATAGTGATAGCGAAAGAGAAAATAGAGCTGAACACTAAAAGTTTCGTATTCCAAAGATTAGGGGCTTCATGAAATCATTCCACCACTTAATCACCAGAGCATTCAAAAGAGCTATTGGTTGAAAGGCAGAGACAAATATTGAGTAACCATGGTGACGGGGAGGAGTCATTCTGAGTTTGAAGCTGGTGTATAGTTTCGGGAGAAAGAAAAATTTATTTTGATTCACATTAAGATAAATTATGATAGATTGAATCCAATAACTATAATACGGCAAATTATAGTACTTGAAATCTCGCTTTAATGTCTTTATTTCATAATATAAGGATAAAAAAGATAAGTCGGGGACCCGTCTCAGGTTAGCGCTCACGTGGAAAACCAATGGGATTCTCTTGTGTGGGTGTTACAAATAGATCGTTCGCACTAATTCACGCCGTAACCTCGGGCGTGCGAACCTGTCAGCAGAGGTTTAAACGGCAGTTGAATTGCCCTTCATTCAAACTTTATAAATCAAATTCATCGGAAATATTGAAAGGAATGTTACAAGATCTCTCACACATTTCTTTTAGTGCAATGTGGACAACATGTAACTACATTTGATCGGTTTTGTGCCAATTCCTTTTTTGTTACCAAAACTATACACCAGGTTTAACATTAAGAATAAACAATAAATTAAGTTGATAATCTGAAGTGCTAGTCATGTTCATCTGTTACGATTATTTCAGGAAAATATATTGGGTGGAGAAACTAGAACATAGGGAAATACCACTTCCCTGGGTGTTTCGGTTGGAGGATAACAGTTTTTTTTAATGTTTTATACTTTCACCTCACCCTTACTTTGATTGATTACTTCCTACCGCACACAAAAAAAATACCAAAGGTAATCGTTTGCCTAACTACTACTAACAAAAGAAGAAGAAGAAGAAGAAGAAGAAGAAGAAGAAGAAGAAGAAGAAGAAGAAGAAGAAGAAGAAGAAGAAAAAACATTCGTTTTATGATTTATCAAATAATGTATAGTATTGAAATGACATATAATTGTTGTTTTTATTATTGTTTGATTGGAATGTGTAAATAAAAACTAAACTGAAATGAACTGAACTGATAGAATAGAAGATAAAATAAGGATAAAACAACAAAAACGTAACTAAACGTAAGTGTCTGTGTGACTGTTGCATAAAGGAGAGAAAATGAATGATTTTATGACGGTAAAGCCTTTCATGATAAAGTATTATTGTAAGCCTACGTTTGCCCTTAAAGTTATTTTTCTCAAGCATTCGAATTCAAATATTTATTGGACATTATAAAATATTTTTAATCAAAAGCCTGGGTATTCATATAAACGTCAACGCTATGCGATGTTTCATCTGTAGGGCTGGCAACATTGTTGTCGTAAACATGATCTATGTTCAAGACAGAGGAATGTAGACCATCGTCCTGAACCGGGATGCTGTGAAAGATGTCACCTTCAGGAACTCTTGGGTCATCATAGTCCGACTCCATAGATGCCATATTCTTGGTTTTGCGGTTCATGTCGGGTTTGGCGTACAACGCATCCAGGTCAGGAATTGGTAAGCTCCTAGGCAACATACCCTCTGTCTTCTGTTGGTTCAACGACGGGAACAACTGATTCCCTTCGTATGGATCATTGCGATTTGTACTCGAGGGGATGCCTTCGAAATCATCCATTGCACAATACGTAGTGTCTTGATAATGGGTGCTAGCTAGATTGTCCATAGGTGTACTTCGTTGACCAGCATTTGTAAAACGGTCACCTATCTTGTCTCTAGACTCGTGTCTAACAATTTTCTGACGTGAAGGTAGTGCTTTGGATCTACCTATCTGTTCAGAACATGATGACACGTTTTCTCCGTCTGATGGGCGTTGGTTAAACACGGCATTCGGAGATCTGGCATCCCTATGTCGTGTAGGTTCCTGGGGTGCCAATGTTGTCATCTCAAGACTTCCAGCGTTGTCCTCTTCGTGAGCAATCGAATCCCTTTGCGGACCATTTCTCGTATCGCTTCCCATGTGATATTGGTGCTTCTCTGGAATGTCGTAGTAGCAATTCGTAATGCAAGCACCAACACCGAAAGCTAACGCTAATACTGTAATCACAGCCAATGCTATCAAAATTATGTGTATTGCTTCAGTACGGTTCTTTGGCCGGTTTAATATTGATTTTTCCGTGGGTACAGAGGCACAGTTTCGGTTTGCAGCCTGGGTAGGTGTTACTTGTCGATCAAAAGGCTGACTTGTAAAGTTTAAGATGACGGCTTCACATATTTCCATGGGATATTTAGTACGTTTTGTACTTATATCTGCTATCCCAATTGTATTTTCATATTCATAATGTTTTTTCATATCCAGTTTTTCAATACTATGAACATTGATATTTGAAAGATCTTCTTCTGTTCCACAGAGGAAGGAGAACATGTCGATAGAATTGCTTGTATTGTGATTCAGTGGAGAATCGATCGACAATTCATTGCCATCACCGTCATATACCAAAGTTATTGGTTGACTTTCAGTGGTGACGCAACATTCAAATGTGTGAGTCCAAACACTTTGCATTTCACGTGGCATTACAACGGGAAATCGACATTTCTCATTCGTCTTTTCCCTCGAATGGTAAACCACGCACGAGTCGGGTACATTCGATGTTTCATCGACAATGCTTTGAAGAGAGTGATGAGCGCTGAAGTTATTTGTGATGTTACAGGAACCGTCACAATCTATATTCTGGATATGATATCCATATATAATGTGATTATCTACTTCGAAGTGTGCTCGATCTCCTTCGTTTACTTGCACCCATTGACAAGACATCTGTACTTTCCCATTCTTTCGGTCGAGTTGCGTGAAACATTTCGGCGTTCGACTTTCGACAGTTAAATTGATAATGTAAGCTGTGCAGATACTTAGGATACCCCGGTAAACTGTGATGACATGATGGCCGGTATCATTCGGTTTCATGTTTTCAATGGACAGATCATACGTGGTATCGTTCATTTTGTACAATCTGTAACGCCTGGTGTCATCATCATCACTACCAGGACTGTATTCTAAAGAATCATTTTGCCACTTCACCATATTTGTCTCTCCTTTTATCCACACCAAAGATTGGGAGTTGGGTAGAGCTACACCCCTTAACCTCCTGGAGAAAATTTGACCACTAACTGCGTCAACGGCTTCTTCTTGCTTTCCGGCGCACCAGAATATCTTATCATCAGCATATATGACATCGACAATGAGTTGAAAAGTAAGAAACAACAAAATCATGTTCTTTCCAGGATGAACACGTATGTGAGACATTTTGAAAGAGTTCTTGAATAAACAGTTCTATAGTGGAAATCGTTATTCAAATACAGGAGTATAAAAGTATCTGCCTATATTAGCTACGACAGTGCTTCAGTGTATAGACAGCAGTACGAGCACAGCAGAATCAGCTCCAATCATTATAAAACGAGAATGGTGTACAATTACTCTCTGTCTATTTCTAAATAATAAATACTGACGAATGAGAAAAGTCGAGAAATGTCCTCATAAGTAAATTCATCAAAGACAGAGTAGAACTGAAACTAAACTGTTCATTTTCAAGACACTTGATATTGGTTTTAATTGATGCTTTGTATCATAAACTTGTAATAATGATAACCACACTTGAAGGTTTTCGAAGTTCGATTGGTTGATTGATTGGGAATCACAATCAGAAGCCGGACAATGCACTGAGGTGGGGAAGAAGTTATTAAGGTTAACATGGTTAAGGCAGCGTTTAGAAAGTACTCAAAACGTGATGATCGTGAAGAATCTTGTAATGAAACATTATACATAGCCATTTCTTCTTGTTACTATTGTCCACAGTTTTATTTTCCTGTATCTGACCTTCTAGAAAGAATAGAGCGAAAACATATTAACTATTACTTTTCAGCAGTCGAAAGAGTTTTATCAATTTGGTTACCTAGACTTTTTATGGACCGCTTGCATTGCGCTACCCAGTCTAACACTCAACTGCGAATCCTATCATGCTTATATGTAATTTCAACGGAGTGAGGTGGCGGAAACGGCATTTAATTAGCAGGAGTGGTAGGCCTGTATCTACACATCGGCAATAAGCCTATCATTGTGTCATTGAAAAATTACTAGACTGATTTTCATTGGGTAAAGTGCTTGCCAATTTTCAATGAGATTGACCAGTCAACAACCAAGATCTCAAAGGATGAATGAGCGCCCGTAGCCCCCCATACGGCTTCGGACCCGTTTTAAAACTAAAAAAATTAAACAATCGTCATAGCGGTGTCCTCTTTTAGAAAATGTCAATAGGCACGACCGTCCATTTCAATTATTACATTTTATTTTTTTATACGATGGTCTGAAACTGAACCTAATAAACTCAACTCACAAAGATTCCTATTTGAATGAGTTTTTATTTATATTTGTTTAATTAGTTTAATTTAAAATACCGTTGGATAGAAGAGCGAATAGAGGATGATTTCACGCTATAACAAGTACAAATGAGAGATCGAGACAGACTTGGTTACACGCAGTTTTCATTTGTACATCTTGAAACTTTGTCCAATCATAAGGGCGCGAGGGGATTGTCGTAAAACTATACTTAGATAATCAAATTAAAATTTTCTGGGAGTGATAAAAGATCTGCTGGAGAGATGCAGAATATTTATGCAATACGGGAAAGTATACTACGAAACCGAACCACCTCTCTATAGCATTAATAACACGTCCCTTGTGCAACCCGTTATAGATCCACACTTAAGTATAATAACCCAGTCATTAATTTCGAATTATGAGAAGAATTACAATTTTATACAAGGGTTGCCTTTTCTTATCTTTTTATTCTCCGTTCGAGATATTTCATGATTTCCAACATGACACCAATTAATCAATATTTAATATCATTGCCAATAAAGACGTAATACAAGTTCGGTAATATATAATATATATATGGACAATAATTGTATCATACATGTAATTATTTTTACCATTTCAAACCGAACTAATTTCAACTCAATATAAATATATATAAAACATTTCCAAAGTTACGTGATTATAATCGTTGGAGGGCGACAGGCTGTGTTTCAGTGGTTACAAGCCAAATACAAAAACCCAAGGGACACAGGTCACGTATCCAGGGCCCTCTAGCATTAAAGGTATGGTAGAGGGCCAAGCTGGGGGACGGTGCTCCACCCAGTATGCCCAGTTTGCTGGGCTATTGGTTCCATATACACAAATTCTGGCAGTCACAGCCTGTCCCCACCGTCAATTCATGGCGCTCTTGGCCATTTTCCCCTGGAGGCATTTGGGAAATGAGTATAATACCTGAGCAGAAGAAAAAGAAAAATCCCCAAATCCCCATAAAACATTTTTTTTTTGTGCCTTCCTTTGCCTTGCTTTGCCTTGCCTTGCCTCGCCTTACCTTGTCAACTATCCTCACTCCAACGAACATGCCCCCTCAGCTTTAATAAATCCAAGGCACATCAATATTTGATGCCTGTGCCTGTGCTACAATTATAGTGATAATTCAATTCGACAAAGACAATTTAAAGCTTCCAGTGTCATAAAAGATATTACTGCAACATAATCACCAATTACTCCATTTTCCTTTACCTCAATGTAATCTCAAATTCCATTTCCTCATCCATTTCCATAAAACGTTTAAAGCCAATTTTTCCGAGGTGTTGCTGTGCAAGCAAACTTAAGAACCCTTGGATGCTCTTCTATTCCATCATTCAATTACAGGTTCCAGAACCAAGCCCAACGATGCATCCATGTCAATATCAAGCCCAACCAACCAACCAAGTCGTTAACAAGCCCAACAAAATATCAAATTGCATAACAAGCCCAACCAACCATCAAGCCCACATAATCCAAGCCCAACAATAATATAACCAAACCGATAATGCACATATATTGGCTTCAATCCGAAATATATACCAACCAACTATCATGTCCACCCAAGCCAAACCAATTCTCCATATCTATAATCGAGCCCAATCAAAAATACATTATTTGGGCAACAATTCCGTGATTTGTATCTATGATTTGCACAAGCAGATAGGAACCATAACAATAACTCTACTATCTGTACCTTATGATATGTGAACTTTTGATAGTCGTGCAAATACCACATATTCTGGCTTGAAGTCGGTAATATATATAAAAACAAGCATCGCGTCCAGTCAAGCCAAACCAAATATCCATATAAATAATCAATTCCGTGATATATAGTATACTCCCCATTCTCTGGCATTAGCATTCAAGTCAATATCAACAATAGACAACTACATAAAGGCGGCCTTCTTTCCCTAATATTCGGCCCAAAAATATGGGGTCATTATCACTAAAACCCCTAAAATATGCAAGGCGCCCAACACCTGTCAAGTGTATAGATACACTAATTACGGAGGCCACGAAAACCCCCCAGAATTTGGAGGAAACGTGGGGGACAGCCAAGGGTGATGGACGGGGGCGCCCTCCCTGCTCCTTGCAAGACAAACAAATCGATAACAGAATAGGGAGCTACAAATCTATGTTTTCATCTGGCTTTATACCGGGTGCCTATTGCTATTTTAAGCAATTTGTGCCATAAATACTCGAGATTTCCCTCACTGTGGATTATCTAGTCAATACTCTTCATTCCATACGTTTTACTTCAACAGCTTATACATTAGCTTACCAAATGAAGCACATAAACAGTTTAATTATCATGGATATATAAAAAATCTTATCAACATCTCGTCCTGACAGTAGATCAAATCTCTCTTCCTACTGCTTCTGTCTGTGACAAGATCAATTCCAGGCCTTTCAACATTATCTGAGACGTATCCAGCACTTTCAAAATGATCATCAGATAATATAAGTGGAAATGAAAGTAATAGGCCTATGTCATTCCATTCCATCATGGCCATCCAAATACTGATTCCCCTTCTTTCCAACTATCTGTATATACTCATGCACAATGTAATCAGCATCTCTAACTCGAATCACTCCAATTATAGGTTCAGACATGCAAAACAGTAAATGGAATGGGGAAAATCAGTCAACAATATGGGTCCATCACAAAACGTGGATGAAAATATCCATCGACTATTCTCACTCCTAAGTGATATAACATGCAATGCGGATGCCGGTTGACCGGGTTGTATTATCATCATTGTGACAGCAATTCAATGGAACAGGAGGGTCGTTCAGTGGTGAACCGGAATGCTCTGCAACTTCGCTCTCAACATAGTAGGTAACCCTGCATCCGGCCAAGGGTGAGCTATCCGCCAAGACCAAGGTCTATTATCCCGCATCCCGGTCCCTGCAACAAAAAGGACGAGAACTACCAGAAGTAACTTGTTCCAGAGATATATTACTCATAGTAACATACAACCACATTGTCATGAGTTATCTTTAATATCGTTTCATGATTTCAATTTGTTCATTCATTTCGAGGTTATTATGCAACTTAAATTTTCACACCGGCATTCTTTACCTACGTGTAATTGAAGTGTGCTTAATTAATCAGCATATCTGTTGAGCCTCCCCAAAACCAATCATGAGCATAGATTGCTTTATGCAATATACGTGCAATTAACACCAATGGGTGTAGCCTCACTACAGAAAACAAATAATCAAAGAACCACAATTCTCTCTTCAGTTAATGTATTCGTTAAAATATTCATATAACAGAACATTATTCTGCAACAATCTTACGGATTTCTTCAAGTGTAACGATTATTACTGTTTTCATTTCCGTCCATCAGTAATACAGAAAAAATGTTAAAGTATAGGACACATTCAAAATATTACAGCGGATTGCCAATTTCGGTTATACAACACCTCACCGCTTCTCTTCGTTCAACCTCAATCTTGCTATCATATAAATCAGGAGGCAAAATTAGCCTCTTAATAAGCCTATGTATTGATCAATCGTACAATATCCTTGCAGTTCAATTGGTTTCCACGTCGGGAAATTTATTCACCGTTCGCAATTCTTTAGGTCCCGACCGAACTGGGCAGGCATACACTGGCCAAACCTGCATCATATAATTAAGCAATGATCATATAGGGCCTATCTCGTCAATTTACATCTCAAGTTAGTCATTTGCCCTCTAGCATGCATCCATGGTATTCCCCAAATATTGTCTTTATCTAGACATGGCTATTTTCATTTTTCATTTCATTTCAGTTTTACAGATTATAGCCTGTAACAACCAATAATTTCTACAGAGGGTCTAGACCCCTCTATATCAATCAATGTTCCGGAATCGTGCAACCTCACCTGTCGTAATTATGCAGACATGAACCATGGGTAGACAGTCGCATTTGGCTTGTCCTAGGGTGCATATGCTCTGGCCTAGATTATGGCCACTCCGCTCCTTCCCTTGCCCGCATTGCTTGGGGGTTTATGCTAGTGGTTTCCTCTATTATGCTGTCGGGCCTTAGCTCCTCGTCCATTTCCATCCCCTGCTCCCGATCTTGCCACTCTCTGCCAGCGGTCCAACGACACCGGCCATTAGCCTTCAATTTCCCGGTCTACCACAGACTCACTTCTCCATCCAAATCAGTGATTATGTGCACTAAAATCTTCCAAGACTAATATTTCACCGGGTATAACCACTTGACGGTAGACAGCAAAACTAAACTCATGAAGATATTAATCGTCTGTCAGCCGCAGTGTGAAGTAAAATACAATATCCAGATATAGATAGGATGGAATTTAGACAGATATACAAATTAGCGTCAGATATCCCCGAAAAGCAGAAATTAATCCAAACATTATATCCACTGCAGGCTGCCCGAGGACAATAAAAAAATTGCTTCTCGAACGGAGTCCATGATAAGAATTATTTTATTTCATACAATAGCTTCCACAATTGCAAGTTTCATGTTTACGCGTTGGAAAGTATTTCACACTCTATCTCGAAGAATGTACAAAAGACCCCGCGTTTCTGTGATATATACCGACATGGCGCTTTTGACATATTTATGTATATTACGCGACCCTTTAATTAGCCGGCAAATTTGTAAACAACTCGACTGACCTAGTTAATTGTACTCTCTCATGATTGTCTTTATTCTTGTTATTGTCAAACAATAATAAACGTATTATTTGAGATTTTGAGAACATCAGGAAATCGCAACTTCCAGAGTTGCGTGTGCTTTTGATTTCTTCATAAAAATATTCGTATATCAAAGGCATTTCTATTTTGAACTTAGAATTGTTAATCACTTAGTTAATCGTAATAGTTTTGATGGTATAGCAGTGTGAAAAGAATTTGAAATGACAACAGACATGACATATATGGAGTCCAATTTTAAATGTCTTGTTAAGTTTTAATGAAGACAGACTCTGCTATTTATTTTGATTATAATTTTATGCTTCAAGCAAGGCAAGAGCAACCGATCCCCGGAAAAGCAGCACTATCTGACTATCCTAACCCATGACGAAGCAGCTTGTTCCCTGATACGTCACTTTCATGTTATATCGTATGAAGGAGGTAATGATAAAAATCGTGTGGATTTATTCATACTTGTCATCATTGCAGTACTATTTGCACATGGTGCATCTTCCACAACAATGTTCTTTTTGTAATTATCCGCTTTCAAATTCTAATGCAGTCCTGATATTGCAGCCGAAAGCATTTTAAATAATATCAATAGTTATAATTTGCATTTGGGTGGTTCAATAAGTATGTTTCTCTTGTTACTCGCTGATTTAGCTTGGAAGGTAAAACTGTTGCTTTTTTTTGAGGGGAGGGGGTAGGAACTGTATCTGGCCTTCTGGGACCAATGGGGGTTTTATTGAGACTATTTTGTGTAGGTGGTCTCGTTGCAGAGGGTATTTTCGATAGACATGCTGGTTTCAGCGTTGTATATGCACATGAATACAGAAATTCGCATTGATTCGATTTTTTGAAGTAACACCTTTGTCTTTCTTAGAACTGTTGCAGTGTAATTGATGAATAAATATTTATGGCAAATGATTATACTAGAATGATAATTTATCCATTTATATTCGGTCTGAAAGCTTGAAATTATTAATTTTGATTAGTTGTTGATAAAAATAACTTATAAGGTCAATTATCCACCATTAAATCGTAAGTAACCACAAAAACGTAGTCTTTTGTCACTTGTGAGTGTAAATCACATTGGTTTTTATAAGTTCATTATACAAGTACAATAATTCATGAAGGTGTATAGTAATTACGGTTGTTCGTTGTTTCCAAGGTTTGATCATCCGATAGTAAAATAGGGAAACACACATATAGTAAACCTAAATGCTCGTTTTTTTTTCCGTCATTGAAATTGGATAAGTTAATTCGAAAATTAAAAAAGATTCATTTATTAAAAGAAAAAAAAAATGTTTATAGAAGCAGGGTTGTTTCAATGGCAGATCAACTTTTCCTATTGTACTTTTTCACAATTTTGCTCAATTATTTTTGTCGTTGCTTGTAGCTTTATAACTTCCAGCGTCACATTTGCGTGCAAGTCTACAAAATGATTACATAATTAAATGCCACTTATTCATATTACTTGGTTAGTTGATAGTATTTATTTTGGTCTCGTTGCATTAACCCGTTGTATACTAAGCCCGCATATATGCGGGCTGAAGAAACATAGAACATCCCTCTTGTCTACCGTTTATTTCACTCATAGTTGCATAAACATATAAAGACCTTATATAATTTAAATTATCTGACATTGATCTATGTAAAGCTGTCTTTGTTTTACCTTTGAGTGAAAAGAATTTCTTGCAAGCATGCTTGACAACCACGATTCATTCGGCTTTGTAAAAAGTTCTCAGTATACAACGGGTTAACCGTTTCCCCATTCCCGAAAAAGTTCTATATAGAGCCTTACAGTGAATGAATATAGGTCTCCCTGTAAATCATTAGCATGATAAAACCACCACCCTACATTTTAGATTTGATTAGCTTTATTCTATATAATTCAAGGTACACACACACACACACACACACACACACCCACAAACACACACACACTCACGCCGAGACACCACACACACGCCCGAACACCACACACATCCACAAACACACACACACACACACACACACACACACACACACACACCCACAAACACACACACACTCACGCCGAGACACCACACACACGCCCGAACACTACACACATCCACAAAAACACACACACACACAAACACACATTCACACACACACACACACACTTCACATGTACACACATAAGAACACACACATACATTCACACATAACAACCATACACTTACCCCTCGCAACCACGCTTTGAGCCAAAATACGCACACCCACATTTATAAGAAAATTCGCATACAGTCACGCACACACACACACACACACACACACACACACCCACTACCAATTGACAAACGAACAAATGCATACTTTTTATATAAATGAACTTCCCTGTTGAATCTTACAGCCCCAGTCAATCAACCAGGCTGATTCTAAATTGAGCAAAATCAATAATTCGTTGCCTTTACTTTGTCATGAAACCTTTCGTTCAGTCATCATGGCAATACCAGTGGAATTCAAATTTCTATGTAACTAAGTTTACAAAGAACTAATAAAACATCCTGTATTTTGTATTTTGTATCTATTGTTTTTCAGGTGTTCGTCTCATGTCTCCAAAATAAAGCATCAATTTTCATAATTCGAAAGTAAATTGGGATATACAGTGGTGGCCAAAATTGTTAGAACACCAAGCATATTTAAATGATTTTAATAATTTTCATTTAGTTGACCATTTAAATACCTATAAAATGGTTGCAATGTCTCCAAATATCATCATTATGCTTTAAAAACTAAATAACAAAGCCATGCGTTGGGAACTCGCCCCAACTCGCCCTTTTTATGTTACCCCACCAATTGAAAAATGTAAAAATCTTGCCCCTTTCAGGATCAAAGGGTCATAACGTTAAACCTTTTCAGCCTCTCCCTACAAAAGTAAATATATTCTGAAAGGAAATTTCCTGAGGATGTAAAAAATGGCATTTATAAAAACAGAGGGTGAAATAGTTAGATCTTATGTGGGGATTTTTAAATTATTTTTGAAGGGCCCCAAACTTTTAATTCGGTGCCCCTATTTAAGTCCATTATTCCAATGACCCTTAATATTTCAAAATATTTGAATTGCTCATGAAATTTCATTTAAAAAATATACATTTACAAGGAGTGTCTT
Source organism: Paracentrotus lividus (assembly GCA_940671915.1). Classification (NCBI taxonomy): domain Eukaryota; kingdom Metazoa; phylum Echinodermata; class Echinoidea; order Camarodonta; family Echinidae; genus Paracentrotus; species Paracentrotus lividus. Next base: position 25,638,608 of record CALNVZ010000218.1, read on the forward strand.
CATTAATTTATAAAAAATAGTCTTAACCTTCAATGGGCATGGTTATTTTGGTCATCTCACCACCAACGGTTGGGGCGAATCCACCCTCCCCATTTGACCAAATTTGCTGAAACCTAAAATATATTTGAGTTTTATTAGAATAAATAAGCCTGCTAAGCTTCATACTTCTACCTCAAATACTTTTTGAGCAATCGGCGTATGTAATTGGCATTTTACATTTTTGCATTTGGACTACATCTTTAATACACAAGTCTGTGAGGAAACCAAAAGCGCATAGCGCAACTATTTTTAATGCTGCACATTACCAGATGGTCGAGACTATATAAATTTGGTATCAACATATACGTAAGACCCTATGATAAAAAGTCATAAAAGCTCATGGCACACAAAAGATATCTTTAATCTGATTTCGGCAAATGAACTAGGGCATTGATAATCCCATAGACTTTGTGTAGGTTCAGGCGTTCTAATAATTTTGGCCACCACTGTACCGTATATTACATACCCTATTGGCTTAAAAAAGGGAAAAGATCGCAGTACAATGGGAACTATGAAATACCATTTTTGCCTGATATTCGAAATACTAGGAGAATTGTAAAATTACAACATGATAAGACACACAATAGACGACAAATCGATACACACACTTTGGAGACTGTTTTAATACCTTGTGATTTTTTTATAAAGCATTAATTTACAAGCAAACAATATCATATTACCATCACCTCATAAAATTAATGAGACATTTAGTTCTTCGAGCGCTCTAAGCAAGACCTACTATTATTTGTTTCGATGAAATAATTAGCAATAAATTTCCCATTAATATTACAACAAACATCCTTTAATGATACCAAAAGTGCATGTAATGTTATTTGTAAATGTAAAAGTGTAATAAATTCTCCTTTGATGACATATTCTTAAGAATACAACGTCAGATTTTTATTGATAGGTAAATGTCTAGCTAATATCCGTGGTATATATGGATAGAGCAATTTGGATTGATTTATGAAGAGTAAGAAAGGACACTAAATACATTATCAGGAAAACTAGAATTCAAAATACATACCATTTACACCGATTACAATTGTTTAAGTTGTTTTTATTCTGTCGTCATATTTGATTATATTTTTAGAGGTTTTGTTGAAAACAAATGTTTAGTATAGATTTTCTTGGTCAATATTAAACTCTTTGTAATCGAATTCGTTAATGTTCATTCAATTTAAACGATACCTCATGGAGCGGAGGTATCGCTCAATTGAATTAACATTTATATTTTTAATCGCGATCACATTTCCGACGAAAGTGTTTCTAAGAAATGTCAAATTGATAGGAGATAGCTTAGACTATACCGGGAAAACCAATATTACAGCCAAAAGCTAGTATATAATTGCATTTACATATATACATAAAATTAATAAAATTATAGAATACAAAACATATAAAGAATAAAAAAAAACATAAAATAAAAGGGCAAAGTCACTAAATGAAAATACATAGCAAGGGCACAATTCAAAGTTGGTAGAAAATAATCGCATGAAATTCTTTTCAGGGTGAAAAATAACTACAAAACATATTCGTCCTTGCTGAGATTACCTTGGATAAATCATGCAAACTAATTTGATAGTGTAATTGCAGGAATTATTCTTGAGAGGCCCTTCATAACGAAATACGGTCTGTGTCAAATAAAATGGTACAGTTGGAAAACATTTTTTTTTAAAGTATGAAAATCGATTACATTCGAAAATTGTTTAATATCTTCATAAAGTAGGAAAATCAGGCTTTCTTCTGCAACTTTTTTCATCCAATTTGGAGCTGTAGATCTTGAGATATGACCAGTTTTCTAAAATCAAGAAAAATGTACTTTGCGCATGCTTCTCTATGGGTTTCGCACGTAATAGCCATGAATTCAGCGCCTCGAGACAATAGATGTGTGTAATTTTGATTAGCTCATCGCCGCACAAAATTTAGCATAACTTTTGTTTTACAAAAGCAAATTATATAAAACAAAGTGCATCAGCGAGAAGAATCTTTTGACTTTAAGTTAGTACCTCATTCACAAATCATTTGAAAATATTTCATACCTAAATAATTTTTTACCGACTGTACCATTATCTGACACAGACTGTAGAGGATCGACAATCAAGTACTTATTTCGAATCGGAAATATTGTTGCACTCGTTTTGTCTTGTAAAGAAATGTATCTGCTATATTGGTGACTTATCATTAAATTAATACTTCGTCTGAGGATTTGTTTTTATGTGTATGATACAATAGGGGAGACCGGGTATGGACGTTACAAAATTCACATTTTGGGCCAGATAATTCTAATGAAAGAACTCACGCACTCCATATTGGGTCTGTAGTTAGCCTATTATGTTGGCTAAAACCTGAGGCATATAAAACTTGAAAACATGTAAACACTAATTAACTACAGCTTAATTAGTGAAGACATTTTTTTGTAACAACCTACCCCATATACGGGGTAGGTTGTTACACCATACGGGGTCAATTGTTACAATATGTAAACATACGGGGTAAGTTGACAATGTGTAAATCTCTTATACCATACTTTAATTTCAACTTTCCAGTTTCTTGACATCGTTAACAGTAGATCAAGTAGAGCTCTAGAATATACAAAAGTAATAATAGAAAAATAAAAATATTAATACCTGAAAATGAGACAAAATGTAATTTTACATATGTAATGTAATTGGGGTAAGTTGTTACATCAACATGGGGTAGGTTGTTGTAACAACCTACTCCGTGGGTGATTTTACACACAGTAATCAACTGTAGCACAGTCATTAGGCAGAATTAAAGGGCATGGCTAGGGGGTATATTAGTGACATACATGTACTATATTTACAATACAAGACTATCATCATGTGCCTTCAGTTGTAAGAGCTATTACAAATTTCAATTTTTGTCAAAAATTTACTTTAAAAACTGGTTTTTGTTGATTTACTTTTTAATAAAACAACGGAGAAACCTCACGACCGGCAGTTCATCACAGCTATGTGTAGGCTGTATATAGATGCCAGTTAGCACATCCTCTCTTGTTCCATCTTAGCACACTGAGAACTGTAACAACTGACCCGTGTAACTTCCATACCCGGTCTCCCCTAATGAATAAATAACGAAAACGGATATTAGGTTAGAGGCACTAAATTTTGAGAAACATTGAGAGATTAAAAAAAAAATCCCTCTGTTTTGGTATGTTTTAACAGTATAAATGCATGAAATACAAATCAATACGCAGTTGTTGATAAGAAACGTTACAATTATTGTTTGAATAAACATTCACATTTTTTTAGTATTACTAGAACGTTGCCTCTGTTCGCTTGCAATCTCTTTATTGTATTGTATAACAGTGTGTATGTGAAAATCTTCGTAATGACATATATCCTAGTAGCGCAAGCACAGTTGATGTACAACCGATGGACATTATTGATTTACAGGTCGCATCTGTACGTTCACTCGTTATAGATATCCGTCAATTATGTTCAATTATTTTCATTTATTGATAAAATAGTTCATAGCCTAATGTTTTTCAATTATTAAAAAACAACCTGATGTCCAATTATAGATTAACATACCAAGCCAATTAAGCCATCATTACTTGTGTAGCTCTTTTTTGTTTTTACTCAGACATATCATGTTGTGCAGTAAAAGTGTGATATTTTGGGTATAAATGTGTTATCGTATTTGATACACTTTGTAATTCCTGTCATGTACATTTGTTTCAAACTTTAGTAAATTTCGGATTCGCCTTTACATCTACATAATATATGTAATATTATTTACATCAGCCAAGGGTACCTGTCAGAAAGCATTCTGTATTCTTGTATAAAGTCTAACGAACTTATTATGTGAAGATTAATCAGGTGAATCCGTTGTTTCACGAAGTGTTCATAATTTTCAAACATTAATATTTCATGTTGGTAATGAATAAGTGTTTGTACAAATAAACCTAGAGATGTCGTTCCTATACCATGTGTACTAAATTGCAGTTTTCTAAGCTATTCCGAATGTATTTAAAGGTTCATATATTCATTTCAACAAATTTTAGAAGGTTCCACCTTGGACATAATTACATGCACTGACATCATGTATGACTCTAGAGCTCAGATTTGGGCAAGCGTCCACAAAGTTACACATTCACTTAAAGAGCTTAATTTCCACTGAAATAACAATTTTTTGCACTCAAGAAATCCGAGATTAATTCATTCAATATGAAATCATTTAGGAAAAGGAATGAGCAGATGCATTGATAAACGATTCTTCTTCATCCACTAATTCATCAGTAGGGTTCGTAATCATATTACCATAGACGTGGACATTGCTAAGGACGACGGAATCTGGGTTTGGATCAGGAGCCCTTGGATCGTCATAATCCGACTCCGTTCGGTTGGTCTTTCGGCTAATATCAGGTTTGGCGTACAAGGCTTCAAGTTCATCATTGGTTAAACATTGTTTAAACATTGGTCGTGATGCCTTCGATTTTGATGGCGAAGGTATAACCATTTCAAAGTCATCTCCGTGGTCCTTGGATGACGGGAGGTGTTGTGAGAAAGATGTCGGAAAATCTGGATCATCATATTCGGACTGTACTTTTTTGGTCTTGCGACTCTTGTCTGGTTGGGCGTACAATGCACCTATTTCATTATTTGCCGAACGTGGGTTGCTTATTGTCCCCTCAGCATCATTTCGAGATGCATATGGTGTCATCGAAGGCACAGCGGATGTCTTCATCTTAAATTGGTCTTTATGATTCTTGGAAGAAGATGAGGTTTTCAATGGAGGCGTCAAATTATCCTTTGCAGCATCTTGAAGGGCGCAACTCTCGTGACCACGGCCATTGTTGTGATCAGAATTTTCATCTGGAGGACATGCCTGCTCTCCTCCATCTAACCGACGCTGCTGCGTGATTAACACTGTATGCGCTGGTCCTGTACAACGTTGCATGGGTTCTTCCGGAATATTAAGAGACTGATCATCAACACCAACGGGAGCGGTAGAATTGATGTCTATCTCATGATTCATCATAGTTTGAGGGTGATATCTATACTTTTTCAAATGAGTACGCCAATATACAACACTTCCAGCGGCAATGCAGAACATTGCGCCAAGTACCGATGCAACCACTGCCCAGATTATGTTGATTTCATTTGATTTCAAAGTCTCTTCAGGTCTCGAGAAAACCTTTGAACAGTTCGGCATTTCTGTGAATAATTTTTGAGTTGGTGTAGTGTCCTGTGTAGGTACTTCCTGTGAAGTCTTTAGGGAATTTACGATGGTTGTAATCTGTATATACATTAATAAACACCGATTATTCGATGAGGGGTTTTCTTTTGACATGGATACATTGAATTTCTGATTATTGTTGAAGTAGAGATTCCTGACACCCATTACGGAAAACTCGACATTATTTTTCTTGACACCGCAAAGAAAAGTAATATGGCCGCCATTAGTAACGCAAAAATCATTTGTATCATCAATTCGAATAAAAATGCCTTCAGTAGTGTACCACCACAATGTCGCGTTTGTCTCCCCGACATTGCAACATTCAAAGGGAACTGTCTTAGTTAGGTCGTTGCCTATTGTTTGATGCTGGATAGGAAGAAACGTACACGTCTTTTTGAAGTTTCTTCTCCCTTCAAAAACAAGACACTCCTGCGGCACTACCTGGCCTTCGTAGATGTTTTCGAGAGTCAAGTAAGCACTTATCTTGTTTGTTAAATTGAAAGTTCCATTAAACTTCATCTCAGGAGTCTCGTACTCATTCACCGCATGATCTCCTGCTACAAGTTGAGCTCGATCACCTACGTTCACCTGCACCCACTGACAAGACATCTGTAATCTCCCAATTTCTTGGTCAAATAGCGTTGAACAAATAGGGTCCGTAGCTTCAATGGTTACATTGAATACAACAATCGCACAAAGGGATTGCATCCCCTGATAAATGTTGACGATGTGTTTTCCAGAATCACCTGGTTCTGCTAGCGCGATAGTCAAATCAAAAGCGTTCGTGTTGGCTACATCGGTCATAATATAACGCCCTTCATATGCAGTTGCATTGTCGATGTATTCTAAGTAACGGTTGTCTAATATGACCCATAACACATTTTCTCTGGTCCATCCTAAAGATTGAGCATTGTTGAGCGGGTCACTCAGGAAAAATCTGAAGGAAATATTTTGTCCATTCAAAGCGTACAATGCCTTTTCCTGCTTATCCCCAGCACACCAGAAACCATCATTCTCACTAAGGCTAATTTTGAAATTTGCTAGCATAAAAATGAATAACGAATAAAGCGTTAAAGACTTTGGAGACATGGTTAGACTAGTCATCTTTGCATATGCTTGCTAAAAACATTAGCTCTTTTAAGGACTCCACAAAGACTACAATAATAATGAATGGAAGCTGATGATTTGTGTATCAGCAAATGTTGAAGGAAGTAAACCAGAGAGAATAAAGTTATATCGCTGACATGGCTTCGGGAAATGAAATGATTTTTCAATAATCGGATCATAAGGCAGTTCTTAAGGGGAAAAGCAATGCGCTAATATTACTAGTATGATGGCTTTATTACTCACTCTCGCTTAGGGAGGAGCCTGATAATATAATCAAGTTTACAATTCCTTTATGACTCTCGATCAGTCTCGGGTTACCAATTTGTTTTGATATCAACATAATAATGACAATATGATAAATACTATAAACATGACATTGCGCCATTGATTGATCTGAATATATGGCTTACAATAGGCGGAGCCGAGCCAGCTTCACCCTGAGTAAAAAAAATGTCCTACAAGATTCAGTTTTGTTTTACTTGTGATATATCTTTTCCCTCGAAGCTTCTGAATGAAGGATTATACAGGAAATCGTTCTTCGTAATGAAACCAAGAATCATTAACATGGCCTATGCTCTTGAAACAGTGAATTATTGATCAGCATGCTTTCTTTTTTGTTTAGAGGAAGCCAAAATGATTGATATTTGCTTTTGTAATATGAACTCTTTTATTTCGCATTAATATCAATAATTATCAGCCATCAAGAGCTGTAGACACACTGTTTCTAACAAATGATATGGGTTCACTCTACGATTAATATTGGAATAGTTTTTCGATTAAAACAAAAATAAAACAAAATAAAAATCTTCTGCGGTAGGCCTATGGTCAACAATGTCATAGGCAGTGCATTCTATGACATTCCTACTAATTTTGATCATTTTTAAAAACAAATTTCAGTTATTTAAATATTGTGTTGCTCGTAAATTATGTAACCTTCATTTATATATGAGGGTAAATAGCAGTCTACAGAACGAAAAATACAGACGCGTCCATTGAGACAAATTTACACAAAATGATCATATAGGTGAATGGCAAACATCGTCATTAACGTGGTTTGCGGCATTACAATAAACATGATCATCAGCCTGGATAGATGTGTTCTTAAAACCACTTGCTAAAATGTATATGCAAATGCCTTCTTTGGGATTGCCAAGGTCAGCGTAGATATCATTCAGAAGGGTAATCATGTTAGACTCACTCAGCTAAATGTCTTCTTGGTCTTTCGAGGTTTCTTTCGGGTTTAGCGAACAATGTTTCCAAAGTCGGCTCTGATATGATATGGGTTCACTCTACGATTAATATTGGAATAGTTTTTCGATTAAAACAAAAATAAAACAAAATAAAAATCTTCTGCGGTAGGCCTATGGTCAACAATGTCATAGGCAGTGCATTCTATGACATTCCTACTAATTTTGATCATTTTTAAAAACAAATTTCAGTTATTTAAATATTGTGTTGCTCGTAAATTATGTAACCTTCATTTATATATGAGGGTAAACAGCAGTCTACAGAACGAAAAATACAGACGCGTCCATTGAGACAAATTTACACAAAATGATCATATAGGTGAATGGCAAACATCGTCATTAACGTGGTTTGCGGCATTACAATAAACATGATCATCAGCCTGGATAGATGTGTTCTTAAAACCACTTGCTAAAATGTATATGCAAATGCCTTCTTTGGGATTGCCTAGGTCAGCGTAGATATCATTCAGAAGGGTAATCATGTTAGACTCACTCAGCTAAATGTCTTCTTGGTCTTTCGAGGTTTCTTTCGGGTTTAGCGAACAATGTTTCCAAAGTCGGCTCTGCTACGTTGTCCAATGGTGGGGGATCGCGTTTGACCCTCGGCCTACACGAGGGAACAGTTGTCACATCACTGGTTGACTCATCGCGCCAAGATTTACTGCTGATGGTTTGTTTCTGGTGTCTTTATTTGTAGGTGTGCCATCGACATCGTCTACAGAACAGTAACGTATTTACGAGGGCTGAAGCAGCACGAACGGCAACATCTTGTATGGTTGTTTCGATATCCGTGTTATTCAGAACCCGGGTTTGTTTCAGATAGCTGTTCTTAACAACCCACATATACTACATGTAAATGAATTAAAACGATTAGCACCACAAAACTGATCACCAGTCGTTTGTAAAGTCAGTCGTAACTTACAAACAGCTCTATGAAACACCTCGGTCTCTCCATAACACAAAACATCTCCTTTTGCAAATGTTTTGGGCTCATCAGCGTGATAAAAATTGCCTATATTGTCTCTATCCAGGCAACATCGTGCTGTTCTTGACAACACATGAGGACCTTGTGGTTGTGGATATCTTTCATATCTAGAGGACGTCCTTTACCAACAAGCTCACCCTGCTCAGGATCTCTTCCAGTTGGAACGCCATAAAAAGAAAACATCTTTTTATTCAGAGAATCTTCCACTTGAATTGTGTTCACTTTATCCCATGTAACTGGTCCATTCTTCTTATTCTTCTCGAACCCTTTCCCTCATTGTTTTTTTTAAATTGTATAAAACCATTTACATTTGAAGGATCGTAATGAATGTTTATGTTTCTTAGAGGAATTAGGATCTGAATCAGACTCTACCCCTTGAATACTGAACGCAGTCGATCCCATTAGGTGATAGAGTAGCACGATCATCTTGGGAACAGTGTTTAGGTAAAAGAAGGCATTGTAGAAGTTGACTCATGGCCTCCTCTACACATTCGCATACTGGCCGTCCATCAATGTTGATGCCCCCTTTGGCTATTAATGCCTTGCAACGACCGACACCAGCTCGATTTAAACTCAGCTAGAAGAGCCTAGGTTCGCAGAATCCTGGTGGAATGAACTCGTTTAGGCTGGTGTTGACACTTTGACACTGTCTGGTGCAGACTCAAGGCGGGTTGACCAAAGATGTGATAGTTGCGAAGTCCTCTTTGGTTAAACTATTATCCAATACATCATTACAACTTAAATTCGCAATACAAAATTTACATCCCGACTGTAAGTTGCTGAGACAGTGATTAGGCAATTCTGTTTTTTTCTTGAAAATGTAGATGCTTAATGCTACTTACTGCCACTTCGTAATTATCCTTCTCTTCCCCACAACGAGAAATTTGTCTTTAAAATTAGGAAAAGACCGCATAAATGTGAGATTAAATGGCAAATAATTTCTTCCGATACTGTACCCCCATGATATCTTGTTGTCCTTGAAAGTAGGGCATGGAAACAAAAATGTATTTGTGTGGACATTTGGGATATAATCTGATTCCATATGAGGAAACTTACACGATGCATTTACTGTGGTTATATTATTTCATCGGGAAACAAGACACGTGCTAGCAACTGTCGTTTCTTTATAGATTCTTTCAATATCAAAGAAAACACTGAATTTATTGATAAAATTAGAATCGACATTGCCATTGATTCTTGATGTTGCGTTCTCACAAAGCACCTGATCCTCTGCTACCAGTTGTGCTCGATCACACCTACGTTCACCTGCATCCACTGTCAAGACATCTGTAGTCTTTCATTGTCTCAATTCAGGAGTGTAAAACAGATTGGAGCTGTGCCTTCAATGGTTAAGTTTAGGATTAAAACCATACAAAGTGATTGCGGCCCGTTGTGAATTTTAATGACATGTTTTCCTGAATGAGTTTGTTCAGTAAACGTGATTGTCATTTTAAACGGTGTCCCATTTGCCTCGTCATTTATGATATATCGATTTGGATCAAGTGATGTAGTTTTAATACATTTCAATGAACTTTCTTGCTGCTTTTGACAAGATGCATCTCCTTTTGTCCACACAAAGGACTGAGTACTTCCGAGTTCATCTTTTAGCATTGAGGTAACATAAATATTTTACACCAATGGATATCATCCTCAGAAAGGGTCTGTTGGATGAAAAATGGTAAAAGACAACACAAAAGGAACATTTCCCTTAACATAATCCTTCTTCGAGACATGACGATTCTCTGATGTGTTGACTTTCTTAAAGAAAATTCTGAGTATTTAAAAATATGACCTATAAGGGTACGGTGTTAGTAAACAAATCTAATAAGGCTGAAGTTTCAGATCACGTTCTAAAAAATGAATTGAATGAAGTAACTTTGTCCGATGTGCCGTAACCGCTGTAGTGATAGTGAAAGCAGATAGAAAATAGAGCGGATCACTAGGGGTTTCGTATTCTAAAGAGTACATTGCTGAAATCATTCTACTCCTTTTTCACCAGAGATAAATAAATAGTTCGAAAAGAACTATTGTTTCAAAAACAGATACAAACACTAAGTAACGGGGGAGGAGTCGTTATTAAGAATAAACAATAAATTTAGTTGATAATCTCAAGTTCTATTCACGTTCAGCTCGTACGATTATTACATGAACATATATTGGACTAAGAAACTAGGAGATAAGGAAATAATACTTTTCAGTTCGAATATAACAATCTACTAAAGTTTTTTGTCCTTTGCCTCACCTTTTCTTTGGTTAAAGTATAATGTAAAAGAAAAAGAGACGTACCATATAAGATAAGGATTTGCCGAACCAGTACAAAGAAAGAAAAAAAAAAAAATCATTTTTAGTAAACAAAAAATAGAGAATAGAAATGTAGCCAACTTTATATTTTCTACTGATCGTAATTCTTGAAGAAGTATTCATATGCGCATTTTATTCGTGGTGGGAAAGTGGCTATTGCATTAGTCGGCTAAATCAGGAAAAAAATAAATAGTGCCAAATTTCATTCCTTTGTTTTTCTGTTAATCTGTGTTTGTGTTTCTAATATATCTTTGAAGACAATGTATATTTCCTTTAATAGTTTTGTAATATCGACACAATGTTCAATAATCTGGTTTATTTTGCCTCTGTGTAACGCAATAAACCCTAGTATTATCTCACATATGTATTTGGAATTAAAATAGTTTGATTATATACAGTTATGACTGTATATTATGATAGTGATAAAACTTTTTATTTTTAATGATAAAGCATTATTGTATACACATGTTTTCCTTAAAAAAGATTTTTCAAGCGTTTACATTATAATGAGAAATTGTTATCGAAGATATATTAAAAAACTGTTTAATTAAAGACTTGAGCATTCATATAAACGTCACCGCTGTGTGTCATTTTATCGGTAGGACTGGCAACATTGTTGTTGTAAACATGCTCTATGTTCATGACAGAGGAATGCAGGCCATCATCCTGAACCGAGATGCTGTGAAATATGTCACCTTCAGGAACTCTTGGGGCATCATAGTCCGACTCCACAGATGCCATATTCTTGGTTTTCCGGCTCATATCGGGTTTGGCGTACAAGGCATCCAGGTCAGGCATTGGTAAGCTCCTCGGCAACATATCCTCTGTCTTCTGTTGATTCAACGACGGGAACAACTGATTCCCTTCGTGCAAATCATGGCAATTTGTATTCGAAGGGATGCCTTCGAAATCATCCATCGCACAATATGTAGCATCTTGATAAGGGGTGCTAGTTAGACTGTCCATAGGTGTACTTCGTTGACCAGCATTTGTAAAACGACCATCTGTCTTGTCTCTAGAATCACGTCCAGAACATGATGACACAGTTTCTTTCTCTGATGATGATGGGCGTTGGTTAAACACGGTATTCGGAGATCTGGCATCCCTATGTAGGTGAGGTGTTTGATGCGCCAGTGTGATCATTTCAAGACCTCCAGCGTTGTCCTCTCCGTGAGCAATCGAATCTCTCTGCGGACCATTCATCGTATCGCTTCCCATGTGATATTGGTGCTTCTCTGGAATGCCGTAGTAGCACTTCGTAATGCAAGCACCAACACCAAAAGCTAATGCTAATGATGTAATCGCAGCCACTGCTATCAAAATTATGTGTATTACTTTAGCAGGGTTCTTTGACATGGTTGGTTTTGCAGGCGTTACAGAGACCCAATTTTGGTGTGTATTCTGTGTAACGTTAGGCATAACATCCAGACTAAGAGACTGACTTATAAAGTTCACGGTGATGATTTCACATCGGAGACCGATTTTCAGGTGAGATTTAGTAAAATTTGTACGTATAATATCTGCTATCGTCATTGTATGTTCGTATTTAATATGTTTCCTAAAATCAAGACTTTCAATACTATGCACATTGATAGTTGACAGATGTCCCTCTATTCCACAGAGGAACAATAACATGTAAATAGAATTGCTTGTATTGTGATTTAGTGGAGAATTGATCGGCAATTCATTGCCATCACCATCATATACCAGAGTTATTGGTTTACTTTGATTGGTGACACAACATTCAAATTTCTGAGTCCGAACACTTTGCATTTTACGTGGTATTACTAAGGGAAATTGACATGTTTCATTCGTCTTTTCCCTCGAATGGAAAACCAAGCACGAGTCGGGTGCATTCGATGTTTCGTCGACAATGGTTTGAAGGGAGTGGTGGATACTTAAGTTATGTATTATGTTACAGGAACCGTCACAATCTATGTTCTGAATATGATATCCATATATAATGTGATTATCTACTTCGAAGTGTGCTCGATCTTCTTCGTTCACTTGCACCCACTGGCAAGACATCTGTAATTTCCCACCTTTTTGGTAGAGTTGCGTGAAACACTTTGGCGTTCGATTATCTTGATTTTCTACAGTTAAATTAATAATGTAGGCTGTGCAGAAATTTACGAGACCCTGATTAATTGTGAGGACATGATGGCCTGAATCGTTCTCCTCCATGTTATCAATGAACAGCTCATATATGGCATGATTAACTTTGGTCAATCTGTAACGCATGGTGTCATCATCGTCATTATCATGACCGTATCCTAAAGAATGATTTTGCCACTTCAGCATCATTGTTTCTCCCTTTGTCCACACCAAAGATTGGGAGTCCAGTAGAGTCTCATCGGATAATTCGAATCTTCTCGATAACTTTTGCCCGCTAAAAACATCAACCACTTCTTCCTGCTTTCCGAAACACCAGAATGGATTATCATTAGCAAACGTGGCATCGAGAATAATTTGAAAAGTAAGAAATAGCAAACACATTTTCTTTCCATGATTAATTCGACTTGGATACATTTTGGCAGAGTGCTTGAATAAATGTTTCCAATTGAAATTATATTCAAATACAGAAGCCTCCTACCAGGTTATATTGGCTACAAAAGTGTCTTAGAGTATAGACAACAGCTTTCGCAATACGAATTTCATAGAGTCAGCTACGATGCTTCAAAACAAGAATGCCGTATTACTCTGTTCTACTTCCATACAATGCAAGACTGAAGAGGTGTCATCTAGAAAATGAAAAACATTACAAACCAAGGATTCAATTTCCTCATTAGTAAACCTATCAAAAGAAAGACTACAAAACTGAAACTAAACTCTTCATTTTTTAAGACTCTTGAAATTAGAAATGTTCTTATATCTTTATAGGTTTTAGTTGATGCATTGTATTATAAAGTCGTTAAACTGAAACCAACGATTGATTAATTGATTAAGGGTCAAATTCATATGCATTCAATTTCGTTCAAATAATTGAATTAATGCAAAATGCATGTATTTTGAGGGGTTTACTAAGTACAATGTATTTCAATCGGTCGTTTTCAATATCATATAAGAGTAAGGAAATTTTTACATTTCTACCAATTTGCTTTTTATACGTACCTAAATCAAGGCAACTGTTTCTGTTCTATAAAAAAAAAACAACCACAACCAAAGTGATAAAACAAACAATAACCAATATAAAAGACATTAGGAACCTAGCATTTTGATTAAAATTCTTTAATGTGTTTAAATATAGCCATACATATGCCTAGAATATTATCGTACGCTACATAACTGTCGTAATAAAGGTGGAAATTATGACAAGAAAACAAAAGAACTGACATCACTTCTCTTATACTAACACTATTCATGAAAAGTTAAAAGCTTTTGTCATCAAATGGAATATGGTCAACTCATATGGAATGTAGATTTACATCACTTTTTCGATTTACAATATTATTGCTTTTTGGTTCGTACATTATACGAGGATCATTCTGACAAGCCGCTTGGCTTTATTTGATTCCCCCATGTCTTTTACACTACAAAATGACTTAAAAAATGTTTATATTACCATGTATTCTAAATATATTGTATTGTTCTTATGAAAAGAATGGAAGTAAATGAATTGAATTGAATTGAAAAGGCACGTTGAATTCATGCAATGTACAACTAGCATTTGCACTGCCTACGTATTACCCATGACGCCTCATTCCCTTAACAAATTATATCAAAGCAATGATAACAATAATAGACCTAAACTCTATAGAATGTTCATTTATTTATTTATTTATTTATTTATTTATTTGTTTATTTATCTATTTATTAATTTATCTTTTTATTAATTTATTCCTCTTTCAATCTGTTCATATTCATAATGATATTGCAATGTACATAATTTATAACATAACGATTGGATCAATTTGTACAATATTATACAACAATATGAAACTGGAAAAGAAGGAGACCAACTAAAAAGCAGAGCTTGTAGAGTGAATGTCCTGTTTAAATTTGAATAATATCATGAGGAATTATGTCTTAACTAAATGGAAATAAAAATAATTGTTTCAGTATGCACAAACCATTCTTTAATTCATAATAATGGTAAATATATACAGAGAGAAAATAAATAATTATTTTATAAAACACGTTACTGCAGTGGGAAATGCAATAGGAAATAGGAAATGTAAGTAGGGGAGAAAATATAGTATTTCGCAATTAAACGACAACATAAGAAAGTGCATTCATCATAAAACACATATTTAAAAGTTTGTTGATAATTTTTAAATGTAAAAATGCTTGTCACACAAGTCAAACCAATCCGAAAGCAGTATACACATTCAAAGAGTCCAGTTTTCGGTGTTTGCAAACTTGTCACCATACTTCATCAATTGTTCTTTCAAATTTAATACCAGAATTATAAACTTGGTTGGTGGTAATGAAGCAAAATAAGGTCAACAAAATCCAAAAATGTTCACACTGAATGGGCGAAACTGAAATAAAAAAAAAAAAAAGAAAAGAAAAAAGAAGCCAAATGAATTTTTGTAGAAAGTGTATATACTAGTACTAGCTGAGGAATGGGCAAATAAAAGAAAAAATATGGTCGGGCCATCAACCACGTGGTCATCTTGCACTCCTGAACATTGAATTCCGTGCAAAGTGTAAGGCCAATTGCAGTCCCACAGTTGGTACTGTACCTGTGAGATATGTTTGCCACCGGGGTATTCTGGCAAAATAGCGGAGTTACTCGCTAGCTACCCCTATTTATGATTGTTTGCTTTATAATTAATTTCTGTTTGGTTCACAAAACTACATTTATTAATACGGTCGTTTTAATTAAAAAAAAATAAAAAATAAAAAAATGCAGGTATAACGACCATACCACTTAGCCTGAGGCATCATCAAACCTTTACAATTAATATTTAATGAATTTTGATAGTACATAGAACAAAAATACATACATAAACAACACATATCACTATCTAATCAATTCTTTTTTAAATATGAAAAAAATAAATAAAATAAAACAACGTTTAAGAATGATAAAACAGAGGGGAAGAAAGAAAGATTGGGGCAAGTCCAAGCTAATTTGCGTCGTAACAAACGGGACATTCAGAGCTAAAAATGAAATCTCAATCCTTAGGTATATTCCTCATGGTACTAAGAATCTTCAACAAAAACATACAAATAGTTTAAATTACTCAATTAATAATTAATTTATGGTCATTTATTCGTCCGTAACACATGGGGCCAGAAAAAATGGTGTTTTCAAATTTTGATTGTGTTCACATACAAATCTGAATTTAAAAAGTGGATCTAACCTTGCATAGTATTATCCTCTGAAACATGTAATAAACATTGTAAGGACATATTTTAATGTTAATACAACTTTGAGTTTCCTGGCAAGGTCAAGTTTAAAAAATGTGTAGTGTAACACATGAGACATGTAACACACGGGACAATTATTCCGTATAATATTTTTCATTAAACATTGGTGTAGCTAAGGCGTAGTAACATCTTTTGGTAAAATATCTCTCTGATAAAACGAAAAAATAACATAATAAAACAAAATATTTTACAAAACACAAGTGTAAAAAACAATAATTTTGTTTTATTTCTAAAGGTGAGTAATAAAAATGCATGATTTCACATCACCTTAGCAAATTTTGTAAGACAATATCTGAGACCTGAGTGTTTTTAATCTAAAAATATGGAAAGCTATTTGCTAGGTTCGTCATAATTTCACCAGAGTTAGCCAGGAAAATACGAAAACAGAAAATACATACTTTTTTGTTGTACTCCTATATGACAAACCTCTTTTTAAAATTGTTAGAAATATCATTTTTAACGCATTTTATTATTTTTTCTTGAATATTACTGAGCATTGTGACGTCATATGACCTTGAAATTACCGTTTGACCTCATTTGCATTAAGTTCATTTCATGTCTTTTATGGTGATATATGACACATTATGTATACCTTTACAAACCCACTGACCCACTTAACAAAAAAGTCGAAAAATCACCACCTTGGGAACAAATAGCGTAGACTTGGCCATTGCCCTTATTACCTAACGAAATCCTTTGAGTGTCAATGTCCATGAGAAATATCTAAATCGTCGAATTATGAGGAATTGTAATTAAAAAAATAATGAATTGATCACATCCTTGGGGTAAGCATGTGCGTTAATTAACTGCTCCTTTTTTTAAAAGGAATATATGGTTAAGAGATTACGAGTATCAATTGACAAGGAATTCCAAACATCTGGACCGTCGTGCCTCACTGATTTATGAGCCAGTGCAGTCCAAGGATTGCATAGTTGTTTATTGGCTGCCTGTCTTGTAGGATAAGTATGATTATCACTATTTCGACGAAACATAGATTTAAAAAATGAAATTGTGACGGTACATAAATAGGGAAGTTTTGCAGAAAATAAATGTCACTAACTGTTGACGAACAGAGGTTGTGTATGGAGATCTATGGTCGAATCAAGGTTTTTGGCCGATCTGACCCTGACTTACTCAAGTTGATCCATCCCATGACACCCCATCTCTACTATAAATATAATTCTATAATTACTTTTCAATTCTATTCCCCATAAGACGTATTCATGTAGAAATCTTCACCATTAGTGGACATAACATTGTGAATGTTAGCAGTATTACCGTAAAGTGGAATATCCTTGAGGGCAAGAGAGACTACATCATCTTCTGTAAGAACATCCGTTGTATCAATTCCTCTCTCATCCGATTGTGAGGAGATTTGTATCTTCGTGGTTTTCCGGCTCATGTCGGGTTTGGCGTACAGAGCCTCCACGTCATCCATTGGTTTGGTCAATGTATCATGCCCACAACGATGGGACATTCCAGGTGATAGGGTAGCTGTATCTGCGCTGTATGGACCCTTGCAGCCCGCGCGATCATCGGAACGGAAGAACTTTGGCAAAGATGTCGATGGTGCCATGCTTTCTATCTTTTGGGGTTTCAAGCTCATGTTGGGTTCAGCGTACAGAGCATCCACACTTTTCATTGGATTGGCCAAAGTAACCTGTGATTCATTGTAGATGTCGGGACGTCGATGATCCATGGCCCGTTGCAAGGCTATCGATGTTGCGGAGCTCGGTTTATTCCAGATTTTCTGGCTTGTGTCGGGTTTTGCGTACAGAGCCTCTATATCCTCCGTCTCCGTCCGTTCGGCAAATGGTTGATTTTGTTGGGTACAATTTGCATCGTCGTAGGTTGTGATACAATGACGTGACTTGGTGTTGAAGCGTGTCTCTATCAGATCCAGTGATGCATCCAGCATCGATGGCTTGGCATGACGTGACTGTATCGAAGGAACACATGGATCCTCATAATCTACTGAACCCGGGTTGTTGAAAGCCCTGTGGACTTTCAGAGCTTCTTCAGAGCGAGACGTATGAGTAGAGTTCTATGTTGCCATTTCTAGAGGTGCTGCTTCCTCGTCCTCCTGGGGTGCTCTTGGTGAATTCGTTTCACGTTCAAGCGCATTTGCTCTTCTTTGAATGTTGCGATAAATGATGGCGAAGCAAATGCCAATCACGAATCCAAATGCTAGGGATAATATTGCCGTCATGGAGACTAGTATAGTAGTAACTGTTTTGTTACCAATGCCTTCTGAATAATTGATGTCTGACTTTGTTGCGTTTTCAACAAAAGTAGCAGTATGCGTGGTAGAAGGCATAGTGGAAGTACGAGATACATTAGGGGAAGCTACTCTGACAGTCATTGATATGT
Organism: Paracentrotus lividus; assembly: GCA_940671915.1. Classification (NCBI taxonomy): domain Eukaryota; kingdom Metazoa; phylum Echinodermata; class Echinoidea; order Camarodonta; family Echinidae; genus Paracentrotus; species Paracentrotus lividus. The sequence goes on from CALNVZ010000218.1 coordinate 25,657,238, forward strand.
TTCTACAATGTACATTGCTAGAAAAACCTGCATTCCCTCTTGTTTTGTTGTCATATCCTGCAAGAAACGAAACGTTGCCGCCTTTGTAGTATTATAAGTCTAAACTTCGCAATGACTGCAGCTTCACATATGAATAGTAATTCTCTTCACCGCAAAAGAAAGCGACATAAAGAGCATTACGCAGAGTAAACTCTTGTTCAGATGGGAGAAGTAGAAATTCTCCGTCGACGTAATACCACCATGTAAGGTTGCTTCCATCTGCAAAGCAACAATCAAACTGGTACTGCTCCGTTGGTTTGTCCTCAATCACGTGTCGTTCAATCGGTGGAAAAATACAGGTCTTATTAACATTTATCTGTCGATGAAAGGCAATACATTTGTATTGCAATATCCCATCAGCCATTATGTTTTCCATTGTCATACAAAAACTAAATGCACTGACTTTTCCTAAACCCCAGGGACTATTTTCAGTAGCGTCCTGGGCTACTTCCTCATCCCCTGTGATAATCTGAGCGTAGTTTCCACCTTTGAACTGCACCCACTTGCAAGACATTCTACCTTACCCTTTGCTTTGTAAAACATTGAGGTGCAAGTCGCATCCGTATCATGAATTCGTAAAAAAAGCTCAAAGGCCTCACACTGGGTTCCTTCAAAAAGATAGATGGAATGTTTCCCCGTATCACTAATTCGAGCGAGTTCAATCGATAGTTCAAAGTCTTTGTTTTGGATTCCTCCCGCTAAATTAAAACGTGTATCACTAACATGTCTATTGTAATTCCATTTTGAATTATTGTATGTTCCAATTAAATTGTCCCGGTTTTGTTTCCAACACAAATAATTCGTGCTTTGCAGTGGATTCATCAAAGTAAAAAAAAAAAACAGATATATTTTGTCCGGTCACACCATGAATGCTCCTATATCGATATTTGCAAATGTTTCCCTCGCAAAGTGATATCTGACAAAATATTTGTAAAATAGAAATAACTAAACATGCGCTCCTTTTCGATAAAGCCATCATGATTTTTCGGCTCAAAGGAATAAGTCCATGGGTGAAAACCTGAAAGACAATTGCATTTGAAGAGATTGGGTAACTGTCCGCCAAGCTCTATACGTTACAAAGCAGGGAGCCTTTGCTTGGCTGAAAAATAATGAACTAACACTTAAGCCATATAAAGACTTCGTGAAGAGAGAGAATAAAAAAGAACCGTCTATTCGCATGGCTCTCACAACTATATTAAAGGGGAATTATCCCCTCAGAGAAATTTGGCTTCAGTGAATGGAGACAAACCCCCAAAACATATTGATTGAAGTTTAAGAAAAACCAGACAATGAATAAGAGAGATATGAATTTTCAGATTTTGAGATCACTTATGATATGGAGATCCTCCAATTGGCAACGCGACCATAATGTGTGATGTAATGCAGGGAGATCTTTCCCATATCTATTGTACACATTGTACTAAAATCCTTTTTTTTCTTCATTCTAAAGGGAGAATAAAGAATCTTTTTATGGGATGACATGTAAACATATGAAAGTCATAATATATCAGGAAAAGAAAAGCTGTTCTATCATTATAATGAAAATAAAAGAGACATTTTGAATAGTTTTTGTGCACATCATGTGGGGAGTTCTCCCTTTGTGACATCACATATGGTGACCGTGTTGCCAATGGGAGATTTCCTATATGACATCAGAGATCTCAATATTCAAATACTCATAACTTTCTTATCATTTATCAGATTTTCACCAAACCTTCACTAATTTGCTTATTTGATTTTTCTGCATCCACAATGAGCCAACTGTCTACAAAGGGACAATTCTCCTTTAAATGGACATCCAGTCGTAACACAGCAGAAAATCAGAGCATCGTGTTACTCACATGTCTAAAAGTGAAACACAGTGTACTTGAAGCAAGAACACTTCAGTTTATCGTTGTTAAAATAACATATGATCGCGTTGCCGAGAAGCGATAACAAAGATACTATAGTCCTATAATCATAACTGCCACTATAAATAATAATAAAAAAAGATGTAAGAACACTTGATATCTGTCAAAAGGAGAGTATTGTAGAATCATTTCGGGTCTTAAACAGTTAAATATATTAAAAGCCTAAAAGTTATTGTTGACATTTTCTCTGTAAAAATCTAAGCTTTTATTTTTGAATAATAAATTCTTATAACTTTATCAAGGAATGCAAAAAATGAACATTTTAAAGTTCACACAAATATAAAAGCTACAGCCAAAAGTAAAACAAAAAAGAAGATAAAATAACTATTAATTAATAATAATAAAAAGACCGTCTCTAAGTGATTGAATGATAAAAAAAAAATCCACACATATCTTACTAAAACAGTTGTATCTTACAAAATAACATATATAACATAAATAAATCATCAAAGATATAAAATGTCAGTAAAGAGTATTCATATAAGCATCATCGTCATGTGTGATTTCATCGGTAGGACAGGTGACATTGTTTCCATAAACATTATCGATGTTCAAGACAGATGCATGTAAGCCGTCGTCCTGAACCGGGATGGCTTGGAAGAAGTCACCTTCAGGAACTTTTGGATCATCATAGTCTGACTCCGCAGATGTCATATTCTTGGTTTTGCGGCTCATGTCGGGTTTGGCGTATAACACATCTAGCTCAGGAATGGGTAAGCTCCGAGGCAACATACCCTCTGTCTTCTGTTGACCGGGCGACGGACCTGACTGATTCCCTTGGTAGGGATCATGGCGGCTCGCATTAAAAGGGATGTCTTCAAAATCATCCACTGCACAATACGTAGTGTCTTAATAAGGGGTACTAGCTAGACTGTCCATTGGTGTACTTCGTTGACTAGCATTTGTAGAATGGCCACCTGTCTGGTCTCCAGAATCGTGTTTAACCATTTCCTGATGTGAAGGTAGTGTTGGGGGCCCGCGTTGTTGTCCAGAACATGTCGCCGCGGTTTCTTTCTGAAAACTACGATCTTCTTCGTCTGATGAGCGCTGGTTAAACACCTCATTCGGAAATCCATCATCATCATCTCGTTGATGTACCAAGTTCACCATTCCTAGACCTCCTGCGTTGTCCTCTCCTGATGACGTTAAAACTCTTTGATGATCAACCACCGTATCCCTTCCAACGATATATCTATGCTTCTCTGTCAGGTTGTAGTAACACTTCGTAATGCAAGCGCCAAAACCGAAAGTCAGCGCCGATGATACTATTGCACTCACAATTATCCATTTCCCGTGGTTCTTTGGGGGTTGTCTCGTCGTCGGTGCGGAGACGAAGCTTTCTTGTGTCACGTTGACTGTAGATGCAGTATCCTGCTTTAAAGATGTCGAGATCAGACATGTAAAATTTACGGTGATAACCTCACACTGTAGATCTCCTTTCAAAAGGTGTTGCATATCTGCTAACCACATTTTACATGTTGTATTTTCGTATTTAGTATGATTCCCCAGATGTAAACTTTCAACAGAAAGAATGTTGATATAAGACTGACCGTCCCCCACTCCACAGACGAAGGAGATCATGCTGTTAGCATTGCTTGTATAATGATCTAGCGTAGTATTGATCGGCAATTCTTTGCCTTCACCGTCATATACCAGAGTAATTGGTTTACTTTGATTCCTGACGCAACATTCAGATTCAAAATTCTCAGTTTGAATATTTTCTATTGGACGTGGTTTAACAACAGGGAATCGACATGTGTCATTTCTTGTTCCATTCCTATAAGAAACTACGCATGATTTAGGCACAGTCCAGGGTTCCTGAAACATCTTTTGAAGAGTGAGAAAAGCACTGAAGTAATGTGTGATAATACAGTTACCGTTACAACATGAATCTTTGATTTCTTGTCCGTATAGGATGTGGTTGTCTGCTTCGAAGTGTGCTCGATCTCCTTCGTTCACTTGCACCCATTGACAAGACATCTGTAATTTCCCAGCACCTTTTCGGTTGAGTTGCGTGAAACATTTCGGCGTTCGACTTTCGACAGTTAGATTAATAATGTAAGCTGTGCAGAGACTAAAGGGCCTGTCCCACAGAAGGCGATCGTTGTGGCGACAACCTACGAACTACCTTTTAGTACCCATCGCCACCATGCACAGGTCCAATCGCCTGTAAGATCGTGAATTATCGCGTTTGTCGCCAACAAATACGTAGAAAATTCTGTTCGCCGATGGTTTCTCAACAAGTTAAACAATAGCCGGCGTCAGTTTGGTTGACGTCAATGACCGTAGCCTGTCTTCTCTTGTCGCGAGAATTTGCTATCGTAGATTGTCGCCAGATAGAACGTGTTTAGCAGAGCAGAACGGCGGCCAGTTGTAGGTTGCCGCGCTCCAGCGTACGTTACACGCATCGCTGAACCGACCGGCCAGTGAAATTTAAGCCGCTACGACCTTTGTCGCCACCTACTTTCACCAAAATTCAGAATCGGCCTCCCATTCAGATACTGTACAGTCGCCGCGAATTTTTGAAATTTTCAAAAATCACTCACGACCCAAATTATAATGCGCGACTGAGAGGACAATCACGAACCTAAAGGCGACAGGCCGCCATCAGGTAGAAAACACTCGATCGCCTGTGCCAGCCGCAAGGATCGCCACAGTGTGCAAATTCATATGTTGGTTGATTTTAAACTGCGACGTGAGAAGTCGAGCCTCGAGATGCGCGAAGGTCGAGGCTATTGTATTATCGGATACCAGCTATTGTTAGTCTATTGTTTGTGTGGAAGCAAGTCGTTGACGTAACCTACCGTAGATAGAGTCGTAGATACGTATATGATATTCGGTCACCTACGATTCTGACACGATTCTGGCAAGTTCTAACATGCATAGGTTGTCGCCACAACGATCGCCTCCAGTGGGACAGGCCCTTTAGGAGACCCCGGTAAACTGTGATGACATGATGGCCGGTATCATTCGGTTTCATGTTTTCAATGGACAGATCATATGTGGTATCGTTTATCTTGTTCAACATGTAACGCCTGGTGTCATCATCGTCACTACCAGGACCGTATTCTAAAGAATGGTTTTGTCACTGTACCATCACTGTCTCTCCCTTTGTCCACACCAGTGATTGGGAATCTAGTAAAACTATATCCCTAAATTCAAATCTCTTGGATAACTTTTGACCACTCACTACGTTTACTGCTTCTTCTTGTTTTCTAGCGCAGAATAGAATAGCATCAGCACACGTGGCATCGAAAATAAGTTGAAAAGTAAGAAACAACAAAATAATGTTCTTTCCAGGATAAACACGTATGAGAGACATTTTGAAAGAGTTCTTGAATAAACAGTTCTATAGTTGAAATCGTTATTCAAATACAGCAGTATAAAAGTATCAGCCTATATTGGCTACGACAGTCCTTCAGTGTATAGACAGCAATACGAGCACAGCAGAATCAGCTACAATTATTATAAAACGAGAATGCTGTACAATTACTCTCTGTCTAGTTCTAAATAATAAATACTGACGAATGAGAAAAATCGAGAAATGTCCTCATAAGTAAATTCATCAAAGACAAAATAGAACCGAAACTAAACTATTCATTTTCAAGACACTTGTCTTGATATCTTCATCGGTTTTAATTGATGCTTTGTATCATAAACTTGTAATAATAATAACCACACTTGAATTTTTTTGAAGTTCGATTGGTTAATTGATTGGGAATCACAATCAGAACCCGGACAAAGCACTGAGATGGAGGCGGAAGTTATTGATATAATTTGCGCGAGGACAATTTAACTTCATTTTCAAAAACTGTTGTAAAAGTATTGCATTCTTGAGGTAAAGAAAGCGTTTAGAAACTGCTCAAAACGTGTAGATCGTGAAGAACCTTGTAATGAAACATAATTCGTGGACATTTCTTCTTGTTACTATGGTCGACGTGGACAGGAGCTATTTTTATTTACCTGCATCCGACCTTTAACAAGGAGTAAAGCGAAAGCATGACAATAACTATTACTTTTCAGCAGTCGAAAGAGTTATATCTATTTAATTATCTAGCGTTTTACGGACCGCTACCATCGCCTTACCAGGCGGTTTTTAACTAGGGGGGGGGGTTCGGGGGGTTCGAACGAACCCCCCCCCCCCCCCGCGAGCGAGGCAGGGTCGCTTGACCAAAAAAAAAAAAAAAAAAAAAAATTAAAACCCCACTTTTTGGCAATGAAATGCAGCAGATACTTGAATGAAATACAAGAAAGGACGATTAAAACACTTTGCTTTCAGTCCCCCTACATGTAAAATCTCTTCGCTCGCGCTTCGCGCTCGTTACTCTTATTTTTTGGGATAATAATCATCGGTTTTTCAAACAAATTACCGCATCGGGAATTACACTTAACCATTTCGCGAGAATGTTTCGTGTTGCATTGTGTTCTATTTTCATATTTTAAATGATGTTTATCTTTCAATTTATAGGAAATGAGTTTAACAGAAATAAGGCCCTAATGGCAGAGGCGGTGAGGGGGGGGGAGGCAGGGGGCCAAGTTGACCCCACAGCTGAGCTTACGCCTATTCATGACAAAATGTGTCCCTTTTCTAAGCTAAAAGTGTCATCTTTATACTAAAAGAAGCCTTTCAGAGTTTTGGAACGTCCCGTGACAATTTCTGTTTAATAAAGGGCACTTTTAATACTTAAAAAACGGCCTTTGGTTACTCATTATGTCTATTTAAAATTTCCCAAATTTTCGGCTCGCGCTTGCGCTCGCGAGTACTAAATAGGGTCTAATGCACATTAAACACATTTCGAGCTCAAAGTTTCTCTCTCGCACTTCGCGCTTGAGGGATATTGGGGTTAACAAGAGGCGGTGGAACCGGGGGGCAGGGGCAGAGTGCCCTTTTCTAGCTTAAAAATGTCCCTTTTTAACTCAAAAAGAAGCGCTTTCTACCCTTTAAAGTCTCAATAGAACAATTTCTTCAAAGGGCCACTTAAAATATAAAATGCCTTTCTTTACTTAATATTATGTCTTTTAAACGCGCCAATTTTCCTTGCTCGGTCGCTATGCCGAACTTCTCGCACTCGTAAGTTTAACAAACAAATAAAGTACAACTGGCTGGACCACAAACTTGTCAAAAGAATTGGTTGTATTGTGTTTTGGCTAGATTGGGGGGGTTTAGCTAAGATTATTTAATGAGCTAAGGATTTTATGTATTTCACATGGATCCTAAAAGATGTCTATAAGGCACATTTTTAGGCTCAAAACTTTCAGCATCGGCGATACTAAATGCTCTATATTGCACAATAAACTCCAATTTTTATCTCAAAATTTTGGGGCTCGCGCTTCGCGCTCGCATTCCTTTATATTCATTACTAAATTATAAAAAATAAGCCATTAAGATTCAAAAAATTTTCAGCTCGCGCTTCGCGCTCGCGGATACTATAAGCATGATAAGTAGGGTCTATAATGCACAATAATTAACCCCAGTTTTGAGCTTCGTGCTCGCGGATACTGAATAGAGTCTATAATCATGATAATGCATAGTTTACTCCAAGTGTAACTCAAAATTTTCGGCTCGCGCTTCGCGCTCGAAAAAAATATCCTTGAAAAAGGTCCACTTTTTTCAGATTTCGAACCCCCCCGTAAAAATCCTAGTTACGGGCCTGCTTACCCAGTCTTACATTCAAAAGAAAATCCTATCATGCCTATGTAATTATATTGAAATATAATTAGACTGATTTTCATTAACATTGGGTAACGTGCTTGCCATTTTCTCATTGAGATTGTTAAGTCAAGGCATGAATGAGTGCCAATAGCCCCCTACATCCGGCTTCGGACCCGAAAAATATGTCATTGTATGTGTTAAATATGTTTTCAAACTAAAAAAGTATACAGTCATAGTCGTGCTCTCTTTTAAAGCTATACGTTCTTTAATGATGAAAGTTGAATTACAAAACCCAATTTAAATAACAATTTTCACACACATTTATCTGATATGAACGTAAAATGCTGATGCATGTAACCATACACTTAAATATATGATATATAATATTTGAAAGTTGTATTTCTTTGTGACTTACCCGCACAGCGTAACATGAATTCTCTATTATAATTTACCTTGACTTGTATGTCCATAATCTTATTTGTTAATCAATTCATTATTCTTCGTAAATGTTAAATCGTATATTTCTCAAGGTGACTGAATTTTTATAATGCTGTTATGTATTTTAAAGAATGTTTTATACCTTTGTAAATTCAATTTGTTTCAGCCTTTGGCTGCTATTTTGAATATTGCAAATAAATACCCTGATCTATCTATCTGTCTATGTATCTATCAATTGTTACTACCGTCCATAACAATTAATATATTTTTATGCGACGGTCTGACATTGAACCTAATAAACTTAACTCACAAAGATTCCTATTTGAAGGAGGTTGATTTTAATTTGAAGGAGAATGAAACTTTTAGAGATTAATTGGAAGACTATAGAAGAATCTCGAGAAAGAAATGTATTATATAAGATAATATGAGATGAGATTTATTTATTCTATCGACCTCCTCCCGGGGTATGAAAGTACAAACAAAGAAACGTATTTACAAAATTAATGATATACATAATATACATGTATGTGATTATAATAGCTTGTAAATACAAAATATAATGTATATGAAAAATATAATGAAGTTTAACATTAATTCTAATTATTAAACAAATACAACACTGGCAAGTATAAGTAGATTTAAACAACTTAGATATTCGAAGTCCAATTGAGCTAATGCTATTTATATTGTCTGGTATCTACAAGTTTCTGTCCTTCTGGAAGAAAAGACACTTTATAAGGTAATGAAATTCAACGACTAAATCTGAGGGTAAACAAAGTGGACATTCCATTTCATTCAGAAACTAGCATTACTACTATTACAGGTAGTGTGTGTGATCTAGAACGGAATGAGTTTAGTTCCGTCTTTAATATCATTTGAATTCTAGTTAATGATCTGGATTTCTGTAATACGTAACGAAAGCTATATAAGGCTTATACGACATGAGCTACTGTCGACACAACAAACATGGGTAAGCGCGACAGATCGAATGATTCTGTTTTCTCATTTGTTTTAAGACGAGTCGTCGGTTGCGGCAGCTCCTACAAACCAATATCTGTCGAGAAATTGTTCTCCATTGACACAAAGTTGACTGAGTTTGTCGCTATTTGTGGGGTGGAAGGCAAGTTCGCAATTAGAATCTGACATGTTCCCACCATAGACGGATTAATGTTAACATGGTGCGGTGTTTCATTACTCCAATATTTTATAATAAATATAATGTTATTACCTCGGGGGGCGCGAAAATAAAAATATCCATCCTCTTCAATATTATATTCGAATTATCATTCTTTTCACCGCTTAAGAAAGAGGCAAACTGCATACTAGTATTGAGTAAAATATACAGAACTGTTGGTCAAATTTGATGGACAGCAATTCTCCACCGACGGAGTACCACCATTCAAGGTTGCTCTTATCTGCAAAGCAACAATCAAATACATTTGTAAGACAATTCGCTTTTAGCCAGGACGCTTTTTTTATTTTCAGGTGAATACTTAACACATCGCTTTCCTTCCAGGAGCGGAGCTAGGGTTTTTGCTAAAGGGGAGGGGGGGGGGGGGGGGGGGGTAACCCGGAGTGAAAATTTGTAGCCAGGCACTGCGAGGGCGCGAAGCGCCCGATGGGGGAAGGTGTGGAAGGGGGTTATCCCCCCTTCCACGGTAGGGAGCTTTTTTCAATTTGACATTTGAAATGGTGCAATCTGATGCATACTTTAGTCATCATTTCTACAATTATTAAAGGTAGGATTGATGTATAACCCCCGATATATATATATATATATATATAAATACACACTTACGCACAATAAACCAGTCATCAATTTCGAATTATATGAGTTTTTAAGAACATCATGAAATCGCAACTTCCACTGTTGCACGTGCCTTTTGTTTTTTTCATAAAAATTTTCGCATATCAAAGGCCATTCTCTTTTAAACTTAAAATTGTTGATCATTTAGTTACTTGTAATAATTCGCATTTCAGTTAGTACATGATATAGCAGAGTGAAAAAAAAATTGAAATTACAACAGCAGCTATGGAACCCTATTTGAAATGTCTCGTTAAGTTTTAATGTAGACAGACTCCGCCATTTATATTAATTATAAATGCTACTAGTAAAGAAAGAGCAACCGATTCCTAGAAAGGCAGCACTATCCTAATCCTTGACAAAACAAATTGTCCCCTGATACGTCCATTCCATGTTAAACCACATGAAGGAGGTAATGATAATAATTTTTTGCAGCCAATCATTGTTGTTTTTGTTTTGGACAGTCCGTACTATGATAGTAAGGACTGTCCCCCCCCAAAAAAAAAAAAAAAATAAAAAAAATAAACAAAAATAAACAAAAATAAACAAAACAAAACAAACAAACCTTCATAACGAAGAAAGCAAAATTTTTTCCCCATGTTTCTTAATTCCAGCTAGATTAGCATCTTAGTTGGCTGCAAAGAAACTTAAAAATTAATAAAAAAGAAATACAAATAAGATCCCATATAGGGCATACCTGAATCTGGGGAAATATTTTCAGGCCATTCGTATGTGCATGTAGATGAGCTGGCGCAACACTGTCCCGATGTTCAGCTGCGATGGATATACGATGGGGGTCATTTTTAGGGTTCGCGCAAAGTTAAGAAGGTTACACCCCAGCTAGCACAAAAACATCTTTAAAACATCATGATGATGTTTGGCTAAACGTTATGAAAATACTTCATGCAAATGTTAAAATCATATGAAAATGTATGGTTTTAGATTTATCAGGAAAATGTTTTTATTACATTAGGCTTAAACGTAATTAAAACATCATAATGATATTCGGCTAAACGTTATGAAAATATTTTTTTGCAAATGTTAAAATCATATGAAAATGTATGTTTTTAAGAATTATCCAGTGAAAACGGTTTTTATAACATCTAGGCTTAAAACGTATAAGTTAAAACATCATTATGATATTCGGCTAAACGTTATAAAAAAAACGTTTTTTTTGTAAATGTTAAAATCATATGAAATGTATGGTTTTAGATTTATCAGGAAAACGTTTTTATAACATTAGCCTAAACGTAATTAAAACATCATTATGATATTCGGCTAAACGTTATGAAAACGTTTTTTTTGTAAATGTTAAATCATATGAAAATGGTATGGTTTTAGATTTATCAGGAAAACGTTTTATAACATAGACTTAAACGTAATGTGAACATCAATATGATATTGGGCTAAACGTTATGAAAATGTTTTTTGGCAAATGTTAAATCATATGAAATGTATGGTTTTAGATTTATCAGGAAACGTTTTTATAACATTACTAAACGTAATTAAACATCATTATGATATTCGCTAAATGTTATAAAAACGTTTTTTTGTAAATGTTAAATCATATGAAATGTATGGTTTTAGATTTATCAGGAAACGTTTTATAACATTAGCTTAAACGTAATTAAAACATCATTATGATATTCGGCTAAACGTTATGAAAACGTTTTTTTTGTAAATGTTAAAATCATATGAAAAATGTATGGTTTTAAGATTTATCAGGAAAACGTTTTATACATTAGACTTAAACGTAATATGAACGTATAATCATGATATTGGGCTAGACGTTATTGAAAATGTTTTTGGCAATGTTAAAATCATATGAAAATGTACTGGTTTTAGATTTATCAAGAAAACATTTTCATAACATTGGATCTAAACACTTAGTAAAACGTTTAATAAACTCATTTTATAATGTTAGGCGTCGACATTATTGTAAACATCAATGATGTGAAGAAAACATGTGAAATAACGTTTTACAAATGTTGAAAGTTATGTTAAGAAATGTTGTACCAATTATCGATATAGATATAAAGTAATATGTTTTACAGCGTTTTGAATTCTGTTTTTAAAACCAATACATTTTTATATGAATTTGACATTTCTGATAACATTACAATGATGTTTTTCATAAATGTTCTTAAAATGTTTAGCAAAAATATTATGTTTGCCTAAATGTTGTGCAAATGTTTTTATAAAATGTTAAAATTATATGAAATGTATGGTTTTAAAACTATCACGAAAATATTTTTACAACATTAGACACAAACATTAATGAAAACGTTATTGGACACATTTCTAAATGTAGACTTTGATATTTTTCACCATCATATTGACATTGGTGAAGAATGTGAATAAATAATGAAAAAACGTTTTAGAAGTGTTGAGAAAGCTATGTTGATAAAATGTATTAATATCAACTAGACATTAACAAGACATATATATTGATTTTGGACCAGAATAGTACGTTTAACAATTTTCTTTATTCAACATCTGACGGTCTTGACATATATGTGTATACTGGTAGGTATGTGTATAACTCTTGCAGTAGAAGGTAGTACATCACCTATCATTCATCTTTCCTAGATATCCATTTATATAACAAGAGAACTATATAACAAGCATGCAAATTTCTTGACACTCCTCGAAAGAGTAACACTATCAATATTAGGAGAGTGATTGGACTCTTCCTTTAAAGTTTATTGTTTGACATTATTTAACAGACATTTATATTTTGATCAGTTCCAAAAAAAATTCCACATGCTTTCATAAATTATGAGTTCCAAGTTGTTTGAACACTTGGATATATGTAAATGCAGTTGTTTTTCTGATTGTTTTTAATATAGTATTTTCACGAACTTATTCCTTGAACTGAACATTACGATGAGCCTACTCATCACATTTAACATATAAAGAAATATACACATATGCCCACAATTTCACATGCTAATTGAGGGTTGTTGTATCCACAAACTGTAGCCACCATGAATGAAAAGAGTCTCTGTATAATAATCTTGAAAAAATTAATTGTTCACGAAGGTAACTGAAAGATTATAATGATTGTTTGGAAAGACAAGATACTGAAAACATGTATTCTAAACAATTTAAAACATATTCTTTTTCCTGTGTTTTAAACACAGAACATCAAGTTTCTCGAATCTAACAAAATTATATGAACTCTCTCTCTCCTTTAGAACACAAAGAACAAACTAATCACAAATCTACAGTACTTGCATTGTTATGTATACAGGCCCCATCAAACATAACTTAAAAATAGTAACCCGTGATGTTTTTTCTTTCAAAGGTATTTTTTTTTTTTAGTTGTTTTCACTTTAGGCTGTAGTTTTTCAGATAGGCTGTTGTTTTTCTTATGCATGGGACTCACAGTTCTGTATATTTTTTTGAGACAATCTGTGACTGTGAAGGCGATCGCTTACATTGCGAGGGCTGTGAACGGGGGGGGG
>CALNVZ010000218.1:25670648-25710222 GCA_940671915.1 Paracentrotus lividus
CAAAGAGTTTGCTTGATGAAATTTATAAAACAGTATTTAATGACTTTACACACCTTTGAATGCTTTTCTCAAAATGTTTAATGATATGTTTAAACATTTCTTTTACATCAAAGCTATACGTTAAAAGATGTTGTCAAAATGTTTCGTTGTTTTTCTGAAAATCGTTATTATGAATTATAAAGCGTTACAAAGGCTGTTGGAATACTTTAAGAACGTTTTGAAGAACGTATTATAAAATATATTTACAAGATGTTTGTTGAAGAATATTTTAAAACGTATTTAATGACTTGCGCAACGTTTGATGTTGTGCTCAAAATGTTTTTACAATATATTTAAAACATTGTTTTATTAGTAATGTATCACATTTAAATAAATGTTTTAAAATGTTTTTGTGTTTTCTTCAAAATATTTTTTGATATCATTTAAACATTCCGAACGGAATATTAAAAAATGATATTTTATAACATTTTGAAGACGTGTTTATAATGTTATTAGATTAGACGACAAAAACATTGTGTGCTAAACATTGTAAAAAGTTTTTGTAATGTTTAACATAAGGAAACGCAAACGTTTATTAACGTTTTGGTAATGTTATTGCAAAATGTATTTTTGAAAACATATCTGAGACCTTTTGAAAATGTTATGATAACGTTATGTGTTAGCTGGGACGACGGCACCACGAATCACACGCGAAGGGTACATGAAAATGTGTGAATTTGTAATAAGAAGTTTACCCAAAGGACACACGAATGTCAAACGATGTCGTTTGGGCATCGCAGGCGCGAATCCAAGGTTGCCGAATTGAATACATTATGTGGGGCTAATTGTCTTGGGACAATAGAGACTTTATTATGTTTGCGCATGGGCTAATACGTTTTATTTAAGAAAGCATCCCTATTGCGTAAAAATCTTCACCAGACCGCGGGAATTCAATAAATGATCGCAATTCATCGGGAGCAGAACACACTATACTGTACATGCCCCCCCCCCCGGGTAGGGAGAGGCAGAGGGAAGAAGATAGCTGGTAAACACAGAATTGAGAAACGAAAAGACTTTAATAAAATCCAGCAACCAGAGACAGTTCCAGATTAATCGGAAACACTGCCATTAAAAATCAGTGGGAAAAAAAGCAACAACAAAAATATTGTAGACAATTAATTTATTCATTTGTCTCCAACGGTAGAAACCATGCAAATTGGTAGAAACACACGCAACTGCTGTGTGATAAATTTGAAACCAGACAGCTATGAAAAAAAAATCATAGGCTGCCCGGGCGGGATTCGAACCCACGACCTGTGGATTGCTAGACCACTGTCATAACCGCTAGACCACCGGAGTGCCCTTGGCGATCAAGGTTCATCCTATCCCATATACATGAACATCAAACGTAAAGGAATTTTTACGCCGTTGGGATGTTAAATATATTGTACATTTGTTATTTTTAGAATGTCACCCAATTTACTTATTTTTTCTTTTGCAGAGAAAATTAAATTTGAAAATTTTGTGTCAAAATCAATTTTGTCAAAGTTATTTTGGACAGATTAGAGAAAAACGTGTTAAAAGGGTTGATTTTAGAACTTGACTTTAACTTACAAACGGCAGTGATATTAATGATGATGGAGGTGGTGGTGGTGCTGTTCACCACCCTTACAATTATCCCCGTCCTCTCCATTACGCCTATCATCGTGCATAATCACAACCACCACCACTATCACCATCGCCATCATTATCATCATCATCATCATCATCATCATCATCATCATTACCAGCAAAGCTACCAACCCCTACCAACATACTTATCCCCATCCTCCACTGAGATCATAATTATTATCTTCATCACCGCAAACACCAACATAATCTCACAACTGCCATCACCATCTTGACCATCACTGCCCAACACCATCATCAGCATCATCATGAATATGATTGTCATAATCATGTTATTATTATCAAGTTAACGTTTAAAGTCTGAAAGATGGAATGAATGAAGCTTTTTCTGGGGAGAAAATTATTTTGCCTTCAGCTTCGACAGAATGGATTTTGAAATTACATATTTACATTTCATTTTCATCACAGGTCTTGAAAGAAATGAGGTTGGAAAGATGACACTTTAAAAACTAGGGCTTTATAATTGTAACGCGTACAATTATCGGTGGTATGTACTAATATGTAAAAAAAAAAAAAAAAAATGGGGGGGGGGGTAATGTGATAAATTTACCTGAATTAAGTTTCACAATTTAACTGGTTGGGAATTTCTCAGCCATTGCATTAAAAAGCTTCATAATTTGTAAGAAAATCAGGCAATATTATTTTATTGATGTAAATAAACTTTCATATATAAATATAAAATTTTGAGTTTGCATGAGAATAAGGCCTTGAGCCCTGAATTTTATTGGTGGATTATAATTCTTTTCCTATGCCATAAACTTTGAGAAAACTTAAAAAAAACTTTGTGTTTTTGATCTCTCTCACAAGCTATAGAGGATTTTATGGACGTATGTTTTGTCATGTATGTACGTTATTTACCCCATTGACGCACGCACTGACTTTGAAATTTGATGAGCGCGTCACGGTGCGTTCTTATGTTTGGCTGGAAATAATTCAAAATAGATAGAATTCAGAGATTCGAATTGATTTGAATTTTTAAAATAATACCCGTGTCTTTCTCAGAACTTTTGCAGTGTAATTGATGAATCAAAATTTATGGCAAATGATTATACTAAAATTATAATTTATCCATTTATATTTGGTCTGAAAGCTTGAAATTATTAATTTTGATAAGTTGTTGATGAACATAATTTACAAGTTCAATTATCGACCATTAAATCGTAAGTAACCCCAAAAACGTAATCACTCTTTTCTCAATTGTGAGTGTAGATCACATTAAAAAAAATAAGTTCATTATACAAATACAATAATTCATGTAGGTATATAATAATATACAGTTGTTGGTTATTTCCAAGGTTTGATCATACGATAGTAAAATAGGGATCATTGTCTGAAACACAAAGTATCAGTACACCTAAATGCCTGTTTTTCCGACATTGAAATCGGATAAGTTAATTCGAAAATTAAACAAATATTCATTTAGGTACCTTCCCAAAAGTTAAAGCCGCGGCTCGCTGCGTGAACGCTGCACAGCGGGCTTATAGGCAGGATATACCGTTCCCTTAGTATTATTCTTCCATTGACTTAATTATAAAGCGCCGCTGTGCGGCGTTCACGCATGGGCCGCGGCTTTAACTTTTGGGAAGGTACCTGATTCAAAAACAGAATATGTTTATAGAAGCAGGGTTGTTTCAATGGCAGATCAACTTTTCCTATTTTACTTTTTCACAATATTTTGCTCAATTATTTTTTATCACTGCTTGTAACTTTATAACTTCCAGCGTTCTATATAGAGCCTTAAATTGAATATAGGGATCATTGTAAACCATTAGCCTGATAAAAGCACCGCCCTAAATTTTAGATCTGATTAGCTTTATTCTATAATATTCAAGGTACACACACATAAACACACACACGCGCGCGCAAACATACGCACACACACAACACACACACACACACACACACACACACGCACACCCCCCAACCGCACTCACACCCACATAAACACACAGACACACACAGACACACACACAGACAGACACACACACACACACACACACACACACAATTTTCATTGCCTTTACTTGGTGATTAAACTTGTCGTTTAGCTATTGTTTGTCTCGTGTTCGTCTTAAATTTGTTAAAATTCGAAAGGTTATTCGCAAATACCAAATCACATACCTCATAAGACACACAATAACCACGAAACAATAGACACACACTGGATAAAATTCAAATACCTTGTGATTTTATGAAGCACTGATTTACAAGAAAATTATATAATTTTCCATAATCACATAACAATAATTAAAGATCTAGTTGTTCTAGCGATCTAATCAAGACCTGATATTAATAATATCTCGATTAAATGAATCCTCCATTAATATGAAAAATGAAACCTTGAGTTCATGAAATATTTTTTGTTTATGACAAAGTGTGATCAATCTCTCCGTTTGATGACATGTTCTTTAGACTATAATGAAAGTTCTTAAACTTCTGTAGCTAATATTTATGGTATCTATGTGTGGAGTAATTTAGATCGATTGATGATGACTAAGAAAGAACATTAAAAGCATCATCAGGAAATTTCTTTCGAAATTCATGTAAAGACCGTTTACATCGTTTACCATTATCCCATTTTTTTAATCGTGACATTCAATATAGTTTCATGAGTTTTACTGAAAACAAATATTTAAGGCTGCAGTTTCAACCTGATATGTACATACTGAATTTAGAAATTTAATATATGTTTTAATAAAAAATAACACAAATAAAAATATACAAAATACATAAAAAGAAGCTTAATCCTACAACACATCCATAATGCAAAGTCACAAAATAAAATTCACGTAGCAAGGGAACAATGCAAAGTAGGTAAATAACAATGTGAAATATTACCCAAAGGCAAGACGAAAAAATAACTTAAAAACAAAAACGGCATTGGATTGTTCTTTATCCTTAATAAAATTAATATGTAAATAAATATAACGATGTAGGCCTAATTGAGTGATTCCTGTTGAAAAGCTATTCATAACAAAATAGTGGAAAATCAAGTTCATGTTACAACCAGAAAACAATGTTGCGCTGGTTTTGTTTTATAAAGTCATAGATAGTTATGTATTATTCGTATCATATTTTTCTCTCTAGGAGAATTTCTCTTTGTGTATGAAAACAACAAATAATGAAAAGGTCTAAATTGGAGGAGGTACTAAATGTTTAGGAAACATTGAGAATACTAAAAAATTCATCCTGTTACGGTATGTTGTAACAGTAAAAATACATTAACATACGAGTTAAAATAAAGATGTTTATAAGAAACATAAGAAATATTGTTTAGATAAACATTCACATTTGTAATACTAGTATTACATTGTGTATGTTCCACTTGCAGTCAACTTATTTGCAGCCACCATTACTATATCTTGTGCAGTTCCTGCTATTTTTTCTTCATCAGACATATTATATAATGTGTTATCGTATTCGATATACTTTTTAATCCCTGTTAATATGTAATGTGCGAACTTAAGTAAATTGAAAGACTACCTAACATGTCATACTAAACCACCCAAAGGTATCATTGCTGGAAGTATTCTGCCCTCTTCTATACAATCTGTAAAACCTATGTCAGGTGAATCCTTTATCTCACAAAGCTGACGTGATATACAAACATTTATATTACATGGTGTTTATGTATAATCGTATGTATACAAATAATGTGGTTCATAATACAAAAATGAAATTTTCTTCCCTCAGTCTTTGTTATTGCTTGACATTTACCTCCCTCAGTCTTTGTTTTTGGTTGACATAAATATCCCAAATATATCTATCGATGTCCTTTTAATTTCATACGACAAAATTTTCAATAATGTACTTTTTATAATCCAAATGTATTTACATGTGTTCTTATATGTAGTTCAACACCATCAACTTACAGCATGTAGGACACCGGAACTCAGATTTCGCCAAACTTTCACAAAGTTACACATTCACTTAAAGAGATCAGGTTCAACTGAAATAAGAAATCCACGATGGACTCATTCGATATGAAATTATTCAGGAAAAAGAATGAGCACATGTATTGATAAACATTTCTTCTTTATCCAATAATTCATCAGTAGGGTTCGTAATCATATTACCGTAGACGTGGTCATTACCCAGGACGACGGAATCTGGGTTTGGATCAGGAGCCCTCGGATCGTCATAATCCGACTCCACTCGGTTGGTCATTCGGCTAATATCAGGTTTGGCGTACAAGGCTTCAAGTTCATCATTGGTTAAACAGTGTTTAAACACTGGTCGTGATACCTTCGATTTTGAAGGCGAAGGTATTTCCTTTTCAAAATGATCTCCGTGGTCTTTGGATGACGGGAGATGTTGTGAGAAAGATGTCCGAAAACTTGGATAATCATATTCGGACGCTCTGGTCTTGCGACTCTTGTCTGGTTTGGCGTACAAGGCACCTATTTCATTATTTGCCAAACGTGGGTTGCTTGTTGTCCCTTTAGCATTATTTGGAGAACTGATGCATGTGGTATCATCGAAGACAAATTGCATGTCTTCATCTTATATCGGGCTCCATGATTCTTGGAAGTAGAGGAGGTTGCCATTGGAGGCGTTAAATTATCCTTTGCAGCATCTTTAAGGGCGCAACTCTCATGACCACGTCCACTGCGCTGATCAGGGTTTGTTTTTACAGTCTTGATTGTTCTGCATGCAGTTGTATCTTCATTGTGTTCCAAAACACAATTGGTTGTAGCTTTACCATGTTTACATCTCGTTGTCATCTCTCGAAATTGTCGCTTCACAGGTAGTCTAGGATGTTCTTCTGGATCTAATTGACGCTGCATCGTGATTACCACTGTAGGCATGGTAGGTGCTGGTCCAGTACAAAGCTGCATGGATTCTTCCTGAAGAGAATGGTCATCAACCCTAATGGGAGCGGTAGAATTGATGTCTATCTCATGATTCATCATAGTTTCAGGGTGGTATCTATACTTTTCCATGTGAACACGATAATATAGAGCACTACCAGCGATAACGCAGACCATTGCGAGAAGCACCGATGCAACCACTGCCCAAATTATGTTTATTTGATTTGATTTCAAAGTCTCATCATTTTCTACAAAGCCTTTGAACAGTTCGTCATTTTGGTCAATATTTTTTGAGTAGGTGCAGTTTCTTGCGCAGGTACTTTCTGTGAAGTCTTCAGGTCTTGTTTGATGGTTGTAACCTTTATATACCTTGATAGACACCGATTATTCGATGAGGAGTTTTCATTTGACATGGAAATATTGTATTTCTGGTTATTGTTAAAGTCAATATTACTGACACCCATTACGGAAAACTCGACATCATTTTTCTTGACACCACAAAGAAAAGTAATATGGTCGCCATCAGCAACGCAAAAGTTATTTGCATCATCAATTCGAATGGAATCGCTACCAGTATTGTACCACCACAATGTCGAAGTTGTCTCCCCGACATTGCAACATTCATGAGGAACCTCCTCAGTGAGTTCTTCGCCTATGTATGATGCTGGATAAAAAGAAATGTACACGTCTTATTAAAGTTTCTTATTCCTTCGTAAACAAGACATTTCTTCGGCACTAAATGGTCTTTGTAGATGTTTTCGAGAGTCCTAATCTTGTTTGTTAAATTGAAAGCTCCATCAACCTCCATCACAGCTGTCTCGTACTCATACACCACATGATCTTCTGCTACCAGTTGTGCTCGATCACCTACGTTCACCTGCACCCACTGACAAGATATCTGTAATCTCCCACTTTTTTGTTTAAATAGCGTTGAACAAATAGGGTCTGTAGCTTCAACAGTTACATTAAATACAACAATCGCACATAGGGATTGCATCCCCTGGTAGATTTTGACAGTGTTCTTTCCAGAATCACCTTGTTCAGTTAACGCGATAGACAAATCAAAAGCGTTTTTGTCGGCTACTTTGGTCATCATATAGCGTCCTTCACCAGTAGAGGCATTACCGATGTATTCTAAAGACTGGTTGTCTAATCTAACCCATAACAAATTTTCTCTGGCCCATCCTAAAGATTGAGCATCATTTAACTGGTCACTCAGGAATAATCTCAAGGAAATATTTTGTCCATTCAACGCGAACAATGATTTTTCTTGTATATCACCGCACCAAAAATCAGCATTCTCACTGACGCTAATTTGGAAAATTGCTAACGCAATAACGTATATTAATATGGCATACCGATTAGTTGTTAAAATTCTAAGAGACATGGTTAAAAGAGTCATAATGTGTGGTGAGCCAACTCATTGGCTCTTTAACGACCCCACAGTCGACTTCAAATAAAATGAATTAAAGCTGACGTCATGTGTGTCAGCAAAATATCTTGATCAGGGTGCTGATGAAAATCACAGAGAGCAGAATTATATCGATGGAATGGTTTCGCGAAATGAAAGCTTCTACAAACTGTTCGACAAGGACTGGAGTAAATCGTCCAATAATGGGATCATATATAAAAGGCAGTTTACTTGGGCAAGGAAATGAAGGAATAAGTATGATTGCTAACAAGGGAGGAGCCTAATGATGATATCAATATCAATTGACGACTATCTGTCAATCTCCTGTTATCACTTTGTTTTAATATTAAGATAGATATGACAATTGCGCCATCGATTGGATATCTCAATATCTAAATGGGCGGAGCTAAGATAATAAAATGTAAAAACATGCGAACAAAACGAGTAATACACCCTTCTCGTCTTTCCCCCATAAAGCTTCGAAATGAATAATTATACAAAAAATTGCTTTTCATATTGAAAGCAAGAGTCATTTACACGGCCCACGCTTTTGACAGGCTTTCATCGCGTTGAGAGGAAACCAATATGAGTGATACATGGTTTTGTCGTGTCATTTTCCCCCCTTTTAAATTACATGAAGGAAGCGGGAACATTGAGCAGACATGTCAATAATCAGGAATTAAGCTACAAACAAATAGCCTCATATAGTAAAATAGATAACTCTCCATTCACAATTTACCATTCCTCATCAATTTCATATGTAACTCCATTTCATTTCGTAACCAATTCCTGTTTATCTGTTTATCTAAATATTGTTTTGCTTGTCAATATCGGAGCCTTATGTTGTACTCAGCTAGATTGGGGATTGATAATTATGATCAGGTATAAGGTTTATTCTAACCTTAAATCTAATTTTCAATTCAGCCAAGCTCCATTAAATGCAACATCATAAAAAGAGGTAAACATTGGTCTCCAGAGAGGAGAAAACACACATTTACGGTGACAATAATGAATCTAAAACAAAAGACATGAAGGATGAGCAAATCATTGGTAAACATCGTCATCCATGGGGTTTACTGTAAATATGCTCATCAGCAAGGATAAACGGATTATCTGAACCGATGCTTGGTCAAAATAACCCCATCTTCCGGATTACGAAGGTCATCACAGGCGCCATCCATGGGGGTAATCAAATCAGGGTAAGGCAGATCACTGATTAACTTGGGGCCTGATGTAACATGCTGATTGTTAGCCATTGTCTTTCGATTCTTGTCGGGTTTGGCGTACAAAGGTTCCAAATCGGACACCAGCTCTGGTACGTTGTCTAATTGTGGGTGATCCCGTTTTACCTTTGGCCTACACGGGAAAGACACTGTCGCATCACCGGTTGGCTCACCGTGCGAAGATTCCTGGTTGCTCAATATGCCTGATTGACCATACCAGAGGCTTTCCTGCAGGTTGGTGTTTATGGTGTTTTCATTTGCAGGTGTGTCACTGACGTTGTCTACAAAACAGTACGTACTTTCGAGGGATGAGACAGCACCAACGACAGCATGTCTACATCTGCCTGCCTCGCTTCCTGGGTTATCGAGACCCTGATCCGTATGATCCGCAACATCACTTCCATTTTCAGTTTGATCTGATTGATGGATATTGACCCTCCTTTCCATTTCCATACACCCTCGTCGCAATGGAAGGTCTGGTGGGTTATCCTGCTGCTCTGGAGAAGACATCATCGCTTTATGTTTGAGGACATCTCTCCTATCTAGAGCATGTCCTTCATCAATATTCTGACTTTGCTCAGGATCTCTTCCAGTTGTAGTTCCTCCAGAAGACAATGGCATCGTATCTAGAGCCTTAACATCGAGTACCGATTGACTGGTATTCATTTTCATTCCACGTGAATGGTCTATTTGGACTCTGTATTGGTATTTCACTAAAATGTTTTTGTAGCATGTGTGGAAGCATATTGCAACAAAGGTAGCAACGCTGCACATCAATGCTGTTGCTGACAGTACCCCTACGTAAATAAAAGGTTTTTCCTTGTAGTAATCGTGTACATCAGTCGTATTCATCACTTCAGTCACGACACAATTTGACGAGGAGTCATTATCTTGAGTTATAAACCCGGTAGAATTAATGTACTTAGGAGTTGACGTGGTTAATGGCGTGGTTACAATTGCAATGCTAATGGTGATTGTTTTGCATTGTAAATTTTCTGTTAAATTATCAAATCTTGGTCTAACCTCATGGATCTTAGCTGCAATTGAAACGTTATAGCGTCCTTTAAACTTGATAGACCAGACATAGACATTTATTACCTTATTTGTCGGGTCTTCCTTGCATAGCAACACTATATCATCGGCATCAGTTATGTAATAAGATTCCATGTTAGTGATGATCCACAGATCGCTCTTATCCTTGAACCACCATGAGAAAGATGTGCTATCGCCGTTAACGCAACAATTATACACCGCACTCTCCTCTCCTTCATTTGTCAAGAAGTGATGTTCAATTGGGGGGAAAGTGCATGAACTTTGCTCATTCATGGTCTTGTCTAAAATGGCACACTTAACTGGTGCCTTACTATTTAAAGCTTCTTGAAAGTCAGCGGAAAAAGTGTATGAATTATTAGTTATGGAATATGGGGCTTCCGCATCCATCTTACCTGTCCAATGTTCGTACAAAAGCCGATCTCCCGCTAGAAATTGAACCAAACCTCCATCGTTTCCTTGGAACAATTCACAAGTCATCTGTAAAGTCTGTTTCTCTTTCAGGAAAATTGAAGTACAAGTTGGCCCCTCACTAATGATTTTCAATTCCACTATCAAAGCTGTACAGAGAACTTTCTTTTCGTCATAAACTGTAATGATATGAATTCCTGAATCCACTTCTTCTGCGCAGTCAATTATTACTTGAAATTCTGTCTGGTTGGATTTTTTTAGTCAACCTATGCCGAACATTTGAACATTGTTTTATTTCAGAGCATTTCTCACTCAAGTTTGGTGTCGGCTTTATCCAACCTAAGGTCTGGTTTATGGATAATGGTTCTTTAAGATTAAATCGAACAGAAATAGTTTGATTTTTAATCGCATAAACTGATTTCCACTTGTAATCGCACACATTATCTTTGGCATATGACTTGTTAAGAAGAGCTTGAAGGAATAAAAAAGATGCAACTGCATCCCAGCATAGGTTCCTTTGTAACATGTTGAAAGATTCAGACTAGATTTAAATCCTTAGGATGAAACGGATGTTAATTCTGCTCCCGAATCTTTAAAGGGGAATTATCCCCTCAGAGAAATTTAGCTTCAGTGAATGGAGACAAACCCCCAAAACATATTGGGAAAGTTTCAGAAAAATCAGGCAATGAATAAGAGAGATATGAATTTTTGGATTTTGAGATCACTTATAATATGGAGATCCTCCAATTGGCAACGCGACCATGATGTGTGATGTAATGCAGGGAGATCTTTCCCATATCTATTGTACACATTGTACTAAAATCCTCTTTTTTCTTGATTCTAAAGGGAGAAGAAAGAATCTTTTTATGGGATGACTTGCAAAATATATGAAAGTCATAATATATCATGAAAAGAAAAGCTGTTCTATCATTAGAATGAAAATAAAGAGACATTATGAATAGTTTTTGTGCACACCATATGGGGAGTTCTCCCTTCGTGACATCACAAATGGTGACCGCGTTGTCAATGGGAGATTTCCTATGTCATTAGAGATCTCAATATTCAAATACTCATAACTTACTTATCATTTATCCGATTTTCACCAAATCTTCACTAATGTGCTTATTTGATTTTTCTGCATCCACAGTAAGCCATGCATCTACAAAGGGACTATTCTCCTTTAATCTGTATGAGACCCAATAATATCTTTACTTGGTCTGTTGAATCTTCAGATAAAGCTGACTTGTTACTAGAACTACTTATTCGTGCATTGTGTGAGCGAAAATGAAACACCTTCAGTCAAAGTGATAACTATAAAACCAAAGTAACGACGTTTAATATGCCTACAAGAACAATATCAATTTTCAATTTGAGAGGCACCTGTCTTTAAAATGTCAAGAGATATACTTCACCATATATTGAGTACAATATTAATATTCATAAATATAGGACCTGGATGGATACTTTATACATGTCCTCGATTGCTCTCGTATCAGTCAATCAATCACAGTTATACTGACATGAATTAACATGAAAGTTTAAACTAATTTTGTTTTATTCAAGAGCTTTTACACCATCAAGTACATCAGTCTTGATATCATGAAATGAAAAGGATTGCACTTCTTATAATGAAACTGAAACAATTTCAAACTTAGATTGTTGAACTTTCTGTCAAGTTCGTTTACTATCTATAGACTATTGATGAGCCATATTTCAAATCTGTTCAGGACGTTTTAAAGCTTGAATTATGAATACATAAGCCAACACGTATTCTTATTTTTTCCTTGTTAACCATGTTATTAAACGTAACAAACTAGTAGTTAGAATTGGCTCTAGTCTTAGTCCCTAATATTTCTACTTCTGAGTAATTTGAATGATTCAGTTTTTAAAATATAATTAATTTATATTAAAACAATTTATTTGAGTTTTCATTTCGAAATTTTGAAGAAAAAAAAAATCATTAGAGTATATTACCCTGTTTGTAAACGGAATGGTTTTTTACATTTCGTACCTCATGTAGCTAATACTGACATTTTCTCTAAATTTCTCGAGAAACATATGGCTAATCGTTCAAAACAGATCAGTGTTATCTTTATCCTGGGTCAGAGAAATTTGGCTGAATACACCAATAGGAAACTTTTGTTCATCATAATCTGACTCTAAAGTTGTCATTTCCTTTGTTATTCGGTTCGTGTCAGGTAAAGCATATAAATTGTCAAGGTCCGGTATCGGCTCCTGGTTGCCGTTCATCGCCAACTCATTCGAGTGTCCGTCGGTTGATGAAGTGATTCTTTTATGCTGAAGGGTCATCGTAAGCCTTATTATCATCTGTCTCTGGAAGGGAACATAGGAAAGCTTCTGAATCCAGATTCACTGTAGTCCTGGTACCGGTTGTTGTTGTCAAAGTACATTGGACATCATCAAGTGATAATATGTATTATCCGGGTATGATGTTGTTGAACCTTCTGCACCCATGCATTGCCTGGTTGTACCTGCTTCAAAGGAAATGTCACCTGTAAACTTTTGTGACATTTTCGCCGTGTTTGGTACTACGTGATTGTTCATTACATATCCTATCCAAAGCTACCAAATTGTTTCGCGAAGAAGAGCTGGAGGCACATCTTGCTGGTGTTCTGAACAGAAGAACAAAGGGTCTAGGTCAGTGCAACCATCGTTCTTGTTATCTGGATATTGTGGAAATCTGGTAGATGAGGAGCCGTACCAGCTTGTGAAGATTGAGTTGATGAAATCACCATTCCCAGTGACTGTGAACCTACGTTACTATCTGTTGCCGTAGTAGCTCGAGGGATGCTTGAGTCAAGTTTTCCTGGAGACGATACCGCTCTTTGTCCACGACATTTTGACAATATCTCCAGAAGCAACTACCAATACCGGAAGTTAATGCCAATGCAGATAGCACCACTACCGAATAAAGCACTGCGTTACTTATTTCATAATTTTGGTCCGGTTGGTTCGAACAAGGCTGAGTCGATATTTTGATACTTGGTGTGTTGTTTGACACATGGCTTATATTTGTGAGGTCCTCCTTGGTTGAATTATCTAATACATCATTACAGCTTAAAATCGCAACAGAAAATTTATGTCCCAACTGTGAGCCTGCTGAAACAGCAATGAGGCAATCCTGTTTTTCTTGAAGATGTACATGCGTAATTCCACCTATTGCCGTTTCGTAATTATCCTTATCTTCACCACAAAACAGAAATATGTCTTCAACATCAGTAGTAACCCTCCCAGCTGTAGAATTAAGTGGCAAATAACCTCTCCCGATGTTGTACCAACATGATATCATTAAGGTGTCTTTGAAAGTAGGACTATAAAACAAAGCCGTATTTGTGTGGTCATTTGGAAAAGTATATGATTCCATCTTAGGAAACGTACAGGATTCGTTTACTGTGGTGTTACCATTTTTACGGAAAACAAGGCACTCGCTTGGCATGGTCGTTTCTTCAGAGATTTTTTCAATGTCAACGTAGACACTGAGTTTATTGGTAAAATTAAAATTTACATCGCCATTGATTCTTGATGTTGTGTGTTCATACACCACCTGATCCTCTGCTACAAGTTGTGCTCGATCACCTACGTTCACCTGCACCCACTGACAAGACATATGTAGTCTTCCACTGTCTCTATTCAAGAGTGTAGAACAGACTGGAGCTGTGCCTTCAATGGTTAAATTTAGGATTAAAATCGTACAAAGTAATTGTGGCCCGTTATGAATTTTAATAACATGTTGTCCTGAATCATTTTGTTCGGTGAACGTGATTATCATTTTAAACTGTGTTCCATTTACCACGTCACTTATGATATATCGACTGGGATCAAGGGATGTATTGGTGAAACATTCCAATGAACTGTTTTGCTGTTTTTCACAAGATGCATCTCCTTTTGTCCAAACAAATGATTGAGTACTACCAATTTCATCTTTGAGCGTAGAGGAAACGGAAATATTTCGTCCGTTAACGACGTAAAATGAATCTTTGTGCTCTCCGTTACACCATAAAGTTTCATCTTCAGAAAGGGCCATTTGGATGAAAAATTGTAAAGTAAAGCAATAAAGGAGCATTCTCCCAGACGTGGCCCTTCTTCGAGACATGACGATTGATATTCTCAATGAAAGTTCTTGAATATTGATGTTAGGTGTTAGCAAACAAATCTAATAAGGCTGAAGTTTGAACTCATGTTCTCAAAAATAATTTAAATCAAATGACTTTGACCGTTGAGCCATAACCGCAATAGTGATAGCAAAAGCAAAGAAAAAATAGAGCTGAGCAGTAAACCTTTGTTATTCCAAAGAGTAGGGGCTTCGTGAAATTATTCTACCACTTAAGCACAGACCTAAGCAAAGAGTTCGTAACGAACTAGTGGTTGAAAGGCAGAGACAAACATTAGTAACCAAGGAGACGTGGGAGGAGTTATTAAGAATAAACAATAGATTCAGTTGACAATCTGAAGTGCTATTCATGTTCAGCTCACACGATTATTCCAGAAATATAATGGATGGAGAAACTAGAAGATAAGGAAATAATTCTCTCGGTGTTTCGGTTCGAAAATAACAGCTTTCTAATGTTTTATACTTTCGCTTCATCCTTACTTTGATTGATTACTTTCTACCGTACTCAAAGACATACCAAAGATAATGGTTTGCCGAACTACTACCAACAAAAGAAGAAGCAGAAAAAGAAAAACAGAAGGAAAAAAAAAAGAAGAAAAAAACATTGAACGAAAGAAAAGACATTTGGCTAACTTTTATATTCTCTACCGATTTTAATCCTTGCCTTGTTTTCCGTGTTCATGATGTTGTTTGGAGAATATAATCTGCACATTTTACATGTGGTTGCAGTCGATTATTAGGCAAAGATTTAGAATACTGCCGAAAATTGATCAATTTCTTTCTGGTACATTTCTTTCAAGACAATGTGTTTCTCCTTTTAAATAATATTTTCGTCCATTTCAGCATTTGCTTTCGAAGTTATTCAGCCTGCGTATGAAAAACGCACGTAAAAATGGTGAACTATGATGCTGCAGTCACACAGACACTTACGTTGAGTTACGTCCGATTGCTTCCCAAAATTATTTTCTTTTCTGTGGATCCCACGATTGCCGTCCCGTCATAGTCAGCAGTGGAAATAGTAATAATTTCGTTCATCCAATAAAACAAAGAAATACATAAGAAATTATAGAATAGAAGATGAAATAAGGATAAAACAACAAAAACGTAACTAAAGTGTCTGTGTGACTGTTGCATCAAGAAGAGAAATGAATGATTTTAAGACGATAAAGCCTTTCATGATAAAGTATTGTTGTAAGCCTACGTTTCTTCTTAAACTTATTTGCTCAAACATTCGAATTCAAATATTTATTAAAAATTATAAAACATTGTTAAATCAGACGCCTGGGTATTCATATAAACGTCACCGCTATGCGATGATTCATCCGTAGGGCTGGTAACATTGTTGCTGTAAACATGATCTATGTTCAAGACAGAGGAATGTAGGCCATCGTCCTGCATCGGGACGCTTTGGAAGATGTCACCTTCAGGAATTCTTGGGTCATCATAGTCCGACTCCACAGATGCCATATTCTTGGTTTTGCGGCTCATGTCGGGTTTGGCGTACAATGCATCTAGGTCAGGAATTGGTAAGCTCCTAGGCAACATACCCGCTGTCTTATGTTGATTCAATGACGGGAAGAACTGATTCCCTTTGTGTGGATCATGGCGATTTGTATTCGAAGGGATGCCTTCGAAATCATCCATTGCACAAAATGTAGCATCTTGATGTGGGTTGCTAGTTTGACTGTCCACAGGTGTACTTCTTAGACCAGCATTTGTAAAAGAGCCACCTATCTGGCCTCTAGAATGGTGTTTAACCATTTCCTGGCGTAGAGGTAGTGCTGGGGGTCCACCTAGCTGCCCAGAACATGACGCCAAGTTGTCTTCCTTCAAACTACGATCTTCTTCGTCAGATGGGCATTGGTTAAACACGACTCTCAGAGATCTGGCATCCCTCTGTTGTTTAGGTGTTTGAGGTGCCAATATCGTCATTTCAAGACCTTCAGCGTTATCCTCTTCGCGAGCAATCGAATCTCTTTGCGGACCATTTCTCCTATCGCTTCCCATATGATATTGGTGCTTCTCTGGAATGCCGTAGTAGCACTTCGTAATGCAAGCCCCAACACCGAAAGCAAGAGCTAATGATACTATCGCAGTCACTGCTAGCAAACTATGTTTTATTACTTTACCATGGTTTTTTGATAAGTTAGAGGTTGGTCCTGTAGCCGATATTGAGTCACATTCTAGAGGTGTCGTGTTGACGACAGATGTTGCACTCTCATTATCGGATGTCGGATTGAGACATGATACATTCATGGTGATGAGTTCACATTGTAGATCTTCTTTTCGAAGGGGTTCAGGAGTTTTTTTTGCATGCACAGCTGCTTTCGACATCGTACATGTATTTTCGTGTTTCGCATGATTCCTCAGATCTAAACTTTCAATAGTGCGAATATTGATATTAGACTGACCGTCCTCCACTCCACATAGGAAGAAGAACATGCTGTTACTTGTATAATGATCTAGCGTTGTATTGATAGGCAAATCATTGCCTTCACTGTCATGTAAAAGAGTTATTGTTTTACCTTTATTTCTGACGCAACATTCAGATTCAATAGTCTCCGTTTGAACTTTTTTGATTTGCCGATGTTTTACCACAGGGAATCGACATGTCTCATTTTTTGTTCTATTCACATGAGAAACTACGCATGATTCGGGCGCAGTTAAGGGTTCATGAAACATTTTTTGAAGAGTGAGATAAGCACTGAAGTAGTGTGTAATAATACAGGTACCGTTACAATCTGAGTCCTTGATTTCGTGTCCATATATGATGTGGTTGTCTACCTCGAAGTTTGCTCGATCTCCTTTGTTCACTTGCACCCATTGACAAGACATCTGTAATTTCCCACCTATTTGGTCGAGTTTCGTGAAACATTTTGGAGTTATATTTTTGACTGATAAATTCATCATATAAGCTGTGCAAATACTTTGGGGGCCCAGGTTAATTGTGAGGACATGATGGCCTGAATCGTTCTCTTCCATGTTATTAATGACCATATCATAGGAGGTATCGTTCACTTTGGTCAATCTGTAACGCCTGATGTCATCATCTCCAACATCAGGACCGTGTTCTAAAGAATGGTTTTGCCATTTTAGCATCATTGTTTCTCCCTTTGTCCACATCAATATTTGGGAGTCGGGTAGAGTCTGATCCAATTCAAATCTCCTGGATAACTTTTGCCTACTAACTGCATCAACCGCTTCTTCTTGCTCTCCGAAACACCAGAATAGATTATCATTAGCAAATGTGGCATCGAAAACGTTTTGAAAAGTAAGAAATAGCAAACACATAATCTTTCCATGATTAATTCGACTGGGATACATTTTGTCAGAGTTCTTGAATAAAGTTCCCAATTGAAAACGTATCCCAATGCAGAAGCCTCCTACCAGCTATATTGGCTACAAAAGTGTCTAAGGACAATAGCTGTCGCAATACGAATTTCAATAGAGTCAGCAACGATGGTTCAAAACAAGAATGGCCTATTACTCTGTTGTACTTGCACATAATGCAAGACTGAAGATATGTCATCTAGACAAATGAAAAAAATTCAAACCAAGGATTCAATTTCCTCATTAGGAAACCTATTAAAAGAAAGACTGCAGAACTGAAACTAAACTCTTCATTTTCAAGACTCTTGATATTAGAAATGTAATGTTATTTTTTCTTCATAAGTTTTTAATTGATGCATTGTATTATAAAGTTGTTAAACTGAAACCAATGATTGATTAATTGATTTAGGGTCACATTCAGTTGCTTTCAACGCTACATATTTTCGTAAGCTACGTAAAGGTGGTAATAAAGGTTGAAATTATGACAAAATAAAAAATTACTGAAATTACTACTCTTATACTAACATTTTTCGAGAAAAGTTCATAGCTTATGTCATCAAATGGAATAAAGTCAACTCATATTTTTTAATCACTTTTTCGAATGACCATATTATCATGATTATTATTTTGTTTTGAAGAATAGTTCGCAAATGATACAAAAGGCACGTTTAATTCATGCAACGTACAACTAGTATTTACATTAGGGTACATGCAGGTAATATGGGCACCTAAATCATGTCGTGACCGGTGACCGTGTGTGAGCGCCATATGTTGTTCATATGAACTGCTTACGAAAATCTATCGTCGTGAGAGCATCTGATGCCGAAATTTCTCTGAGAAAATTGCTAAAAACCAACAAGGTAAGTAAAAATTAAGGCATTTTTTACCCTGATGTAAAATTTGATATTTTACATGAAGTGATGCTAAATTTTTTTTGAGGGATTACCTCAAAAGTAAGCTTATAGCTTCATTTTGATCACAATAGCGTGTGCAGGTCAATTTGTTGTAAAGAAGGGGTCCAATGTGGCATTGAATGCTAGTACTTAATGAGTTTTGATAGTACATAAAAAAAAATAGATATATAAACAACGCATATCACTAGCTAATTATTTATAACTAATTATATGATCATTTTAATCTCACAAGAAAAAAAAAAAAAAAAAAAAAAAAAAAAAAAAAAAAAAAACAATTTTGCAGGTGTAACGACCATACCACTTACAATTTGGGTCATAATAAGGTTTGGCAAATAAGGTTATAGCTTGAGACATTGTCAAACCTTTACAATTAATACTAAATTAATTTTGATAGTACATAAAACAAAAATACATACATAAACAACGCTTATCACCAACTAATCATTTTTTTTTAATATGAAAAAAAAAACAAAAAACAAAAAACTAAAACAACGTTTAAGAATGATAAAACTGAGAGGAAGAAAGAAGGATTGCCCTTATTACCTAACGAAATCTTTTGAGGGTCAATGTCCATGAGAAATATCTAAAATATCGAATTATTAGGGATTGTAATAAAACAAAAGATGAATTGATCGCATCTTTGAGGTAAGCATGTGCTTTAATAACTGATCTATTTTGAAGGAATATTTGGTTAAAAGATTACGAGTATTAATTGATAAGGAATTCCAAGCATCTAGACCTTTGCGCCTCACTGATTAATGAGCCAATGCAGTCCGAGGATTGATTATCACTATTTCGACGAAACATAGATCCATCCCATGACACCCCATCTCTACTATAAATGTAATTCTAAAATTACTTTTTACATTTATTCCCTATATAAGACGTATTCATGTACAAATATTCACCATCGGTGGAGATAACATTGTGAATGCTAGCAGTATTACCGTAAAGTGGAATATCCTTGAGGGCAAGAGAGACTACATCATCCTCTGTAAGAACATCCGTTGGATCAATTCCTTTTTCGTCCGTCACACCTTCGGATACCAATTGTGAGGAGATTTGTATCTTCGTGGTTTTCCGGCTCATGTCGGGTTTAGCGTACAGAGCCTGCACATCATCCATTGGTGTGGTCAATATATCATCCCCACAACGTTGTGACATTCCAGGTGATAGGGTAACTGTATCTGTGGTGTATGGGCCCTTGCAACCCGCGTGATCATCGGAACGGAAGAACTTTGGCAAAGATGTCGATGGTGCCATGTTTTCTATATTTTGGGGTTTCAGGCTAATGTCGGGTTCAGCGTACAGAGCATCCACATTTTTCATTGGATTGGCCAAAGTCACCTGTGATTCATTGTAGTTGTCGGGACGTTGCCGATCCATGGACCGTTGCAAGGATATCGATGTTGCAGAGCTCGGTTTATTCCGGATTTTCTGGCTCATGTCGGGTTTCGCGTACAGAGCCTCTATATCCTCCACCTCCGTCTGTTCGGCAAGTGGTTGATTTTGTTGAGTAGAATTTGCATCGTCATAGGTTGTGATACAATGACGTGAATTGGTGTTGAAGCGTGTCTCTATCAGATCCAGTGATGCATCCAGCATCGATGGCTTGGCATGACGTGACTGTATTGAAGGAACACAGGGATCATCATTATCAACAGAACCCGGGTTAGTAACGGCCCCGTGGACTTGCAAAGCTTCTTCAGAGCGAGACGTACGAGTAGAGTTCAATGTCGCCACTTTTAGAGATGCTGCATCCTCGTCCTCTTGGGGTGCTGTTGGTGAATTCGTTTCATGTTCAAACGCCTTTACTCCTCTTTGAATAGTGCGATAAATGATAGCGACGCAAATACTTATCACGAATCCAAATGCTAGGGACAATATTGCCGTCATAGAGACTAATATAACTGTCTTGTCGCCAATAATACCTTCTGAATAATTAATGTCTGACTTTACTGTAGCAGTAGGCATAGTGGAATCTACTATAACAGCCACTGATATGTTTCTACACTGTACATTGCTGGAAGAACCTGCACTCCCTCTTGTTTCGTTGTCATATCTTGCAAAAAACGAAATATTGCCACCTTTGTAGTATTTCAAATCTAATCTTCGCATTGACTGCAGCTTCACTTTGGAATAACCATTCTCTTCACCGCAAAAGAAAGCGACAAAAAGAGCATTACGTACAATAAACTCTTGTTCAAATGGGAGAAGTAGAAACTCTCTGCCGACGTAATACCACCATGTAAGGTTGCTTCCATCTGCAAAGCAATAATCGAACTGGTACTGCTCGGTCTGTTTGTCCTCACTTATGTGCCGTTCAATCAGTGGAAAAATACAGGTCATCTTAACATTTATCTGTCGATGAAAGGTTATGCATCTGTAGGGTAATGTCCAATCGGTCAGTATGTTTTCTATTGTCATATATGAACTAAATGCATTTACTTTTCCTAAACCCCAAGGACTATTTTCAGTCGCGTCCTGGGCTACTTCCTCATCCCCTGTGATAATCTGAGCGTAGTCTCCACCATCGAACTGCACCCACTTGCACGACATTTCTACCTTACCCTTTGCTTTGTAAAGCATCGAAGTGCAGGTAGCATCCGTATCATGAATTCGTAAATGAAACCTAAAGGCCTCGCAAAAATACTGGGTTCCTTCAAAAAGGTAGATGGAATAAGTCCCGGAATCACTAACCTGAGCGAATCCTATCGATAGTTCAAACTTCCTGTTTTGGATTCCTCCCGATAGGTTAAAACGTGTATTACTATCACGCCCATTGGAATTCCATTTTGAATTATTGTATATTCCAATTAAACTGTTCTGGTTTCGTCTCCAACTTAAATGGTTTGTGTTTCGCAGTGGATTCCTCACATTGAAACTAGCAAATATACTTTGTCCGGTGACTCCATGGGTGGTCTCATATTGATAATAGCAAATGTTTCCTTCGCAAAGTGATATCCGAAAAAATGTTTGTAGAATAGAAATAACTAAACATGCCTTCCTTTTCGATAAAGCCATGATGAATTTCGGCTCAAAAGAATAAGTTCTTGGGTGAAAACCTGCCAGGCAATTGCATTTCAGAGGACTTGGTAATAGTCAGCCGAGCTCTATCAGTTTAAAGGAGGAAGCCTTTGTTAGGCTAAGAAATAGATAAATAACACATATAAAAAAGACTTCTGGAAGAGAAGAAAATTCGTATAGCTATACCAAATGTATCAAATGGATACATATCTTAAAATTCATCCAATCGAACTCAAGAGAACAGAAGAGCATCGTGTCACTCACATGTCTAAAAGTGAAACTTAATAAACTTGAAGCAAGAGCACTTCAGTTTATCATTGGCCAAACAATATGATTGCGTTGCCGAGAAATTATAACAAAGATACAACAGTACTATAATTATGACTGCCCATATAAAATAATAAAGAAGACGAACATGACGAAGAAGGCTTGAGATCTGTCAAAAAGAAGGTATTGAAGTAAAGTCATTTTTGGGTCTTAAAAATATGTTAAAAAACGTATGAGTTATTGTTGACATTTTCTCTGTAAAATTCTAAGCATTTGTCTTAAATAAGAAAACCTTAAAACTATATCAAGGAATGAAAAAAAAAGAACCTTTTAAAAAATACAAGTTGCACTTGGTAGATTTAAGTTAAGGTCACAGCCAAAGGTTAAAAAAAAAAAAAAAATGTTGAAGAAGCTAATAAGGAAGAAAAGATTGATAACGTTTTTAAATAAAATTAATGGGGCTTACAACGGTTAAAAAAAAAAAACCCAACAAAACACATTTATTTAAAAACAGTTGTTTCTTACAATGTTAACAAAGATATAAACTGTTATTCAATTGAAGGCAAGAGTATTTATATAAACATCACCGTCATGTAACATTTCATCGGTAGGACTGGTGACATTGTTTCCATAAATATTATCAATGTTCAAGACAGATGAATGTAAGCCGTCATCCTGAACCGGGATCCTTTGGAAGATGTCACCTTCAGAAACTCTTGGGTCATCATAGTCCGACTCTGCAGATGTCAAATTCTTGGTTTTGCGGCTCATGTCGGGTTTGGCGTATAACGCATCTAGGTCAGGAATCGGTAGGCTCCTAGGCAACATACCCTCTGTCTTCTGTTGACCGTGCGACGGACCTGACTGATTCTCTTGGTAGGGATCATGGCGGCTTGCATTCAAAGGGATGTCTTCAAAATCATCCACTGCACAATACGTAGTGTCTTGATAAGGGATAATAGCCAGACTGTCCATTGGTGTACTTCGTTTACTAGCATTTATAGAATGGCCACCTGTCTGGTCTCCAGAATCGTGTTTAACCATTTCCTGATGTGAAGGCAGTGTTGGGGGCCCACGTAGTTGTCCAGAACATGTCGCCGTGGTTTCTTTCTGAAAACTACGATCGTCTTCGTCTGATGACCGCTGGTTAAACACCTCATTCGGAAATCCGTCATCACCATCTCGTTGATGTACCAAGTTCACCATTCCTAGACCTCCTGCGTTGTCCTCTCCTGATGCCGTTAAAACTCTTTGATGATCAACCACCGTATCCCTTCCAACGATATATCTATGCTTCTCTGTCAGGTTGCAGTAACATCTCGTAATGCAAGCGCCAACACCAAAAGTCAGCGCCGATGACACTATTGCAGTCACAATTATCCATTTCCCGTGGTCCTTTGGGGGTTGTCTCGTCGTCGGTGCGGAGACAAAGCTTTCTTGTGTCACGTTAACTGTAGATGCAGTATCCTGCTTTAAAGATATCGAGATCAGACATGTAAAATTTACGGTGATAACCTCACACTGTAGATCTCCTTTCAAAAGGTGTTGCATATCTGCTAACCACTTTTTACATGTTGTATTTTCGTATTTAGTATGATTCCCCAGATGTAAACTTTCAACAGAAAGAATGTTGTTATAAGGCTGATCGTTCTCCACTCCACAGACGAAGAAGATCATGCTGTTAGCATTGCTTGCATAATGATCTAGCGTAGTATTGATCGGCAATTCTTTGCCTTCACCGTCATATACCAGAGTAATTGGTTTACTTTGATTCCTGACGCAACATTCAGATTCAAAATTCTCAGTTTGAATATTTTCAATTTGACGTGGTTTTACAACAGGGAATCGACATGTCTCATTTCTTGTTCAATTCCTATAAGAAACCACGCATGATTCAGGCACAGTCAAGGTTTCCTGAAACATCTTTTGAAGAGTCAGATAAGCGCTGAAGTAATATGTGATAATACAGGTACCTTTACAATTTGAACCCTTGATTTCATGTTCATATAGGATGTGGTTGTCTGCTTCGAATTCTGCTCGATCTCCTTCGTTCACTTGCACCCACTGACAAGACATCTGTAATTTCCCACCTTTTTTGTTGAGTTGCGTGAAACATCTTGGCATTAGATTTTCGACAGTTAAATTTATCATATAAACTGTGCAAATAGAGTGGGCACCCTGGTAAAGTGTGATGACATGATGGCCTGCATCATTCTCAGTCATGTTATGTATAGACAGATCATATGTGGTATCGTTCGCTTTGTTCAATCTGTAGCGCCTGGTGTCATTATTATCACTACCTGGACTGTATTCTAAGGAATGATTTTGCAACTTTACCATCATTGTCTCTCCCTTTGTCCACACCAGTGATTGGAAGTCAAGGAGCACGACATCCCTCATTTGCCTTGATAACTTTTGCCCCCTAATAGCGCCAACAGCTTCTTTTTGCTTTCCGAAACACCAGAATAGATTATCATTAGCAAACGTGGCATCGGAAATGATTTGAAGAGTAAGAAAAAACCAAAGCATTCTCTTTCCAGGATGAACACGACTGGAAGCCATTTTGGCAGAGTTCTTGAATAAAACGTTCGCAATCGAGATCGTTACTAATTCAGTACAGGAGCCTCCTACAAGAGTGTATTGGCTACAGCAGTGTCTTAGAGTGTAGAAATAATGTAGTCAACTACAATAGTTTCAACAAGTATGGTGTATTACTCTTTGTCTACTTCCATATAATGAATGATGTGAAAGATGTATCATTGGGAAGAGTTAGAAACATTTCAAACCAAGGATTAAGTATCCTTATTAGTAATATCATTTCAAGAAACGACTACAGAACTGAAACTAAACTCTTCATTTTCAAAACTCTTCAAATTATAAATTTACCCTTGTCTTCACTGTTTTTTTCATTGATGGTTTTTATTATAAACGTGTTATACTGCTACCAATGCTTGTATCGATTGATTAATGGATTGATGATCAGATTTATATGCTTTCAATTACTTCCTTCAAATAATTACATTGTATATGAAATGTATTTTGTAAAATGTTATTTCAATGGATCGTTTTCTATATTATATGAATTGAGGAGATTTTACTTTTCTATCAATGTGATTAAAGTACCGAAATCAAGCAACCGTACACTGAAAACCTAAACGGGTAGACCGACTAGCTTTAAAGCTAGTCGTAGTGATGCCCAGACTGACTAGCTTTAAAGCTAGTCGGTCACGACGGACTAGTTTTCCTTCAACACAACCCGGTTATTACGGACTAGCTTTAAAACTCGTCCGTCTCTACGGACTAGCTTGAAAGCTAGTCCGTCAAGTTAGTCCGTCAAGACGGACTAGTTTTAATGCTCGTCGGTCACGACGGACTAATTTTAAAGCTCGTCCGTCGTGGCCGACTAGTTTGACGGACTAGTGATGCCCAGACTGACGAGCTTTTGAGCAGGACTAGCTTTACAGCTAATCGGTCATGGTGTTAAAGCTAGTCCGTCGCGCTTTTCTGCTGCGATGTTCTTGCTGCTGTCTTGACAGACTAGCATGACGGACGAGGTTAATATGGCTTCACCACTGGTCAGAGACGTCAAATCTGAAATATTAGAAGACATTATAAAGATACGATTAAAAACATGCATTTTGTCACAAGAATTTGAGCAAAAAATAAATAAATAAAAAAAAATTAATTACAGGAGGCACAATTAGTTAACATTATGGCAATTAACAAATAATGGGGGCACG
Organism: Paracentrotus lividus; assembly: GCA_940671915.1. Taxonomy (NCBI): domain Eukaryota; kingdom Metazoa; phylum Echinodermata; class Echinoidea; order Camarodonta; family Echinidae; genus Paracentrotus; species Paracentrotus lividus. The sequence continues at coordinate 25,696,633 of CALNVZ010000218.1, forward strand.
GGGCCCAGGAGTCACCGCCATGGCTTGCATCATCATGACTTTTTGTTGCAGGCCTACCTGCTTTTGCATTTTCGGCGTATACACTTGTCCTTCAGAGCCACTTCAGAATCCCAAAGTCGCGCCTCTAATCCAATATTCTTTTCTTTCAGATACAAGTAATCTAAAAGAAAAGTGGCGCCTATATTTATTATAAGAATTAAATTTCAATTTTCATACTTTAATGTGATTGTTACTATCGTTGTAAATACACACAATTTATAAATTGATTTGGCAAGACATAATTTTTCGCGTTGGTGATTATAGCATTAATCTATGTGAAAAAAATAACGCTATCTGTGATCTGAAACATAAGGAATTAAAAAAAAGTACTCACACATTCATGCCACAGGAAGGAGATCGCCATTATAATCAAAATCTTATAAAGCTTTACGGGGTATATCCAGTGTGCGTCTGTACAGTTTGCTCATTAAATGGAATTCACATACAGATAATGCAACTAATACATGTAATAGTGATGTCCTTTTCGCAATGCGCATGTTATTCAATCAATTGAACCACTTTCTATTCACTGCTGTTGCTAAGCCAGGCATTCACCAGCAATCTATAAGAATAGACGGTTCATGGGTTCTATAGTAACGAAGTAATCAATTAGCCTGTAATTAAAGGCGCGGTCCCACTGGCTCTTTAGGATGATTTGCATATGAATTGCGGATTGTTTGTTTTGTTTTTGTTTTTTGTTGCGGATGAACGAAATTTGTATACGCAACTCATTCGCAATTAATCCTCCCGTCAGTGGGACCGGGCCTTAAAGAATGGAACAATATTTCTAACCTACTCGTGAATGGCATACTTGTCACGATTTATGTTATTTCGGCTATCGTAATGCTCTCAGCTTGTCAAGCAAAAACAACCTCTGAATGTTGATTGTATCCAACTTCTATTCACTGTTGTTGCTAAGCCGGGAATTCACCAGCAATCTGTAAGGAAATACCGGGTTCTTGAGTTCTATAGTAACAAGGTATTCAATTAGCCTATAATTGAAGAATGGAGAACAAATTTTGGAATCTACCGGTAGGGGAGACCGGGGACAAATGTAACACGGGGCAATTGTAACAGGGGCTCCCATTCCTTGCAGAAACACGCTATAAACTTAAAATTTGTACAGAGCATGCGTATTACATCGCTCCACATGCTGTATGAGTGTTAGCAGATTTAACGGTTCGTGGAACTTTCTACAGCAGAAAAACCGTTTTTTGAGCAGAAAAAGTAATATTTTACATTACCCATTGTTTTTCTTCTGGACAAATATGTGGATGAGCTACGGCTGTCATTTTTATATATTTAGAAATTATGTTCTTAGGCCATATTTTGCTAACGTTTCAACGATGAATACCTAGGCTAAGATAGAAAAAAATCTCTCCAAATATGGTTGCCTCTGTCAGGGGCAATTGTAACAAGCTGTTACAATTGCCCCTAAAGGACCATTTTTGTTAAAGTAACACCCGTAGGAACTCGCGCGGTATTAAGCAGCTTTCCGCTGCATCAACACCAAGCTAATATATAACCAATCAGGGGCCACGGAGCGTTTTTGAAAGTGGAGGGGCTGAGCGGCAAGGGGGTTGGGTGGGGGGGGGGGCTTAGAAATGAGAATTGCATAACATTGAACGTATCCGTCAATCATTTATTTTATTTACAAGGAAAAAAGGGCCTTATTTATAAGCTCAGATATGAGAATTAAGTTACTTTGAACATATCTGTCCAATACTTTTTGTTGAAAAGGCAAAAAAATATTGATATAGTCCGAAAAAAGGGTGTCTTTAGTTTGTGTATCATTTGTTTCATTGTAATCAGAGCCTCAAGTTTTTTTCTTTTTGTTTTTTAATAATTTACATCGCTTTACTAGAAACGAAAAAGTAACCAAATATGAAGAGAGTGAACATTAGGTTCTTTTAATGCCAAAGTTGTAAATAGGAGTAGACTTGGAAATAAATAAAAACAGCAAAGAGTAGCCTCGTCGATAAGCTCAAGCATCAGAACTTCATAACTTTGAATGAATTATCAATTATAATGCTTTACAAAAACAAAAGGTAACCATATCTATAAGCTCAGACATGAGAATTAAATAACTTTGAACATATCTGTCAAATATGTTTTGTTAGAAAGGCAAAGAAATATTGATTTTGTCCGAAAAAGTGCCTCTAGTTTGTTTATCATTTGTTTCATTGTAATCAGAGCCTCAAGTTTTTTTAATTCTTGTTGTTTTGATAATTTATATCACTTTACTAGAGAACTTCATAACTTCATGTGTTTGAATGTATAGTCAATTACAAAAGGTAACCTTATCTATGAGTTCAAACATGAGAATTAGATATTCTGTGAACCTATAATTTGATTTGATTTTATTCGCCGATTGTACATGGTATAAAACAAAAAAGAAACACTGACAGGATAGCCCATAAAATCCGAAAAGGCTTATTTTATAGGGTCCTATAAAATGAGAAAGAGATTACGGACCCCCCCCCCTGATTTGCTTTTTCTTATTTAAAAAAAAAACCACACACATTAAAAGAGAGAAAGAAAAGAGAGGAAGGGAGGAAAGTTGAGAGGAGGAGGAAATAGAGAGAGGGGAAGGGCAGATAGGAAAGTAAAAAGGTAAAGATGGAGTGAAAGAAGAAAAAAGAAAGACTGAAAAAAAAGAAGAGGAGAGAGAGAGAGAGAGAGGGGGAGAGATGGGAGCCCCCATAAAAGATTAAGATATATTTTCAATATGATACCTGAAAATATACGTCCAATGCGTTTTGTTAACAGGGCAAAGAAATATTGATTTTGCCAGAAAAAAAAAGTGGCGTATATTTTTAAGATTGATTTTACAAACAAAACAAAAAAGCTGTCATTTTTTACTTCTTATCAGAAATGTATCACTTTATTTGGAAAAGAATGTGTTAAAGTCAAAAGGCGTAGGCCCTAATATAAAGTGTTATACACAGTTGTCAGTTTAAAGATATATTGGTAAGTACAAAGTAGATAAAGAACCAAAATATGAATTGCTAAAGGTTCTATAGTTCTACAGTTAAAGGGTGAAGCCCCAACAACCTTTAAAAAAAAAAAAAAAAAAAAAAAAGGATCATAACTTTTGCCCCATATCATGAATATAACAAGTGAAAAACATAATATAAATGAGTCAAGCATTGTCATGTTTTATTATAATTAGCTTATGTGGTTAATGATGTTTAAATCTTGGATCTGTCAAGTGCATAGCTTTGATAATTTCATGTGTTACAATTGCCCCGTACGTCTGTTACAATTGCCCCTGGACACGGGGCAATTGTAACACTCGACCTCTTGTTTTGAAATAGTAATGGCTTCAAAATAACTTGTTGTACTTAGCCCAAACCTATTCATATGTCAAGCTAAGATATGCATATTTCATTTTATTTGATTTTAAGCAAGTATTTGGCTTTAATAAAGTTGATAGGTTAAATTTGGAAAAAACTGTTACAATTGTCCCAGGTCTCCCCTACTCGTGAATTGCATACTTGTCATGATAGATGTTATGTCTCGTAAGCTTTCAGATTGTCAAGCGAAAACAACCTTTGTTTCAGAATGTATCAACTTGATTATGCTCGGAAACAGAATAAATAGAGAAGGTACATTGAAACGACATTGCAACTATTTGTATCAAAAGCTAGTCAGTCATTCTAATGGGTGAATTGTCCTACCCCCCCTACTTTTTTTTTACCTAGTCGGTCACGTCGATGGACTAGCATCAAGCTTGACGGACGAGCTTTAAAGCTTGTCCGTCAAGTTGAGAGATGTAGATTCAGTTGTATGCTAGTCCGTCTTGACGGACTAACATGGCAGACTAGCTTTAAAACTAGTCCGTCTTGACCAACTAGCTTTAAAGCTAGTCGGTCCATTGACGGACGAGGTTAGGTTTTCAGTGTATCTGTTTCATCAAAAAAGAAAGAAAGAAGAAAAAAAAAGAAGCAAAAAACGACAAAAACCAACAACAACAGTGACAAAAAAAAAAAAAAAAAAATAGTAGACATTAGTCACGCTAGCTTTTGATTAAAATTCTTAAATGGGTTTAGAAAATAAGTTTAGAAGTACATGTATAAGTTTAAAAATAGCCATACATAATGTCCCAAAAAATTACATAAAGGTGGTAATTCAGGTAAAAATGATTGCAAAATAAACAGAACCGAAACTTCTCTCATACATAATTCCAGAAAAGCTTGTAGCTTATATCATCAAGTGGAATATGGTCAAATTATATGGAATAGGCCTATAGTTTCACATCACTCTTTCGATTGATTTTGTTTTCGAGAATTGTTCGCATATTATACAAAAGGCACGTTAAATTTATACAATGTACAACTAATATTTACACTATCTATGTATTACCGATCATGGCTCATTTCATAAACAAATGCATTGATCTAAATAATGATGATTTTATTTGTATTGTTTTGTCATGCATAGAAATAGAACCCCCAAATGTACATGACATGGCATAATAAATTGATGTAAAGATAATTACGTGTAAACAAAGCTATTATACATCGCTATGTTAAAAGTAGGGGAGAAAATAAAGTATAAGGTAATTAAATGACAACATAAGAAAGTATAATGTACATCCATCCGTTGACAAAAACTTCCCCATACTTCATCAACATATCTTTCAGATTTGATACCAGAATGATAACCTGGGGTTGTGGTTATGACGAAAAACAATGTCCCATAAGATCCAAAAATGTTCACTCTGAATGGATGGAACTAGAAATAATAAACATGATACAGGCCAATTGATTTTCTGTGGAATTTGTATACTAGCTGAGGAACGGGGGTGGGGGGGGGGGGGGTAGTTCGGGCCGTCAACCACACGGTCATCTTGCACAGCCGTGCAAAAGTGTAAAGGCAAATAATAATTACCTCGTACCTCCTTCTGAGCTTAACATATGTTGTGTGAAATATATTTTCCCATGACATATTTTGAGCTCAGAAGTAAAGAAGACATATTTCGAAAGAAAATGGGGAAAACCTGAAAATTTGTGTACAAAACGAATGGAGAGTTGTCCATAAGATCCGCCATTTTGAAGCCGATGATGCCAATTTGAGGATCCCCATAGAAGGAACAACTAGACTTTTCAAACTTCTATAACTTTCTTATTTTAGAACCGATTTTGATGAAACTTTTTTTTTAAGATTGCTCCTCTCATTTTTCTCTTTCCTGTAGGGTTGATTCTCTCCTTGGGTTGGATTCCCCTTTAATTGCATTGTCAAGATGGTAATGGGAGTCCATTTTTGAAGCACAATTCTTTCGATTTCTCAAGTATGTATTGTATCAAGATACAAGCTTATGTTGCTAAACCTCTGTGTGTACGCCATATAACCACAAGTGTACGTTTTATGGTAGTTTTTACATGTAAACTGGTTTATTGCTATTTCTTTTGAGATAAGAATCACATTATTGCATGTATTTTGTTACCCACCAAGAAATGAATGAATAAATAAATGTAAATGTAAATTTATTCACTTTACAATTGTAATTTTGTTTATTTTAAGTACGGAAGTTAGCCCCTATATTAAAAAGGGCCGAATGTAAACACATTTAATTACAGATACATGAATTTCAAGGTAACTTTTTATATAAATGTCCATAATGTCTTAGTTCCCGAATTTGGGGGGGGGGGGGGGAGGACGGGGTGTATGCCCCTGTGTTCTTTGCTCTATCTCCTATCAGTCAGTCCCTTCCATGCACCCCTGGCTAAATTGAAAGCAATCTCCAGGTATTAGGTATCAGATACGAATAGAATTTGAAGAGTTTAGTAGAAGTACATTCAAAAATACATAATCATAACACAAATGGACAAATCAAACCTGGATGATTATTTTCAGAGAGCAGAGTACGTCAGAATCAGAGGACACTCTCTTAAATTCGCCAAACAACGATCTAGACTGGATATAAGGACACACTTCTTTAGCCAAAGGGTCGTCGATCAATGGAATAAATACCCACAGTCCACAGTTGAGGCACCAACACTCCTGCAATTTAAGATACAATCATCAAAATTGGGTTCTTAAGTGGGCTCTAAGAGCCTCCTTAACCCTGCCACACTTATCTGTACAACCTCGTCGACAATGACATGAGGCCACCAATGTATGTTTCAATCGATCCGATGTTCGTACAAAAGCTGATCTCCCGGTAGAAACTGAACCAAACCTCTATCATTTCCTTAAAACAATTTACATTTCATCTGTAAAGCCTGTCTCTCTTTTAGGAAAATTGTGGTACATTTTGGCCTCTGACTAACAATGGTCAACCGCAGCATCAAAGCTGTACAGAGAAGGTTTCCCTAATAAACTGTAATGATATGGGTTCCTGAATCCACCTCTTCTGCACAGTCAATTATTACTTGATATTCTGTCTCGTTGGATTTCTTAGTCAACTTATACCGCGAGCTGGAATTATTGTTACTCGAACATTGTTTTATTTCCGAGCATCTCTCACTCAAGTTTGATGTCGGCTTTATCCAACCCAAGGACTGGTTTGTGGATAATGGTTCTTTAAGACTAAATTGAACATAGTATCGCATTAACTGCTCTCCACTTGTAATCGCAAACATCATCTTTAGCAAATGACTTGTTAAGAAGAGCTTGGAGAAATAAAAAAGATGCAAATGCATCCCAACATAGATTTGTTCGTAACATAGTGAAAAGTCGAACTAGATGTGAAACGTTAAATTGAAAAGGATACATCCTCTACTGGCATCGTTCAATGCTATAAGACTCAATAATATCTTTACTTGGTTTGATGCATTTCAGATAATGCTGTCTTGTATCATGAGCTGGTTGTTTGTATATTACATGACTGACAATGAAACGCCTTTGGTCAGTGATAACTAAACCAAAGTAACGACATTTCATTTTCTACAAGAAGAACATTAATTTGGAATTTAGGAGGCACCTGTCTTTGAAATTGTCAAGAGATAATTATAATTAATCAGATATTTAGTACTAACCGAAAATAGAACGGCATTGTGCCATGTGACAACAATTATGACCACGAGCTGCACATGAATATGTCATATATGGGACGGATAGATACTTTAGACATACCCTCGGTTGCTCTCGTTAAGTCAATTAATCATCATGATACTGCCGCGACTTCACACGAAGTTGTAAATCAATTTTCATTCAAGAGTTCTACACGATCAAGTCCTTAATGAAAGGACTACTAAAGGACTAGCACTTCTTGAAACTTCATGAAACTGAAACAATTTCAAGTGTTTCTTAGATTGGTAAGGTTTCTCCAAAGCTCGTTTACCATTCTTAGATATTAATAAGCTTTGATTCAAATAATTCCAGCCCTTTTTTAATTTGAAATTATAAAGTGATCTGAGAGTGAATCAACAGTAATGAAGCAATGCATTTGTATTTTTCTTCATATTAACGTAATAAAATAATAACCAGCATAGGGGCTGTAGTGTAAGTTCCCCAAAATTTTATCTTCTGAATAAATTGAATTATTCAGCAGCGAAAATATTATTTATTAACATTAAAACAAATTTCTTGAGTTTTCACTTGAAATCTGGAAAACAAAATCTTCAGAATTATGTTACCCTGTACGTAAACGGAACGGTTTTTAAAACTTGGTACCTCATGTAACTCATACTGACATTTTCTCTATTTTTTAATGAGAAATATATGGCTTATAGGTCAATGCATATAAGTGTCAATCTTCATTCTGGTTCAGGGAAATCTGACTAAATACGCCAATAGGAAACTTTGGTTCATCATAATCTGACTCTAAAGATGTTATTTTCTTTGTTATTCGGATCATGTCAGGTAAAGCATATAAAGTGTCAAAGTTCAGTGTCAGCTTCGGGTTGCTGTTCATCACTCGGTCGGTTGATGAACATGATTCTTTTATTTGTAAAGGGTCGCCACAAAACTCATGATCACCGGTTTCTGGAAGGGAACACAGAAAAACTGTTGAATCTGAATCCACTGTACCGGTAGTTTGGAAATTGGGGACAATATCCTTATCATTATTGTTACGTTTTCTATCTAATGCTACCATATTGTCTCGTGAAGGAAGAGCTGGAGGCACATCTTGCAGGTGATCCGCAATGAACAGCAAAGCCTCTTGGTTGTGATAACCTTCGATCGTAATTGCTGGATGTTGAAGAGGGACAGACTTGGGTATCATGATGAGATGGTTGAGTTGATGAAACCAGAACTCTCGATGATTGTGCACCTGCATTTATATCTGTTGCTGTTGTGGTATCCATCGAAACCGCTTGATTCATCACTTCCTGAAGACGATATCCTTTTTTTGCCCATCAAATTTTGCCACTTTCTCCAGAAGCAACTACCAATGCTAAACATTAATGCCAATATTGATAGCGCCATTAGGCCAAAAAAAAAAATTTGTTTTGGGTGTGTCCAATGAATGCCTTTTTTTCAAAATCGGGTCGTCGGTCGGGTTTTTTTTTTTTTTTTTTTTTTTTTTTTTTTTTTCCTCCCATTGAAAAACGAAGAAAAACAAAGAAACGAATGACTTCCATTTTTGAGATCACTTTTACGTTTTATTGAGTTATGTAAAATGGGACTGCATGAAAAATACATATGTTATAATACTGTTTATGAAAAAAATATACAAATAAATATGAGCTGTGTATTTTCGGCGTTTGGGTGAAAAAAAAAAAAAAAAAAAAAAAAAAAAGGTGGTCGGGTCGGGCCGTTTCAGAGGGTCGGTATCCGGGTCCGAGGACAACCAAACAATTTTTTTTTTTTGGCCTTAACGGGTGTAGAGCTATGTTCATAATGCCTTCAAATATTGGTGCTGCAGATGTTTCATAGGAACAACTTGGAGTGAGCATGATGGGTTCATTAATGGTCAGGCTGTCAATTGTATGTGTGAATGCTTTGTCTACATCCTCTTTTGAATGATTCCCTGGAGCATTTTCGCAACTTAGAGAGGCAAGGGAATAGGTTTGACTCTCTAACTTTAGACGATGTGTTTACAGATGTGGATACAAAACACATCGTGTTTTCTTTAAAAGAAACTAAAAGATAGGTCTATATTTCTAATGCCATGTACAATCATTCCGAGATCACTATTCCATTCACCGCATAGAAAAATAACATGTTTAGAAGCACGAATAGATCTTCGCACTGTAAAATTGGAAAGATGATAATTCCTCCTAGTGACATACAACCATGATATCTTTATGTTGTCCTTGAAAGTAGGGCATGGAAACACAGATGTATTTGTGTGGACATTTGGAATGTAATCTGATTCCATCTTAGGAAACCTACACGATGAATTCACTGTTGTCCTATTAGTTTGACGGAAAACACGACACTCGCTTGGCATGGTCGTTTCTTTAGAGATTCTTCCAATATCAAAGAAAACACTAAATTTATTGGTAAAATTTAAATCGACATCGGCATTGATTCTTGATGTTGCGTGTTCATAAACCACCTGATCTTCTTCTACAAGTTGTGCTCGATTACCTACGTTCACCTGCATCCACTGGCAAGACATCTGCAGTCTTCCAATGTCTCTATGCAAGAGTGTAGAACATACGTGAGCTGTGCCTTCAATGGTTCAATATAGGATTAAAATCGTACAAAGTGATTGCGGCCCGTTGTGAATTTTGATGACATGTTTTCCTGAATCATCTTGTTCAGTGAACGTGATTGTCATTTTAAACTGTGTCCCATTTACCACGTCACTTATGATATATCGACCTGGATCAATTGATGTATTGTTAGTGCATTCAAGAGAACGATTCTGCTGCTTTTCACAATATGCATCTCCTTTTGTCCACACAAAGGATTGAGTACTACCAATTTCATCTTTGAGCGTAGATGTAACGGAAATATTTCGCCCGTTAACGACGTAAAGTGAATCGTTATGCTCTCCGTTACACCATAAAGTTTCATCTTCAAAAAGGGCCAGTTGGATGAAAAATTGTAAAGTAAAGCAAAAAAGGAACATTCTCCCAGACGTGATCCTTCTTCGAGACATGACGATTCTCTGAAGTGGTGATGTTCTCAATTAAAGTTCTGAGTATTTAGAAATATGACCTATAAAGGTATGGTGTTAGTAAATATATCTAATAAGGCTGAAATCTGTGATCACATTCTCAAAAAACAATTTAAATCAAATGACTTTGACCGATGTGCCATAACCACAATAGTGATAGCGAAAGAGAAAATAGAGCTGAACACAAAGGCCCGTATTCTGTTCCGGGGTTTAGAGTTGTGCTGTCGCACGAAAATAGTAAGGGTAATGAAACGAGAATGCAACGCTGATTTGCACGCTTCTCTATGGAGCGTCAGTGAAGCGTATGTGCGTCTAATCGTACGAAAGTAGATTCGGATGACGTCATTCGGGATTAGAGTTGTACAAACATTTGTAAAGAATTCTAAACTAGGGGCAAAGTCTTCACGTTAGGTGCATGCGCATAAATGTTTTTCTTATAATTTTTTTTTGTTCTGTCATTCTTCTTTTCTATTTTGTTTATTTGGGATGGAGGCAAAGTTGTAAATATGGAAAGGGGTGAAGATTAATTTTCAACTTTTCTAATATTCATGTTAAGAGATACACATAAGAGATATAAAGTCAAGTTATTCAATATCTCATCGGATCTCGAAATCCTACTTATCAATAATATATAATTATAGATTTGAAGAATGGTGGATTTTGTTTTCATCTTTTTGTAGATAGATAATAATATATTGTGGTAATGTTGATGATAATAGATAAATAAAGAATGATGGTGCGAAGAAGATAATATATAGATAGAGAGAGTAATAAAAAAAAAATAAAAGAAGGATAATATACAAAGAGAACAGGATATAATCATTTATGTAGAAGAAAGATATAAGAAAGAAATAGGTTTGGAATGCCAAATAGCAAAAATAGAAAAATTGAGAAAAGAAAAGGAAAAAGTCTCAGGATTCAGAGAGGAAAAAAATTGAAATGAAAATGAAAAAGGAATATAACAGATAAAAAATATAGATATAATAAGAAAATTTGATAACGTAGATATGAATAGTGAAAATATATATATATATATATATGCATAAGGGATAGAGTAAGAAAATAATAATATGATAAAAGAAATAATATAAAAAAAAAAATATATAGATATTTACATTTAGTTGAAATGATAATGTGTTTCTCCTCTGTTAGAAACCTATGGACGTATAGGTTTGGTATCTTGACGTATGTCTCTGAGACTCGAAACATCGGAGACGTCTCCGATACTGTTTTATGTTCATTCAGAGACGTTCTCACGACAAAAAAAAACACACACATGAAAGCATGTTCTATTTTCCTGTCGACTTATGAGTAGGCAGCAGCTCGAGATTGGGCTTGCTTAACGAGGTGACCGTAGTAAAGTATTGGAATATATGGGGAGGATCCAGTTTATAACCCACAGTCTGGCAGTGCATTGTGCATAAGTCTCACGAGGCGGGGGCGTCCAAATGAGATGCCCATTTTACAAAAAAAAATTATTTTGTATAAAACATGGCAAAAGTTCATTTTCTAAACACGCTAAATTTGACTGTCAAAAATAAGAGTATTAAATTGTTTTAACGCGCTAGTCTATTTTGAAATCATCCTGAAATCAGAAAACAGTGGAAAAGTTAATGAAGAAATATTTTATTTACATCATTTTATTAAACGAAATTCTTTTATCCCACAACCTATTTTTAAAAAATATATATACAATAAATATTGTGATAAAACACATTGAGTTTGTAATTATTTTAAACATAAACTACCCTACTGCATGTGAAAGAAAAAAAGGTGATATATTCATAAAAAAAAGAGAGGTACTATCTCACCGATAACTTAGATAAAAGTAGGAGAATATAAGACCAAAAATCAACATATTGCACCGTGGACTCATAACACAAACGCACAAAAAGATGTAGTTTAGAAGTGATGTATGTGATGGCTGTGAGTAGGCAAACAAAGTGCAAAATGCGACAATGTTTTCGAGTACTTGTTTTGTCTGCTAAAGGCTAATCGCATGTTATCGGGCTTTTCCTAATACACGTACGGGTATGGGATTTTTCTTGTATAGTGGCAACATGGTGATTTTTGTCTATATTGGTTTCCTGACTATTAGGCTCATTCATAATATTCTTTATTCGGAAGATATAATCCTTCTTTTTACAGCATCATATCACATGCATGTAGGATAGTTTTTAGAAAGGTTCAAACATTAATGTTTCATTCAAGTATTTATTAAAAAATTATTGAAAAAGGAACCAAAAAATAAATATCGATAAATAAAACAAAAAAACATTCTCTTCAAATAAAAACTCTCAACTGTATTTCGCAGTTCAATCTGATTTCAAAACTACAAGCAGTCAAGAAAAATTAAATACTTTTAATTTTGAAGAAAATTAGTAGAGTGTCTATAGAAAATGAATTCGTTAATTATACTTCAAAAATAGCTTTTATGTAAAATAGGGACAATCATTTTGATAGAGCCATCAAAGCGTAGACGGAAATTTACAGAGAGATGCACTGCCAGCACGTTGGGTTTAGTAATGTGGTCTTCCTCCCCATAATATCCAATAACTTTACTATAAGGATAACAACAAAAAAAAAAAAGAAAAAAAAAAAAAAAAAAAAAAAAAAAAAAAAAAAAAAAAGTCGTTCAGCTAACATTCGAGTGGCTGCTTGATATTATGAGAGTGTTGCGGAGATTCATGAGAGGTCTTGTGCGACACTTTAGAACTTTCCCGAAAAAAGCAAAACGTATCAACCGTCCCCAAATCAGTCTCAATAGTTCTCATACGGGGGGGCAAAATACCTTTGAGATACCACATAAGGTGGTATCTCACTTTGTCCCGCGACTTGGATACTCCCAGGAGGTCTCGGTAATATTATGGGGGGATCGTCACCCTTCGATTTGGAAAATGAGCAATTTTTATGTAGTTGATTGCTGTGGAAGCTAATTAAGAGGTAAAAGTATGTCAATAGATGCTAATATGTTATTATAGAGGAAATTTCCGGTCGCGCTTAGCGTCAGCCAAATCATTTTCATTAGTTTTTGCATACAATGTGCAAGTATTTTTAGTGTATTATTATTTCACATTCGGAGTGTTTCCGCCCCCCCCCCCCACCCCCCCCCACACCCGCCGGACATGAAATGGCCGGCTTGGTCGTAGGGAATAATCTCGGAGACGTTCTGATAGACGTCCTGCGCGACAAAAACATCCAAAATCATTTCAAACCGTGCTCAAATTAGCCTCAGAAACTAGTTCCAATCCGTTTTTTTCCAGTGTAATTGAAGGTGACTTGCCACCGTTAGTTTATTGTTGGTTTTCGCGTAGTTTTCTTCTTCAATATTCAGGTAAACTAACACTTTCATCGTATCGGAAATGTATTTTTGTGATTTAAATAGCAATTAATCTAATCGCGTGACGTATTCTATAAGACTAGATTCTTAAAACAAGTTTTAACAACCTTTACACCTTCAAGTTAACGAGAAAATAGAAATAAATAGCTTCTCCGACATTAAAAATCGCAAAGGCCATATAAATTTAACACTA
>CALNVZ010000218.1:25710247-25726527 GCA_940671915.1 Paracentrotus lividus
ATGATGCTGTAAAAAGAAGGGAGTTATATCTTTCCGATAAAGAATAATTATGATGAGCTAAAGTCAGGAACGCAATATAGACAAAAATCACCAATTTGCCCCGTATAGAAGAAAAATCCCATACCCGTACGTGTATTAGGAAAGGCCGATAACATGCGATAGCTTTTAGCAGACAAAACAAGTATCGAAAACTTGTCGCATTTTTGGCACTTTTGTTTGCCTACTCACAGCCATCACATACAATCAGCTTTTCATACTACACGTGCGGGTATTGTGTTATTCTCAGTCACGGGGCAAATTGTTGAATTTTGTGTATATTGCGTTCCTGACTTTATCTAAGCATAATTCTTTATCGGAATAAGATATAACACCCTTCTTTTTACAGCATCATTCACATGCACGTAGGTAGTTTTTAAAAAAGTTACAAACATCAATGTTTTATACAACTATTTATTAAAAATTATTTTAAAAAGGGGGGGGGAAAAAATTTTCGTAAAAAAATGAGGAAAAAAAAATTTCTTCATTAAAACTCTCACTGTTTTCGATTTCAGGATGATTTCAAAATAGCACTAGCGTTAAAACAATTTAATACTCTTTATTTTGACATCAAATTTAGTGTGTTTAGAAAATGACTTTTGCTAGTTTTATTCAAAATAATTTTTTTTTGTAAAATGGGCACTCATTTTGGACGCCCCCGCCTGTAGGGACCTTATGCAGCAGAGATGCACTGCCAGACGTTGGGTTTAGTAAATGTGGAATTCCTCCCCATATATTCCAATACTTTACTACTGGTACCTCGTTAAGCTAACCAATCTCGAGCTGGCTGCCTGACTATAAGTCGAGGGAAAATAGAACATGCTTACGAATGTGTGTGTTTTTTTTCTGTCGTGGAGACGTCTCTGATGATACATAAAACAATTATCGGAGACGTCTCCGAGTGTTCGAGTCTCAGAGACATACGTCAGATACCACCTATACGTCCATAGTTTCTACAGAGGAGAAAAACACCATTATCATTTTCAACTGAGAATGTAAACTAATGTTTTTTTTTCAAGACTACTGAATTATTAATGGCACTTGACATAAAATAGGCCCACTCGATTTCCTTTTTTGCATATATTAGTGTGTTGCTATGTGAGACAAGAAACGTGTTTGTCAGTCATAGCAACAACTAGTTATGCAAATTGGATTCAAAATACTAAACGAGTAGTTCATTCAGGCAATTGGTTCCGCTCTGAATCTGAGACCTTTGTCCGTTGTCATTGTGCTAGTCAGCCATAACCTGGAACTGCTAAGCTTCTCAAAGAAAAGATAATCCGTGCTTTGATAATACCTCGTTAAGCATGGATTACCTTTTTCATCACAATAAAAGAATTTCCCGCACCATTTCAAATATAGCGAGCATACATACATACAACATGTACAAAAAAAAAACACACAAAAAGAATGGAAACAAATTCCACCATTCTTCAAAGGTCTATATTATTTATTATTATTTGATAGATGTAGGGATTTCGAGGCCGAGTGGATATTGTTAATGAACATTGACGTTTTATTGTTTATGTGTATGGCTCTGTAAACAGTTGAATATTTAAATAGTTGAAAATTATATTTTACCCCTTTCCATTATTACAACTTTTGCCCCTCCCAAATAAGAAAAAAAAGAAAAGAAAGAAAGACAGAAAAAAAAATGGTTATAAGAAAAAGATTAATGCGCATGCACCTAACGTGAGACTTTTGAGCATGCATGTAGCGTGATGTCGGAATCAAATTCAACGTTTCATTGCTTTTGGCCAAATATGGACACTTCACATTTGTGAAAGAAAAAATTCGTGGAGCTATTTAGGAGATCAATTCAAAAGAATAAAACTACGAACAGATAATTTATTATATTATATATTTAATATAAATTTATATCTATCTTTTATGTTTTACATTGTTAGAAAAAAAAACAGAAGTAAACTGCAGCAGTAGGTCAACCAATTAAAATTATGGCAATGCTTTTCTGATCAGAGCAAGTTTCGATCAGAAAAACACAAAAACACACAAAAAAAAAACACACAAAGAAAACAACAAAACAAAACGAATAAACAAAGCACCCCCCAAAAAAAAAATAAAAAATAAAAAAACAAACAAACAAACAATGTTAAAAAAACAGCCGAATACCCTCAAAAACACTCCCGAATGTGTCCCCCTCAAAGTGAGATACCATCCGTAGGGATCATTATGTGCCTTTAAGGTATATAATTTATTCAGAGGGAATAAAACCATTGTCCTTTTTCAGCAAAAAATTCCAAGCCTGTTAATTGTTCCCATCCCAGGCCACTGAATTGTTAATGAATAGGACGTGATATTTAATTTAAAAGTGCATGACAAGCGACAATGCACAACACTCGGTAGTCAAAGGATAAAGCGGCTACAAACAATCATTGTTGCGTCATTATTTCAATGGACTTCCGGTTTTATCTTGTGCGTTTCAGTGGACAAGAAACTTCCAGCTGTACGAAAGTTGTACACGTTTGGGAGGTGTTTTTCGTGCTGGGAGATTTTTCTCGTACGGTTCTATTGTTCGAATCTATTGTCAATTGCCGTACAACTCTAAACCCCGGAACAGAATACGGGCCTAAAGGTTTGGTATTCCAAAGATTAGGGGCTTCGTGAAATTATTCTACCACTTTAATCACCAGAGCGTTCAAAAGAGCTATTGATTGAAAGGCAGTACCCCAGTCAGCTCACTTGTGCTTATCACAGTCCAAGCCCAATCACCAAACATGCATCAGTCCCACGCGAACTCAGCGCTAAGACTTTCTCAAATCGAAAAGCAAATATCCCCCCAGTCCACCACCACAAACAGCACACCGAGTCGACCCATGATAATCCTCCGCTTCTTACAGCCGCACCACTGCGATTCTACCTCTTTCATCACCAACTCAACCAAAGAATCGCCCCTTCTCCACCCAGACTGCACTCATTCTCACCAAACTACAGTACGCCAGCAAGCAATAACCATACACTCAACCAACTCCCATAGCATACAAAGAAAACAGAAAACAACACAAAAAGAATGAGAAACTAAATTTCCCCCACGCATATACTCTAGCACACCACACCGGCGTCCACTATCATCTGCCAACTTTCAAGTCATTTCTCATCTCATCTTGCACCTAGAGACAGGTGCTAGGGGATTTCACCCCTGACCGCATCCAGCCAACCACGCGTCACCCCAGTCACATCAACATGTGGCACCCGATATCATGTAGTCTTACACCAATGAAACATTGCACACGATATTACATCAGTGTTCTACTACAGACGTGCCCGCATCCCCAAATGCGCTCTGTAAACAGACTCCTTGAATATTTACACATCCGCTTCGAACAATATTCATATTACCCCCCACCTTTCCATCTCCCATCTCTATATTACAACTTTTCTGCCACACCCCCCCTCACCCACAGACACTCGCCACTGCCTAAACCCAAACCCAGCCCCCCATCCGCACCCAAAATAACCGATAAAAAAAATGAAACCCACACATGAAACAGCACCAGATCACCACCAGTCCAGAAGACAACACCAGCGCAAAAAAAAAAATCCTGCAGATCCCATGATCATCAGCGAAAAAGCAGCCCAAATATATGCGCACTGCATTCACCAACAAATACCCCGTCCACGAGACTTCTTGTCAGGACGCCACCCGGCACCCCTGACTGAGCGCACAGCACCACCCAGCAGTACAAGGCACAGCTCCACCCCTCTAGATGTCGGAATTCAAATGCCAAACCCAGCCCCCCGCTTTCATTGCTTCGGTTGGCCCCAATATGGACACTCTCACAATTACGTTGAAAGAAACAAACTCTGTGCCACGCACCCTATTTTCAGCAGAGATCTAATTCAAAAGATAAACTCCACGAACAACAGGGATAATTTATTAATGATTATATATTTCATCATACAAAGTTCTATCATCCAGTATCTTGTTATGTTCCTACGATTGTTAGAAAAAAAAACACGAAGCTACAAACCAGTGCCCACAGCAACGCCTAGCCCCAGGCCTCCCCGACGCGTCAACCAATCTAAAATCCAGCCCTATAGGCCCTCAACAACTGCCCAATTTTCTGATCAGAGAGCAAGTTGCCCCCACCCACTCCGATCGAGAAAAACACACACCCAAACAACACACCAGAAAAAAAAAACACACCAAAGAAACAACACAACAAACACGACCAACATAACCAAAGCCACCCCACCCAAAGAAAAAAAACTAAGAAAAATAAAAACAAACAAAACAAACAAACAATGTTAACACAAAATAACAGCCGCAATCACCACCTCCCACACAAAACACCTCCCCCAGGAATGGTCCACCCGTGCTCCCCCCTCAAAGTGAAGATACCATCTCGTACATCGGTCATCCCAATCATATGCACTAGCTTTAAGGTATTATAATTTATTACACGAGCGCGAATACAAACCACTATTCCCTCGTTCAGTCCAAAAATATTCCCCAACGACCAGCCTGTTAATTTTTCCCATCCCCAGGCCCACTAGACAACTTGTTACAGATGCCAGCAGCAGGGACCGTTCCAACTCTAGATTTAATTTTCAAAAAGTGGCCTGAGACAAGCGACAATGCAAACACCAGTCGGGTAGTCAAAGGATAAAGCCCCGCGCCACAAACAATCCATTGATTGCGTCCATCTATCTCTCAACACTCTGGACTTCCGGTCTTTAGTCTGTCACTTGCAGTCGATATGTTTTTCATAATAGGCCCTTACAGGAACAACAATCTCTGAGACTGATAAAACTTTTCGTTCTTAGGTATTAAAAAGATAAATTTATCAGTAATTCTAAAAGTATACACAAGAAGAAACAAAACGCCAAATCTGCCCCTGCCATAAATAATAATAGGAATCATAGAAACTCTCCAGCCCTGCTAACGATAATGACGATTGCTTTGGATCATCAGCACCCCAAAGTTCACTCGTGCTCCATCCGATGTCTCTTTTTTCATTGTGATAATGAGGCTCACTGGATGTCCTCGTGTAAGCCGAGTAGTAGGTTACCACCATAATCTCTACTACAAATTCTCACAAATGAATGTAGACAGATTCTGCCCGAATACTAGCCTGAATCGGCACATGGATTCGCTAGAATTCGAGTTACCTTATTCCGTCCTCTGAGATCCAGGAAGGCTCCCGCGAATCAGCAGCTAATATAAGTGCTGAAACAGGCCCGAATCAGACCACATATAATCACGCACAGAAGTAATTAACTCTTCAGTCCCGTAAATATATCCCCCGAACTGTGTGCCGAACGGGAATTTGTTACTCACCGGTGACACAATTCACAGGAGTATTCTGCGTCGAGGGGCAATTCGGCTGGCTTTTCTGTAAAAATTTCTATAAAGCAATGACCATAACTCCGCATCCCTCATTTCGATTGTCAGGATTTGATAGAAGAACAGCAATGAACCTCCGGGAATCCACTTTCAAATTTGCGCCAGTTGTATTTGCAGCTGATTTCGGTTCCGATGTAAACCCAGGCTTTAGGTGTTCATTTGATACCCCTCGAACTTATACATGTCTCTAAATGTGCCAAGCAACTGGTTTCACCATAGGATGGTTAACCTGAGTAAGAAATTACTGGCACGAAGGTTCCAGTCTCTTGTCATTCCTTACTTTCCCGCTCTCACCCGGATGAGCTCCTCAAAGCGGCTCAGCGAACACGGTTATAGGCCAAAAGTGAGTTACTACGGGTTAGCGCAATCGCTGCATGAAGAGCTGCCAAGAAATCCTGGAGCCTCGGAGGTGTTGGAACAGGATTATTAGTTCATGTAGGACTATTACCTGTCGTAGTACTAAAAAACAATGTTTAATCCACTAATGAATCCAAGGAAATAAATCATACAAAAGTTGGATTTTGACTTTAGGATCTATAAGGATCTTGTTATTAAAGAAACCAAAATTATAAAAGAGAACAGTATACGCTGACATGATCACATCTTTTAAAATGAAGGAAAGAATGATAGCTGAATCTTTTTAGAGACACCCTCGGCAAATGAACCCAAATCCCTGTTCCTTAGCTGATGTTAAATAACTCACTTCATGGGACGGATTTGTTTCAAACGAATTTTTTACACTGCATTCAGAGCGATTTAAACAAGAAAATTCTATTCTTTCATCCGTAATGCTGTAATTCAAAATTGCAAACCTTTTTGCGAGACATTGAATTCCCTGACGACTTTTAAGTCTTCAATGATTTTGTTCCAATTGCGAGATATTGATGAATCCTTCAGCAATGTATTGACGCTCCATCAACCAGTTGTACAATGATTAGAACCTCCAAGAAAACAAGAATTTCCCTGTTTTTCCGGCTGATGAAATCTAAAAATTCCTCCTTGGCATAATTATTTAAAACGCATTTCCAGTTTCACATGTTTTCTTTGCTTGTCGCCATGATTCTTATGTGGGCAAGAATATTAGAAACACTAGTCTGACGTACTACCGGAAATTTCGATTTTTGGCGCGCAGTCCATAAATTCCTCTTCTAGACTTTTTCCCCTGACTCGCAAAAAAAAGTAAAATGCTTTTTTAACCATCTCGATTTCCCTGAATCGGGCCTGGGAACCCACTGCCATTTTGCGTGAATTGTAATCTGTACACCATTCTGGGCTGCTCCACCCTTGCGTCTCCACTCAATCGGCACCATCCCAATTCTGCCAATCATGATTATAGAAGTAATTATTTCGTATACCACTGCTGTTCCAATTATATTATACGTTAAAGGGGGGAAATCCACGACAAGTCCATATGTGTGGCATGCAAAGTTACCTCGTGTCTGATTGTATGCTGTCAAGAAAGTTCATTTCTAAATCTTTATATGTCAAGAACCGGGAGGTCACCTGGGCAGGAACTGTTTAGGTTTGTACAAAAGTTGAGGTTCCTGCCAGTGAAAGTACACCACTCTCTCTTTTAATTACACATCATACTCTGCGCAAGCCAGTCGTTCTTTGGATTAGACGTCTCTACCCAGTACGATTAAGCCAGTCCACTTGAACATTTGCCCGTTCCTTTAAGGGAGTGTTTGCCAGGCAGTGATGTCATTCTCACGCACACTGTTGTTATGCATCAGGCATGCCAAAAGTAAACATATTCGTCGGCTTAGGACCACTACAGGGCGGCTATTGCACAGCATGCGAGGATGTTCCGTTTGCGTAGCGCAGGAAGGGCGCTATCACCATTGACTTTGCTACATGTTAAGCATAGGCGCGCCTTATGCGGCTCCAACCGGAACCCATCATATAAGATTCAATAACGCCCTTATGGCGTGCCCAGACAGACGCATATTATTGCGACAAGTAAGATTAATTCACCATATATCATTACCATACAAGAATCCACGGATCTAGCTACCATCTGGAGCAAAGTACCTTCAAAACCAATACGAACCAGAAAGCCCAATCTTTAGTCCTCAACTACTCAACTATCTGCCCTGATTCCTTAACCCCACAACTGCAACATTCTGATAAAGTGAAGTCTTATAAAAAAACAGTGCCCAATTGAATAGAAAAAATACTTTTTTTTATGACTCAATTGAATTCACACTGCATAATCATGTTCTCACCATATATAGCCAAACAAATCTCTTCCCTCAAAACATTTTATTTCCCAAAGATTGGGGAAAATTGGCAAGAGCAAAACTATCCGATCTTTGGTGATGACTTCATCACTATAAATAACCTCTGTATTGAAGCTAGAAGTTTTCGCGATGGACCGACTCGCAAAAGATTTGCCCCGAAAATAAAGGGTCACCGTCAGAAGAATAACCACTTATACAAGGTACTTAGTATTTGGCAATGTTAGTCTATTGCTTGTAGTCACATTCTCAGGAAAATTGTCTGCGCCCTTATGAAGTCTTGGGTAAGAAGTGATTATATTCTTCGAGCAACACTAAGATTATTTAGTTCTTTTTGCTTAATTATCTTTGACTGAAACACTATTGAAAACCAAATAAAAAATGACATAAATAGAGTAGTTGGCACCATTATTGGAAAGTATTATAGCGGATTAAATTCCTCACACACATCTATCTCCTTTCTATTAGTGCATGGACTATAGGCACATTCATTAGTAAATGCAATAAAAACATTTAAAAAGACATGCACAGACATATAAATTTATCATTTTGTTACAAAATCACTCCAATTAGCAAAAATTACATTTCAATCACAACTAAGAATGCTTTTCACGAGCATTTAGTCTTTTTTAAATAAGCCTTGAACAAACTTATTTTCAAAGCTGAGCTCAGTAATAGCGATAGAAAGTGAATATACTATTAAATTTGTTCTAGAGGCGAGGCTAGCTTTTCGACGTTAAAAGACCAACCCTGACTACAACAGACCAAGTTTTCCTTGCGTATTCTCTGGATGTATATGATTTGCACGTCCTGGAGATTGCTACACAATGTGTGAATTACACCACTTCATGTCAGGGGTGTTCACAAAGAGTTAACATAAGTGTAAGTAGGAAACTTAAAAATCGCCAATTAAATCGTTTCTCTTTTGTGCGTTATTTAGATTTACGCATTCACCTCACTCAATGATAGTTGCAGTTTATGCCAATAGGGTCTCATTGCTGCCGCCAATGTGAAATCAATCAATTAAAATCTACTCTTAAAAATATTAATCATAGGTTGTGTTGCGTAGAAGTTAAGTCCAAACTTAAGTCCTTACTTATTAAACTCTTTCGTGAAACAACCCACCGCAGAAATCAGACAGACTTAGCAACGGAACACTCTGTTACCAGAGATATGTGTGTGAAAACTGCGAAGCTTGTAGCAACTTAGCGATCGTTTCTACTGTAGGACAGGAGGTCAGAGCTTGCCGGAACAAAGCTGACAATCCACACTAGATAACATTTTTGGAGCACGCCCATAGGATCTGTTATGACAAGAAACTGGAAGTATTATAAGATTTGAAACCAATGTAGTTTACATATTAAATTAAATTATTTCCAATATATTAATAAAATGCTAAGTACTATCAGCTCTAATGCAATAGAGAAGCACTTGAGCTCTGAGAACAAAGAATATTCTCAGCTAAGATTGCTCTACTATACACTAGACCATCACTCAGAAATTATAAGAGCCTCAAAATATTTTCTCAAATAAATAAACACTTACTATGATCCCTTTATTTACAGTTTGTGCCTTGTTTGTTCATCGGTGAAACAAAGTACACTAATATTTCTGCTAGTAAGGCCAAATGGATGACATGCTGTTATGAATGCTGGTGCACTCGAGCTGTAACCAATAAAAATAAAAAAAAAAGAAAAAACGAGAACAGATAATGTTAAACTTTATTTTATAAATCCTCTTCATTATCATCATTCTGCCACAAACAGGATCTAACGTCTTGCATATACTTCTCTTAAAAAGATGTTTGCTTAAACTCTTTGCACGCCACACTAATTCTATAAAGCATGAAAGCGAAGACTTTTCTCTTAATTATTAAAAATTGCATATAACAATATTTGGCTCAGTTGTGAACTGCGTGAGACTTATGCTGACAGAGACCCGGTCCCTCAGCCAATATCAGTGATTTTCGAGCTCTTTTAGCCCAGCCATTACAGAGACAAATACTTAACACTTATATCACGATTGTATAGTAATACAGTACAATGTGTGACTGAAGGTCCGAAGCTTGGCAGTGCAAAGAGCATAACAGCAAAAATGCACTACGTTTACTTCAAAGTTTATGATTTTAAGAGTTTTTCTGATTGTCTAAGTTGTTTTCTAACATCACATATTTGTCGTTTCGAGAATATACTGCCAAAATAAAGCATTGCAGAGCATTGTATTGTTTGCAGGAGTCCATCGAGATGAGGCCTTTGATTTCCCGCTCATCTTTCTCTCAGACATCCCCTCCATGTGCTCCTAAATATCATGGGTGGACACTCCTGCGCCTCTTTGATTCTTCTATCTCGCCCACATATCATTAGTGCTTACAAGTCTCTTTCCCTTCATATTCTGCACGGTGTCCTCCTAATGACTTGCAGAATAGATCATACACTATTGCCGTGTTCTCTTGATCTTCGTAAGGCAAATATAAATCCCTCTGTTTTCACGCCTTGGAGACCATCCAACTCAAACCATAACTGATGCAAATATTAGTTAGGTCATCAACTTTTTTTGCATCCCCTTAACATTAATATTTCCATTAACTTACATAGTCTGTACACTTTCTCATCTCCCTAACAACTTGCCTACCTCGCTATTGAATGATCAACTTACCCTGTTGGAGACAAAAGGCTTGAATTTTGCTAAACACACCATTTCCACATTAGACCATCCTCCCCGAAATTTATATTCGGGCTCAAGTCCATCAATGGGTAAGGGAAGTATACTTTACCTGCCGCCATTCTACAGCTACCCGTGGGACCCTTCTGGGCAAGTCTGCCCACCTTGGTGGATAGATAAAACAATTTCCTGCTCACTCCATGACCTGTTACAAAGAATGACCAGGAATTCTAAGGATCTGGTACATATCAAACCATAACCTTAAAAGTATTCACAACCTGTTCTAAGAAAAATACTTTTGAACGTATGTTGGCTATTGTACTCTAAGACCAATTCTCACACTTACAAAAGAATGGAACATTCTTACAGAGTCATGCAGAATTATATCCTATGTGATGCAATTCACATCAAAATGAGAGACAAGCTCGCACAGCAAATGTGCGAGCAAAAGGGTCAAGGAAATTGGTGTTTAACAATAATTCATAAATGTATAATTTTGGGGAAGGTATTTTTTGTTATTTTCTGGAAGCTTCAGGCGTTCATATCGTGCAGTGACAACATATTGAGCAAAAAAGATAAAGTGAAAGTAATAAAAAGCATGTTTTGCCAATATCTTTCAACGTGTCTTTTCTACAGTGACTTGTCTAAGCGTGCGATTTTAGGACATGATCACGCAATCAATGCTATCCAACATAGTGGTAAAACAATACAACATTGCAAAATGACTGACATGGCTTACATCTGGCAACTCTCGCATTGAAGTTGCACTTGCTGGGCAAATCATCTGTCCGGCCACCCACCCAACCTGTCCGGCATCATAACAACTGTGTATACATTATTAGGCCAGCCTAGAGCCTTGGTATAGCCATTACAGGCAAATGAACCCAAGAAATTCAGAAAAATCAAAGAACACAGTTCATCAACGAAAGTTTGAGAAAAATTGATAAAATAATAAGAAAAAATATGAGAATTTCAATGTTAGATGCATCTACTACTGCCTATGGAAGATCCTTCGTACGGGCAACGGGTTCCAAGCAATGCGTAGACGATCACACCCAATAGAACAACTTCCGCATTTCTGTTTCTAGACATAACGTTTAATTCTTATTCATGGCTGAGGACATTGTATACAGGTTTCCACTAATTATTTTGGCTCGAAGTCCTGTAGTAGGCCCTACTACCAATTAAATTGACAAGAGGAAACGAGATATATTTGGTACTTTTTGTCACCAAATCCTTCTTCTTCCTGGTAAAAGCGGAACACTTATTAACAAGCTATTAATACATCACTAAACTTGATTGGGGAGTTGTGCAGGTGGAACACTACCACCGGTGTTTCCCCTAGAATACTTTTACAAACTAGGGCTGTGGGTTTACACTCGTGTTACGTGCAAAAGGAGTAGATAAGAGAGTATCTCCTTCCACGTCTTAGGTAGGAAAGTATGAAGCAATTGAACATGTATAACACGAAACCCAAACAATGTGCAATCAGCATGGAAATCCTCATAACTTAGCAATTTGCCCAATGAGAGGTGCACATATAAACGACTACAGCTCGTCACCTCGATGAAAGCTATTTAGAGAGCGGGGCCACAAAAAAAACCTATTACTCCTAGGCGAGAGAATGGCAATTATGATCGATAGACCTCTGTAGTCGGGCTTTTCAAATCGATTTTGAGCATAAAATTAACCAAAAGCACTTTAAGAAAAACATATTGAGATGGTGAATACCGAATACCCAAGTTATTAGGTGTTCCGACAGTCGTGATGGGTTGTACACCCGATCTCAGTATCTATCTATTTTATTGACCATTTTCCTTGCTTAGGTTCAGCCTAGTAAATCCATAAGTTTATATTTGTAGGTTTTCGGTGCCACAACAAATTGTGCTAGATAAAACAGAATATGTGAGAAACACAATATTTGATGTAGTGGATAAGCCATTCTTTAACTTTATTCTTTGGTACTTAACTCTGAGGTGTAATAAAACAGTTGCTTCATATTTTGTTAAGTGTCCCGAGGACACTCTCAACGCGCCCCATTCCTAAATTGTGACTCTCTGATGATTTTCGTATTCTAAAGAAACATTGACAACTATCTAACAAGATCTAATTATTATTAAAGAAAATTTAATGAACTTATCTTAGTTAAGGTGGCTTTGTCTTCAGCAATTGAATAGAGGAATTTTGTTGTGTGTTGACTGTTGTGCTCCCCGATAAGTGGACGCTTAAAGCCTTAATCTGGTTCCCTTTTTTTTTTCTGTTTTTAGTTATCAATAGAAGGAAAATACTCAATAAAGGCCTAACTTATCGAGATGTCTACAATAGGTCCTTGTTTTCCATCTTCTGAAGCCAAGGGCTAACCTCTAGTCTCGATACCATACGACACACACTCAGTTTCGCTTCAAACTGCCGAAGTTCTTAGCTCGCTCGCTCCCCCGTGCTAAACCCGACCAATTGATTAGAAGCCCAAGTCTCAAGGCTGCTCTGGGTTCCCAATCTCGTACATTGTATTGGTGTACGCTTGGATTGTTATGAGCAGCTAGTTTCCTAAGACATCACTAACCATGATCAAATTGGTTATGATATCTGCAACTACGCGGTTGTTAGGCTTTTCCGCTAATATTACTAACACTACAACTGGCCAAAGACTATCTATAGTGCTAGTCAATATAAGGACATCATAATAGATCCAGAGGACGGCATAATCTGTGATATCGGTAACTGTCTAACGTTACAGGTTCACTTCGTACAGCTGCACGAGCCCTGTGTAACTGCCCTATATCTCTCGGTCACATATATACGGCTACAGCTTTACGTACGTGGGCGCGCCGTTTAACGCCACTCATTATTAGCTCACGCAGATTGGACCGGCGGCCGGGGGGAGAGGGGGGGGGGCAAAAATACGAGTAAAGGAATGACTGCCCCAAAAATTGCACTATATATCCAAATCCAAACATCAAATCAAGCGATAAAAAGACAATAGCAGTTTAGCCAAGAAATACGAAAAGAAAGAAATAGTCGTTACCGCATAACTAGAGACATCATTCAGAGTAAATATCGACCTGTGGAGGATGGTGCCCGTGGGGCGTGGCGGGGTTGATGCATTCCCCCCAATAATTTCGGCAGGGGGATTATGCGGTCAGACACACCTGTTTACAAGCTCTAATGGAAAACTCTAAACCCCAGTTTTTGAGCCTTTCTTGCTACCGCGGATGACAACAATTTAGAGTCTAATATATTCATTGATAATGCAATAGTTTTTACTCAAAATTTATATAGCTCATACAATTTCTTTCGCTGTCCTGCGCGTCCTCGCCGTTGCCTCGAAAAAAACAAAAAATCCACTGACAAAAGGCTCACACTTTTTCGAGAAATCGAACCCTCCCTCCCCCCTCTCCGTAAAATCCCTTAAACGTTCTCACGGGCCTGTTGCGGCATGCAGGACCGGAAAGTTCCACACACATGAATTTTACGGGGGTCACCATGCTGCTAAACATAATAGTTTTTCTTGATGTTCCCAGTCGGTACGTGCTCTAGTGGTCTCTCTATTCTTTCCTAACTACAAGTCTTTTCTTGGTTTCTCTCATATTTTATTGTTTTTCAATAAGTATTTCTATTAGCTTTGTTCTGCTGACGACATATAGGCGTCTTCCCACGGAGGTCGGAGGGTCCGCGGACGAGAGATCGCAATGGTCCACTCATAGTTTCCGCGATGAATCCCCATACGAAGAGGCCGCGAGCTCATTTTCCCACGCTGTGAGTCTGAACAACGAAGTACTTTTCATCAACTAAAGGCCGCAGGTCCACGGGATACCGAGCAGGTGATATATTATAGCAAAAATACATTATGAAAAAATTGGTCTCCTGGGAAAATACTATACTCATTCACCTCGGCCTCTCTGGGACTCGGACTCGCCTGGACCCTCGGGCCTCGTTGGACCCTCCCCGTTGGCTTGACGTATCAGTTTTGTGTTGGCGACCCTGTACATCGGTCTCTTGTGTTTAGGTTTCTACTGGTATTCTGTAATTTTCCTTAAGGAATTTATTTCACGATTTCTCGTGTTCTTGTTGCGTTTTCTATTGGTTTCTTAGATGGTGTCTCCTGCTTGGTCATGAAATATTCATCAGCAGTTACATTCTGAGATTTCGCGCGACAAAAAAACGTGGAAAAATAAATAGAAATATTGCAAATTTTTAGCCAATGTAGCTGGCATTTGCTTATTCATATAATCAAATTGTTTTAGTTATTAGCGTTTTTATGTGTAACACAATTTCAAATTTATTCTAATTAAATTTTTTTCATATTTCATTAAGAAAAGTGCAGTGAATTCAATATTAAGTAACTGTCTTTCTCAACATTTTTGCCTGTAGTACTTATTTAATAGCAGGAGGTCTCAGTTATGGCCAGTAGTAATAGGGCCTTCATGTAGTGATAGCCATTAGGTTATTAGGATAAGGGACGCTTAGGGCTCATATACCAAGATAAATGTCAACTAGCTTTTGTAAAACATTCCATAATACTACTATATCATAATTAATTATTCCATATCTATCAACTTTTTCATATAAATAGAAAAATAATTCGAATGGACCATAACAGATAATGTCATCCAAAAATTCTACCTCTCTTCTGTCCCAACAAACATTAGCAAAGCCATTAAGTACAAAACATCCAATCTAATGGTGTCCAATAAGTCTAATCGGAAATTTCGACTCTGGATATCCAATCCAGCATCCAAATCAAGAGATAAAAAAGAAATAAGAAAGGAAAAAGAATATAGGTAAATATAACTAGTGACTATTGAGATAAATAGTTCGACTGTGGATCTAACCCGGTGTGGGGCGATGCATCCCCCAATATTTTCGGGGGGAAATATGGTGTGTACAAGTATAATGGACAATTATACCCCAGTTTTGAGCCTTCTTGCTTCGCGAGAGTCATACAATGATATTTACGGGGCCCATGCCCATAAACATAATAAGCTGCTTTTCGTCCCCAGCAATTGGGCCCCCGGAAATGCATTCAATTTCGATTTTCTTGATCCGCGCCAGACAGTCCTGCCTACTCCAAACCTGAACCTGACACAAAGCCCTATTCGCAATCCCACCCTTAACCTAATCATCTTAGACCGAAAATAAAGCCCCGGATAATAAAATAAAAATATCTGATTGGCAGGAGAAAAATATCGTTGTCACTATAATGATAGTACAAAGCATACAGCTCACGACTGCAGAAAAGGCCCAATACCACAAAATACGACCTTTTACACTCATAGACTCAGAAATTTATTGCTTCTTAATATTAAAGCCTAGATCAGAAATATCTCAAATATCACCTCAATAGTCTGTAAAGTTTCACTAAGATTATGTTTCTTTTTTTTCGTGCATTTTGAGCAATGTTCGATGGCTCATTGGCTTCATAAGCCCAACCATAATCTATATCGACAATCTCGGTGGAAAAACGAATACATGAAAAAACCATGCTCATCCGTCCAAGCCACCACAGGATAAGTAATAATTTGCTCTCATCCAATCTAAAACCACAGAATACATAAAAAATTGACATTAGATAGAAGATGTGAAATAAGCGATAACACACCAAAAAACATAACTAACACGTAAGTGTCGGTGTCCACCTGTTGCATACGAGAGAGAAAATGAATGTTTTTATGACGATAAAGCTTTTCATCATGCGCGGTATTCTGGGGGGCGGGGGGTCGGGGCGGGGACTCAGTACGGGCCCGGGCCCCCACGAGGTAGGCGCCAGAAAGGGGCCCAAAATGACCTGAAGGGCGCCAAATCGATGGCAAAAATGTAAAAAAAAAAAAAAAAAAAGAAGATATGCATGATTAGAGCGATTGACTTCTGAGTAACCTACCCTACGCCGGTAATTATGACCTTTGGGGTGCCGACAGAGCCGGTCGAAAAAAATTTCAACACCTACCCCCCCCCCCCCCCCCCCCCGCTTATCGCTCCAGGGC
>CALNVZ010000218.1:25726552-25751709 GCA_940671915.1 Paracentrotus lividus
CAGCGTGACGTGAAAAATTTTGAGTGTACCTTTTGGCTCGTCCGGTGTAACGGGGAAAAAAATAGGGTGTACCTTTCTGCAGCCACCAATGGGGGGCGCCAAAATCGAAATCACATTGGGCCCCCCGGGGTGCCAAATCCTGGATACGCGCCTGTTCATGATGAAGTATTATTGTAAGCCTATACGTTTGCCCTTAAAGTTATTTTTCTCAAGCATTCGAATTCAAATTCTTATGGAACATAATAAAACATTGTTTAATCAAAAGCCTGGGTATTCACATAAACGTCACCGCTATGAGTCATTTCATCGGTAGGACTGGTGACATTGTTGTCGTAAACATGATCTATGTTCAAGACAGATGAATGTAAGCCATCGTCCTGCACCGGGATGCTTTGAAAGATGTCACCTTCAGGAATTCTTGGGTCATCATAGTCCGACTCCACAGATGCCATATTCTTCGGTTTGCGGCTCATGTCGGGTTTGGCGTACAACGCATCCAGGTCAGGATTTGGTAAACTCCTAGGCACCATACCATCTGCCTTCTGTTCGTTCAACGACGGGAACAACTGATTCCCTTCGTGTGGATCATGGCGATTTGTATTCGAAGGGATGCCTTTGAAATCATCCATTGCACAATACGTAGTGTCTTGATAAGGGGTGCTAGCTAGACTGTCCATAGGTGTACTTCGTTGACCAGCATTTTGATAACAGCCACCTGTCTTGTCTCTAGACTCGTGTCTAACTATTTTTTGGCGTGAAGGTAGTGTTGGGGGTCCAACTAGCTGCCCAGAACATGGTGACACGGTTTCTTCGTCTGATTGGCGTTGGTTAAAAACAGTTCTCGGAGATCTGGCATCATTGTGTCGTTGACGTGTTTGAGGTGCCAATTGCGTCAATTCCAGACCTCCAGCGTTGTCCTCTTCGCGTGCACTCGAATCTCTCTGCGGACCATTCACCGTATCGCTTCCCACGTGATATTGATGATTCTCCGGAATGCCGTAGTAGCACTTCGTAATGCAAGCACCAACGCCGAAAGCAAGTGCTAATAATGCTATCGCAGTCACTGCTATCAAACTATGTTTTATTAAGTTTGAGGTTGGTTCTGTGGCCGGTGTGGAGTCACAATCTGGATGTGCCAGTGTAACGGTAGATATTCCATCCTCATTATCGGATATGGAATTGAGACATGTTAAATTCACTGTGATGACTTTACACCGTAGATCTCCTTTCAAAAGGTGTGCAGGATTTTTACTTACATGTATACCTGCTTTCGACATCGTACATGTTGTATTATCGTATTTAGTATGATTCCTCAGATGTAAACTTTCAACAGAAAGAATGTTGATAAAAGACTGACCGTCCCCCACTCCACAGACATGACAGAGGACGAAGAACCTGCTGTTACTTGTATAATGATCTATCGTAGTATTGATAGGCAACTCTTTGCCTCCACCGTCATATACAAGAATTATTGGTTTACTTTGATTTCTGACGCAACATTCAGACTCAATATTCTCAGTTTGAACATTTTTAATTTGCCGAGTTTTTACCACAGGGAATCGACATGTCTCATTTCTTGTTTTATTCATATGAGAAACTACGCATGATTGGGGCGAAGTTAAGGGTTCATGAAACATCTTTTGAAGAGTGAGATAAGTAGTGAAGTAATGTGTGATAATACAGGTACCGTTACAATCTAAGTCCTTGATTTCATGTCCATATAAAATGTGGCTGTCTGCCTCGAATTGTGCTCGATCTCCTTTGTTCACTTGCAAACATTGACAAGACATCTGTAATTTCCCACCTTTTTGGTCGAGTTGCGTGAAACATTTTGGAGTTAGATTTTTAACTGATAAATTCATTATATAAGCGGTGCAAATTATTTGGGGGCCAAAGTTAATTGTGAGGACATGATGGCCTGAATCGTTCTCCTCCATGTTATCAATGACCATATCATAGGATGTATCGTTCACTTTGGTCAATCTGTAACGCCTGATGTCATCATCTCCAACATCAGGACCGTATTCTAAAGAATGGTTTTGCCATTTTAGCAGCATTGTTTCTCCCTTTGTCCACACCAATCTTTGGGAGTCGGGTAGAGTCTGATCCAATAATTCAAATCTCCTGGATAACCTTTGCCTACTAACTGTATCAACCGCTTCTTCTTGATCTCCGAAACACCAGAATGGGTTATCATTAGCAAATGTGGCATCGAAAATGATTTGAAAAGTAATTTTTGGCAGATTTCTTAAATAAAAGTTCCCAATCGAAATCGTATTCCAATACAGAAGCCTCCTACCAGGCTATATTGGCTACAAAAGTGTCTAAGAGAATGGACAATAGCTGTCGCAATACGAATTTAATAGAGTCAGCAACGATGGTTCAAAACAAAAATGGCCTATTACTCTGTTGTACTTGCACATAATGCAAGACTGAAGATATGTCATCTAGAAAAATGAAAAACATTTAAAACCAAGGATTCAATTTCCTCATTAGGAAACCTATTAAAAGAAAGACTACAGAACTGAAACTAACTCTTCATTTTCAAGACTCTTGAAATTAGAAATGTAATGTTCTTTTTTCTTCATAGGTTTTTAATTGATACATTGTATTATAAAGTTGTTTCAAAGCTACATATTTTCGTAAGCTACATGAAGGTGGTAATAAAGGTTGGAATTATGACAAAATAAAAAAGAACTGAAATTACTACTCTTGTACTAACATTATTCCAGAAAAGTTCATAGCTTATGTCATCAAATGGAATAAGGTCAACTCATATGGTTTTACTGTTTTACTTTTACTTTTCACTTTTTCGAATGACCACATTATTATTTTGTTTTGAAGAAAAGTTCGCAAATTATACAAAAGGCACGTTAAATTCATGCAATGTACAACTACTATTTACACTAGGGTACATGCAGGTAATATGGGCTAGCAGGTGATATGGGCACCTAAATCATGTCGACACCGGTGACCGGTGTAAGCGCCATATGTTGTTCATATGAACTGCTTACAAGATCTATCGTCGTGAGAGCATCTGATGCCGACATTTCTCTGAGAAAATTGCTAAAACCCAACAAGGTAGGTAAAAATTACGGCATTTTTTACCCTGATGTAAAATCTGATATTTTACATAAAGTGATGCTGAAAAAAAGTGTTTGAGGGGGTTACCTCAATTTTGTTTGATATTTAGTAAACTTATAGCTTCTTTTTTATCACAATAGCGTGTGCAGGTCAATTTGTTGTAATGAAGGGGTGCAATGTGGCATTGAACGCTAGAACTTAATTAATTTTGATAGTACATAAAACAAAAATAGATATATAAACAACGCATACCACTAGCTAATTATATTTAACTAATTATATGATCATTTTAATCTCACAAGAACAAAAAAAAAAATAATAATAATAATTTGCAGGTATAACGACCACACCACTTACAATTTTGGTTATAATAAGGTTTGGCAAATAAGGTTATAGCTTGAGGCATTGTCAAACCTTTACAATTAAAACTAAATGAATTTTGATAGTACATACAACAGAAATACATATATAAACAACGCTTATCACCAACTAATCATTCGTTTGTTTAATATAAAAAAAACACACAACTAAAACAACGTTTAAGAATGATAAAACTGAGAGGAAGAAAGAAGGATTGCCCTTATTGCCTAACGAAATCTTTTGAGTGTCAATGTCCATGAGAAATATCTAAAATATCGAATTATTAGGGATTGCATCTTTGAGGTGTGCATGTGCTTTAATAACTGATCTTTTTTGAAGGAATATTTAGTTAAAAGACTACGAGTATCAATTGATAAGGAATTCCAAACATCTGGACCGTTGCACCTCAATGATTTATGAGCCAATGCAGTCCGAGGATTGATTATCACTATTTCGACGAAACATAGATCCATCCCATGACGCCCCATCTCTACTATAAATATAATTCTAAAATTACTTTTCAAATTGATCCCCTATATAAGACGTATTCATGTACAAATCTTCACCGTTGGTGGAGATAACATTGTGAATGCTAGCAGTATTACCGTAAAGTGGAATATCCTTGAGGGCAAGAGAGACTACATCATCCTCTGTAAGAACATCCATTGGATCAATTCCTCTCTCATCCGTCACACCTTCGGATACCGATTGTGAGGAGATTTGCCTCTTCATGGTTTTCCGGCTCATGTCGGGTTTGGCGTACAGAGCCTCCACATCATTCCTTGGTGTGGTCAATACATCATCCCATTCCAGGTGACAGGGTAACTGTATTCGCGCTTTATGGACCCTTGCAACCCGCGCGATCATCGGAACGGAAGAACTTTGGAAAATATGTCGATGGTGCCATGCTTTCTATTTTTGGTGGTTTCAGGCTCATGTTGGGTTCATCGTACAGAGCATCCACACTTTTCATTTGATCAGCCAAAACAAATTGTGATTCATTGTAGTTGTAGGGACGTCGATGATCCATGGACCGTTGCAAGGACATCGCTGTTGCGGAGCTCGGTATATTCCGGATTTTCTGGCTCATGTCGGGTTTTGCGTACAGAGCCTCTATTTCCTCCGCCTCCGTCTGTTCGGCAAATGGTTGATTTTGTTGAGTAGAATTTACATCGTCGTAGGTTGTGATACAATGACGTGAATTGGTGTCGAAGCGTGTCTCTATCAGATCCAGTGATGCATCCAGAATCGATGGCTTGGCATGACGTGACTGTATGGAAGGAACACATGGATCATCATAATCCACTGAACCCGGGAAAGTAACGGTCCCGTGGACTTGCAGAGCTTTTTTAGAGCGAGGCGTATGAGTAGAGTTCAATGTCGCCATTTCTAGATATGCTGCTTGCTCGTCCTCCTGGGGTGCTGTAGGTGAATTCATTTCACGTTCAAGCGCCTTTGCTCTTCTTTGAATGTTGCGATAAATGATGGTGACGCAAATGCCAATCGCGAATCCTAAGGCTAGAGACAACATTGCCGTCATGGAGACTAGTATAACTGTCTTGTCGTCAAAAATACCTTCCGCATAATTGATGTCTGACTTTTCAACAAAAGTAGCTGTATGCGTGGTAGAAGGCGAAGTGGAAGTAGAACTAACAGATACATTAGGGGAAGCTACTTTGACAGTCACTGATATGTTTCTACACTCTGTATTGCTAGAAGAACCCGCATTCCCTCTTGTTTTGTTGTCATATCCTGCAAGAAACGAAACGTTGCCGCCTTTGTAGTATTGTAAATTTCTAAACTTCGCAATGACCGCAGCTTCACGTTTGAATGATAATTCTCTTCACCACAGAAGAAAGCGACATAAAGAGCATTAGGCAGAGTAAACTCTTGTTCAAATGGGAGAAGTAGAAACTCTATGCCGACGTAATACCACCATGTAAGGTTGCTTCCATCTGCAAAGCAGCAATCAAACTGGTACTGCTCAGTTGGTTTGTCCTCAATCACGTGTCGTTCAATCGGTGGAAAAATACAGGTCTTATTAACATTTATCTGTCGATGAAAGGTTATACATTTGTATTGCAATATCACACTAGCCATTATGTTTTCCATTGTCATATAAAAACTAAATGCATTGACTTTTCCTAAACCCCAGGGACTATTTTCAATCTCGTCCTTTGCTACTTCATGATCCCCTGCTACAATCTGAGCGTACACACAAAAAATGAGAACTAGTTTCCATGAGTAAAACCCGTTTGCTACTCTTGGAGGAGAGTGCTTTTATTCGTATATCACGTATTTTTACTTCAGAATCTGTGTTTCTGTTAAAAGTACACACCCGCTCTTCGCAGAATATGTAAATGTTATAAGGGGTACTCAAGAAAAAAAATATTGAGTATAGTATACACAACAATAAATTTTTTGTCTTGAGTATCCTTTAGTAACTTTACATGTTTCAATTTCGTAAAACATTGTGCAAGTGAGTTTCTCTTCACTTGGGTTACGGCTGGTGGATGATCGGGTGAATACACTACATCGAGTAAAGTGAGAATTGCTGAGAAATGTCTAGTATAGCCTGTATTCACTAGGATATGGTAAACTACGACACGGTCTTCGTAAGCGTCTCAAGTCTCGTGAAGTCTTTGAGCAGCTTGGCTATGCGGTTACTTTTACATGGTTCGCCCGTCGAGCCTTACTCGGATCACAGAGTACGGACCATACTTCGAGACCTGCTGCACGAGGTATGTTCTACGTCTTAGTACGCTACATGTTTCAATTTATTGTCGGTTATCGAACGAATTCACTGGCATGTTGGCCATGCTTGCTGGATCATTCGTATTACGGTAATCTTTGTGTTACGGTAAACTCTGGCAAAGTGAATCTAGAGCTTTATTGTTCACATCTCGCAAGAGCGTCAAAGCTCCCTCATGATCTATTCTTTCTTTTCGTTGATTTGTCTTTTGTTCTTTGTTATACATGGGAGATAGATAGAAATAAATTAACTTTTAACGGAACGTATGTGGAGGAAGAAGTATAGCGGAAACACAAGTTATATACGCAGCTAAACGCGTAGAACTGAGAGGCGGAGAGCGTGCTGCTCTGTGTCTTTTGGGTGAGTCTATTCCTTTTTGTGTTGTTTGTTGCCTTTTGTTTATAACAATGAATAGTTTTGGATGTTCGATGATATACACTCGTCTGAATACACTAACGCTAGATTTCCATGCATGGATTTCCATTATTTGCAGTCATGTACACAGTTTGAGTTGATGCATTGATGTGGATAATGCAATGTTTGTTGTGTGAATTGATGCTCTGAAGTGAGTAATGCGTGTATTGTTTGAGTGAAATGATGCATGATGTGTATATCATTGGAACATTCCAAATATCATTATAAAAACAGGCAACAAACAAACAAAAGGAATAGGACTCACCTGTGATAACGCTTTACATACTCAAGAGAGTCAGTAAGTAAAGCTTGCACAAACTCATCAAGCAAGTGATGAATTTGTGCACCTTTACTTACTGACTCTCTGAGTAGTAAAGCGTTACTCACTAGATTAGTTGTGCAATGTACTCAAACATTAGTTATGTTACTCAATAAAATGAGTATTAAATAAACTCATATTGTGTGTCACTATTTGTCAAATCAAAATTCTTCGATTAGTGCGTTTTCAAGTGCTTTATTGATGAAAGCACTCATGATTGTGTCACTATATAGTCAAAATACTTGGATATTTGGTTTGTCACTCATATATGCATTTCATTTTTTGTGTGTAGTCTCCACCTGCTGAACTGCACCACGTGCAAGATATTCTACCTTACTTGTTCTTGTAAACATTGAGGTGCAGTAGAATCAGTGTCTGAATCGTAAATAAATCAAAGGCTCACAAAAAACTGGTTCCTTCAAAAGATAGATGGAATGTGTCCCGCATCACTAATTCGACGAGTTCAGTTGATAGTTCAAAGTCCTTGTAGGTGTATGTACGTATGTACATACACTCTTGTATTGTCAGAATCTTCTTTTCTTGTTTAATTCTTCTGTAAATTCTTGTAGACAGATAACTCAAAATAATGCATTAAGTATTTCACTTTCAGCAATGATAGATCATCATGAATCTGAGCACTGAAATCTTTTCTAGCTCATTGCAAATGTGACCGTCATCTAGACGCCATTTGAAATCACATATCAATCAAACTTCATAGCTAATATTTGATCAATCATATTTAGTACACATAACTTCAATTAAGCGCATCTTTTAGACATAACGCGCGTGCGTATACGCGCATTAAGGAATTACGCGCGTGCAAAATTAAAAATGTTCAAAATCACTTTTGGCTGAAGTAGAGTACGTTCAGGTCATTTTAGATTTCAAGAAATGCGCGCGCACGATTTTTGCGCGCTTAATGCGCGTAGGCGAAGATGCAGCTTGAGATCATGATTTTTTGCTCTTAAGTAATCTTGATAATATTGACAACATGTGACACCATAATCACTACTTTTTAGACTATTTATAACGAAATGATGGTCTGTTCAAGTTGGAACTACGCCACGCGAATTTGTCAATTTTCCAAATATGCCATTTTTGGCAAAACATGGCTAACAAAATCCTGATAATCTTCAGATCAACGGCAACCCCATTTATCTTTTCAGAGTTGGATACACATCAATTGCAAATGCCTTTTTTTTTTTTTTTTTTTTTTTTTTATAAGTCCAGAAGCGTTGGCGTCAACAATTTTGGCCAAATGAATCGTGGCTGGTCTCAAATTGAAGAGCGTCATTTTCCCAACAAATAATAATTCGACAGCCTATTTGATAAATGCTTGTAACAGGTTGAAAATTTTCAAAACCGGTGTGGCAAAATTTAAAAATGCTCAAAATCACCCCATATTCATACAAGGTATGTTTCAGGCCATTTCAAGAATTTTGAAAATTTTCGCGCGTAAGCGCCAGTGCGCGCGTTTTGCGCGCACTTTGTAAATCGCGTAAAATTCCGGGTTTTTTTCTTGATTGGCAATTAAGACAATTTTTTTAGGGGTTTCTATATATTTTAAATCGTTTCCAGTTGAACATACAGACGCACGCGCTCATCAAATTTCAATTTCCGCGCGTGCGTCAATGGGGCAAATAACGTAAAAACATAACAAAACATACGTCTTTAGAATTTTTCACATGTTCTGTTCATCGGGGGCGTTGTAGAAAACGCAAGACACACTTAGACATCATGTAATCGGATGCTGGAGTAGTTGGCACAGGCGAACTGAAGAATTGCATGCACGACAGGAATAACTGGAGGATCGTACTAGGTCTCGGCAGTTTAGCCGACCTGGTAGGTAGGTAGGTCTGAAAGTTTATGACATAGTTAACATAATCCACTAATAAAATTTGGGGTCTAAGGAATAAAACATTGGCATATTCTCATGCAAACCCAAAATTTCTTCATTTTTTTTCAATCCAAATTTTAGTCATTATCAGGATAAATATTGGTTGAATTTCTCCCAAATGCTTTTCATGTTAAGGCTGAGACAGTTCCCAAAAATTCGAATTGTAAAAGGTAATTAAATGTAAAATTCATCTCATTACTCAATTCATTTTCTTCTTTTTCAAAAAGTTTATTTCACTCTCTCTTTCCGTTTCATTTTTGTTCTCTCTCTCCTGTAGCCAATTGTTGCATACTTTTTTTGCATTACACATACATATTAGAACATACCACCGATAATTGTACGCATTACAATTATAAAGCTCTAGTTTTGGATTCGTCCCGCAAAGTTAAAACGTGTATCACTAATGTGTCTATTGTAATTCCATTTTCAATTATTGTATGTTCCAGTTAAATTGTCCCGGTTTTGTTTCCAACTCAAATAGTTCGTGCTTTGCAGAGAATCCATCACGCTAAAACTAGCAGTTATAGTTTGCCCAGTCACATCAATAGTGGTCCTATATCGATATTTGCAAATGTTTCTCTCGCAAAGTGATATCTGTCAAAATGTTTGTAGAATAGAAATAACTAAACATGCGTTCCTTTTCGATAAGGCCATTATGATATTTCGGCTCAAAGGCACAGGTTCATGGGTGAAAACCTGAAAGGCAATTGCATTTAATAGGACTTGGTAACAGTCAGCCGATCTCTATTAGTTACAAAGGAGGAAGTCTTTGCTTGGCTAAGAAACAGATAACAAACACAGATAAAAAGACTTCTGGAAGAGAAGAAGAAAGAGAAAAAATGGCCATAACACATGTATCAAATGGATACATATCTTAAAATTCATCCAGTCGTCCAAACGAAACTCAACAGAACAAAAGAGCATCGTGTCACTCACATTTCTAAAAGTGAAACACAATGAACTTGAAGCAAGAACACGTCAGTTTATTATTGACAAAATGATATGATTGCGTTGCCAATAAATTACACAAAAGAGGCTATATTCCCATCGTGATACTTATGAATGGTCGTTGAAAATGATAAAGAAAACGTAGAACACTTGAAATCTGTCAAAAGCGTTGATGTAGATTCATTTTCAGGTTTACAATATGCTTAGGAGTTATTGTTGACATTTTCTCTGTAAAAATCTAAGCTTTTATTTATGAATAATAAATTCTTATAACTTTATCAAGGAATGCAAAAAGATGAAACTTTTAAAGTTCACAAAAATAATAGCTACAGCCAAAAGTAACAAAAGAAAGAAAAAAAAAAGAAGATAAAATAAATATTAATTAATAATAATAAAAAAGACCGTCTCTAAGTGAAATTATTGAGGCGTTCAATGATAAAAAAAATCCACATATATCTAACTAAAAACAGTTGTATCTTACAATGTAAACATATATAACATAAATAAATCATCACAGATACAAACTGTTAGTAAAGAGTATTCATATAAACATCATTGTCATGTGTGATTTGAAGTAAATAAAGTTCACAAAAATATTAGCTACAGCCAAAAGTAAAAAAAGAAAAGAAAAAAAAAGAAGATAAAATAAATATTAATTAATAATAATAAAAAAGACCGTCTCTAAGTGAAATTATTGAGGCGTTCAATGATAAAAAAATCCACATATATCTAACTAAAAACAGTTGTATCTTACAATGTAAACATATATAACATAAATAAATCATCAAAGATGCAAACTGTTAGTAAGGAGTATTCATATAAACATCATTGTCATGTGTGATTTCATTAGTAGGACTAGTGACATTGTTTCCATAAACATTATCGATGTTCAAGACAGATGCATGTAAGCCGTCGTCCTGAACCGGGATGCTTTGGAAGAAGTCACCTTCAGGAACTCTTTGGTCATCATAGTTTGACTCCGCAGATATCATATTCTTGGTTTTGCGGCTCATGTCGGGTTTGGCGTATAACGCATCTAGGTCAGGAATGGGTGAGTTCCGAGGCAACATACCCTCTGTCTTCTGTTCACCGGGCGACGGACCGGACTGATTCCCTTTGTAGGGATCATGGCGGCTTGCAATAAAAAGGATGTCTTCAAAATCATCCACTGCACAATACGTAGTGTCTTGATGAGGGGTATAAGCTAGACTGTCCATTGGTGTACTTCGTTGACTAGCATTTGTAGAATGGCCACCTGTCTGGTCTCCAGAATCGTGTTTAACCATTTCCTGATGTGAAGGTAGTGTTGGGGGCCCAAGTAGTTGTCCAGAACATGTCGCCGTGGTTTCTTTCTGAAAACTACGATCGTCTTCGTCTGATGACCGCTGGTTAAACACCTCATTCGGAAATCTGTCATCACAATCTCGTTGATGTACCAAGTTCACCATTCCTAGACCTCCTGCGTTGTCCTCTCCTGATGTCGGTAAAACTCTTTGATGATCAACCACCGTATCACTTCCGACGATATATCTATGCTTCTCTTTCAGGTTGTAGTAACATCTCGTAATGCAAGCGCCAACACCAAAAGTCAGCGCCGATGATACTATTGCAGTCACAATTATCCATTTCCCGTGGTCCTTTGGGGGTTGTCTCGTCGTTGGTGCAGAGACAAAGCTTTCTTGTGTCACGTTAACTGCAGATGCAGTATCCTGCTTTAAAGATGTCGAGATCAGACATGTAAAATTTACGGTGATAACCTCACACTGTAGATCTCACTTCAAAAGTGTTGCCTATCTGGCTACCACTTTGTTTCATGTTGTATTCGTATAGTTATGATCCCAAATGTTAAACTTTACAGAAAGAATGTTGAATAAGGCTGATCGTCCTTCCACTCCACAGACGAGAAGATCATGCTGTTAGCATTGATTGCATGATGATCTAGCGTAGTATTGATCATGTTGATCGGCATTCTTGCCTTCACCGTCATATACCAGAGTAATTGGTTACTTGATTCCTGACAACATTCAGATTCAAAATTCTCAGTTTGAATATTTCAATCTACGTGGTTAAACAGGGAATCGACATGTTCATTTCTGTTCCATTCCTCATGTTCTATAAGAAAACTAGCATGTTCAGCACAGTCAAGGTTTTCTGAACATCTCTAAGAGTGAGATAAGCGCTGAGTAATGTGTGTAATGCAGCTTCCTTTACAATCCGATCCTTGATTCATGTTCATATAGGATGGTGTCTCCCTCTGAGTATGCCCTATCTCCTTCGTTCATTTGCACCCACTGACAAATCTGTAATTCCCACCCTTTTTTGTTGAGTGCGTGAAACACTTGGCATTAGATTTTCGACAGTTAATTTATCATATAAACTGTGCAATAGATTGGGCCCCTGGTAAAGTGTGATGACATGATGCCTGCATCAATCTCGCCATGTTATGTATAACAGATTATGAGGTATGTTTCTTGTGTCAATCTGTAAACCATGATGTATCATCTCAATATCTGGACTGTATTCTATAGAATGATTTTGCCACTTTAGCATCCTTGTTTCTCCCTTTGTCCACACCAATGATTGGGAGTCAAGTAGAGCTACACCTCTTAACCTCATGGAGAAAGGTTGACCACTAACTGCGTCAGCGGCTTCTGCTTGTGTCCTGGCGCAGAATAGAATATCATCAGCACACGTGGAATCGAAAATGATTTGAAAAGTCAAAAATAACAAACACATAATCTTTCCATGATGAATTCGACTGGGATACATTTTGCCAGAGTTCTTGAATATTTGCTACAAAAGTGTCTAAGAGCATGAAGAGTATGGACAATAACTGTTGCAATACGAATTTCGTAGAGTCAGCTACGATGCTTCAAAATTAGAATGGCGAATTATTCTGTTCTACTTGCACATAATAAAGACTGAAGATGTGTCATCTAGAAAAATGAACACATTTTAACCACCAAGGTTTCAATTGCCCCATTAGTAAACTTAAAAGAAAGACTTCAGAACTGAAACTAAACTCTCTATTTTCAAGACGCTTGATTCGTGTTTAATTTATGCATTGTAATATAAACTTGTTAAACTGGAACAAATGATTGATTAATTGATTGAGGGTCACATTTTTATGCTTTCAACTTCCTTCAAATAATTGAATTTTTATGAAATGTATTTTTTAGATGTTTATCTCAATGGATCGTTTTCTATATTATATGAAGTGAGGAAATTCAACATTTTCACCAATGTGATTAACATACCGTAATAGAGGTAACTGTATCTGCTCCATCAAGAAAAAACCTCAATAAAAACGGTGACACAATAACAATAACAAAAAAAAAAATAATAGACATTAGGAAGCTAGCATTTTTATTAAAATTCTTAAATGGGTTGAAACAATATATTGTCAAAGTTTAGAAATAGCCATACTCATATGCCCAGAGTGTTTTAGTACATAAAGGTGGTAATATAGACAAAATAAAAAAGAACTGAAATTACTTCTCTGTATAAACACTTTTCCAGAAAAAGTCCAAAGCTTATGTCATTAAATGGAATATGGTCAACTAATATGGAATAAAGTTTCACACCACTTTTTTTCGCTTACCATATTATTTTTTTTGGAGAATGGTTCGCACATTAAACAAGAGGCAAGTTAAATTCATGCAATGTCCAACTAGCATTTACACTGCCTATGTATTACCCATCACGCCTCATTCCATTAAAAACAAAATTGTATCAAAGCGGTAATAATAATAGGCCTACATTCTAAAGAATGTTTATTTATTTATTTTTTCCTTTTTGAATCTTTTCATAATCATAATGATATTGCAATATACATATTTTAAAACATAACGATTGGATCAATTCGTACAATATTA
This sequence comes from Paracentrotus lividus, assembly GCA_940671915.1. NCBI lineage: Eukaryota > Metazoa > Echinodermata > Echinoidea > Camarodonta > Echinidae > Paracentrotus > Paracentrotus lividus. Next base: position 25,740,202 of record CALNVZ010000218.1, read on the forward strand.
TACAATAACATAAAACTGGAAAAGAATGCCCCTTTTAAAATTGAATATTATTATTTTTATGAATTATGACTTAACTAAATAGAAATAAAAATCATTTAATCAGTATACACAAATCATTTTTGAATTCATAGCAATGGTAAATATGTACAGAGTGAAAACAATGAATTAATTTATAAAACACGTTATTGCAGTGGGAAATGCAATGACAAGTAGGAGAGAAAATATAGCATATCGTAATTTGATAACAACATAAGAAAGTGCATTCATCAGAAACATATATTTAAAAGTTTGTTAATATTTCTTTTTAATGTAAAAATGCTGGTAACACAAGTCAAACCAATCCGAATCCAGTATACCCATTCAAGGAGTCCAATATTTGCAGTTTAAAAAACTCACCATACTTCATCAATTGTCCTTTCAGATTTAACACCAGAAAGATAACCTTGGTTGATGGTAATGAAGTAAAAAAAGATCCCCCAAAATCCAAAGATGTTCACAATGAATAAGCGAAACTAAAAATAGAAAAAATAAAAGCCACATGATTTTTGTAGAAAGTGTATATAGTTGCGGAGGAATAGGCAAATAAAATAAATTATGGTAGGGCCGTCAACCACGTGGTCATCTTGCACATTCGCGCATTGAATAGGTGAAAAGTGTAAAGGTGCCCTCACACTAAGGCGTGTTGAGCTAACGTTTGACCAGCGTTCTTGGAATTTGGTGTGTACGTTCGAAAACGTTGCTACTCGTTAATCGCAATTAATCGTTGTCTGAACGCAAATGTACGCTGAGATAATTTCATAATTTATTACACGTTCACAGTTTTGAGCGTTTTCTGGCGCGTAACAACGCACTTATCAGCTTATATAGTTGCTGTGTGCGCTTGGCTGTAGCAGTGTGACGTTATTGCGTTGGAGTTGTTCTTGTGTTTCTGCTATCGTCCGCTCGTCTGTTTCTGTGTCCAAACGCGTCTGAATCTATTCTCGGAGTTTTTTATTTTTTTTTAATTAGGTTTATTATATTTCTTTTCTATTTTTTAATCATATCTTTGAATAATGATTTATTTTTCGCTCTCGATTAAAATTTAAGAAAGATATAATTGATATAAAATCTTCATTATGTCGGGAAGGATTATGGGGATATAATGCGACAGTTTTCAATTATAAGTGGTGGTCTATTAATCTTATTTCATTTGGTGAATATGGCTATATTAATTGAGTGTTAATTATCAAAATAATTTGAATTTGCTTACAGCGCTTTGAAGGTACGCCTCACTAAGCCTGTATAGTAATTAACAATTAAAGCGTAAAATGATAGGAACATGTATAAAGTGATCATAAATGTAACTATTATTGTATACTCTATTATTGCCATGAGTATGTTTTAGAAAGATTTTCGTAAGTGGTATTTTATGTAGTTAAGAAATAAACCTTCATATTTTTGGTTGAAGATTTATTTTTTTTATTGGAGATATCTAGAATAGGATAAAACAAAGCCTTGGACTAAGGGAAAAAAGGAAAAAGGAAAAAAAGAATAAGGGAACGGAGAGAGAAAACAGATAGGGAGACTGGGTAGAACAAAAGAAAGAGAGGTAAAAATGAAAAAAAACAGCAACAAGAAACAGAAGAAAGAGAGAGAGAGAGAGAGAAGGAGAGAGGAGAAAGAGATAATGAAGAAATAATAATTGGAGAGAGACTGGAAATGAAAAAGGAAAAAGAAACTAAAAAGAACATTATTGGAAATTGAATTGAACTCAAAGAGTTTATAATAGACACAATATATTGCAACATAAATGTGCGATACATTCCCCCCCTTTTTGGGGGGGGGATGGGGTTGGGGGCTTTGTTAGCTCTAATTTATGGGCACATAATTGTATTCATTGTTTTGGCATGTTAAGTGTTGAAGTCAATGCATTCTGAATATGCAATAAAGTTTGTTTTCTTTTGTCGTGTTTTCCTTTATGATCCTGAGTGTTATACCCTCATATTGTGTTTTTGTTTTGTTTTTAACCCATTTATTTATTTCAATAAATTGATGGTGAAAAATCAGCTGGCGCTTTCTTAAATCAAGATGAACCAAATAATGGACGGTTGTTTCATATTAGATAAAATACTTTTTAAATTCTCACCTATACAGACGAAGGTGTCGGGCAAATGTCCTACCATATCTTTACACTACTCTACTCATATATTAGGGTGTTATAGATGGTATTGTTTTCTTGATATAGAACATACATTTAACTCATGTTGTAAAAGTTGGATTTTTATTGATCAGCATAAATATTTGATGTTTTTTTATTTATTTATTATTTTATATGGTTTTTTCTGAACCATGAGGGTATTGAATTAAAAAAAAGTTACATCCACCACATAACATTCTGGCAACTTTTTGGCTTACAAAGCTTCCATGAACGCTTTGGTGTAGGTTGTATTGGTCTTAAATCTAAGTTAAACAGTGGAGTGAGGAGTTTAATTAAAAAGTGTGACTGGTAAAGAATATAAATAATAAAAATATTCTACTGTTTTGGTAAAAACAGAGAGAGAAAAAAACTTTTAACAATCAATTGTTATTATTTCTTCAACTTTTTTCCCTCTAAGAAATAACCATAGCAGTAGTGGATCCAGGATTTTGAAATACGAGTGGTGCATCCCGAAAATTTGAGGAAAAAAAAATAGGTGCAGGCGAAATTTTTCCAATTTTAACTTATACAGTCAACCATTTTTTTTTTAATCATAGAAGGGGTGCGGGTCTCCTACGCCCCGTCTGGATCCGCCACTGCCAGGTTCCCGGAGAGTTGGGAGGGGAAAAGGTGGAAAAGTACGCGTCTTATTAATATTTTTCTTTCGATGATAGGTAAGACATTTGAAAGGCAATGCCATATCGGTAAGTATGCCTTTCATTGGTGTATAAGAACTAAACGTATTGGTCACCCAGGAGACATGACTCCAAACATATTTTCCAGCCATATCTTTCGATAATACACCGTGTTTACCCAGGATTTCTGTGTAATTACCCTCGACATCTTTATCTTATACATCGACTTGTCAATAAGAGTGGTGGAAGTGGGATTTGTATTATAAATTCTCAAATTCAATTTAAAAGCAATACAAACCAGTCGCAATCCATCATACAAGTTCACAGTGTGAGTACCTGAATCACTTTTTTTTTGTTGTGAGTTCAATTGATAGCTTAAACGTGTTGTTCCATTCCACAAACTAATAACGCGTACTGATGCCACCTCTGATTTCAAGAGTTGTTCGTATAAGTTTCAATTAAGACTTCCCCATGTATCCCTCCAAAGTATTGAGTATTTTTCAGTGGTTCCCTCGAAAGAAAAGTGAAGCACACATTTTGATTATTAACTCCAAGGTATGTCTGATATTGATACGCGTGAATGTTTTCTATACAAGCTGACGCATGGCAATAGGTTTTGACTGATATGAAAAGAAGTAAACAAATTTTTACTCTAAAAGCGAGATTTCCCATTTCAAATAGATACTTCCGTAATTTTTTAGTTGAAAAAAACAAACAAACAAAAAACAAACAACTTGTTCTATCATATCAAGTCTCTGGTTGAGGTAAAAAGGCAATAGTCCGTATAAAAGTCATGAAAAGAAGCATAAACGTCCACGACAAGGGAGCTGGATCTGCCAGATTTTGACGATGAACGCAAGAAATTCCTATTATCAGAAAGTGCATAGATTGTGATAGTTGTGTATACTAATATCGCGTGGCTGCTTTTTATATTTGATATACCCCTTAGGATTCTTCCAATCACAGCGCGATAGAACCACTTACTTACTTTCAAATCAAGGTAATATTTTATATGATTATAACAATCTGGCAGCATTTTTCATTTTACTTGAAACGTTTATGGCACGAGGAGGCTAAATAAAAGACAATACATGTATCAATAATTAATTTTGTCAATCAATGATCTATGGTTGCTTATCTTCTGAATATAAAGCACTCCTTTTTATCTCTATATTGTATAAAAAAATGTTTTCAACTTGTACCATTTTATTTGATACTGACTGTGGATGCTAGTATATCCATGTAATATTAAAAACAATTGCATTAATAAACACAATAATATTTCTATAATATTCATAACTTGCTGCTTTGGGTCAATTTTTAAGGGCTTGGAACAAAACAAAACGAAAACAATCCCACCGCTTCCCCCTAATACCTGTTATGCTAACCTTTGTTTGCTAAGATATTTTTTTTGCGCCCTTTTTTTTTTGCAACAAAAATTTATCTAATGATACACTCTAAAAACTGAAGTGCTCTTTTTAGCACCTCAGAGGCTGAAATCATCGCTTTTTAAGAGCTTGCATAGTGACTGCACTCAAAGTGCAGTTTTAGCACTTTCACGTGAGCTGAACTTTGAGCAAAAATGGGCAAAAATGGCGTGACTTCGTTGGAATTCGAACCTGAGCCTCCAGCATGAGAAGTTATGACAAGCACGTTCGACCAATTCACATCTCACGATTACTAGCAGATCATATTGTTGCATGATGAACTTTCTACAAATTTGCCATAATCATCTACTACGCTGTTATAAGTAAAGCAAGTCAGGGAGATCTCCGTTGGTCTATTTGTTTCGTCAGCGGTACTCTTCCATGTTTAGGTGGAACCCGGTTCGAATCCCAAACCGACAAACCGACATTGAACATTTTTGGGTTGATAAATTATCACTTGGGTAAGTGCTAAAATAGCACTTCAGGTGCTGATATGGCACTTCAAGTGCAGTCACTATACGAGCTCCCATAATTTAGCACTTCAGTTTTTGGAGTGTAGAATCAAATGGAATATAAAAATCCCTCTGGGAGAATCATCCTTATTGTCTGGTAGATTGATCATGAATGCTGTCATCTACGATGCATTTTGCGCAGTTTCAGGGACGTGGGTGTGGTATATGAAAACAAAAACGAGTTTCATTCAGAATACCTTGTTTCACTCATAAATTCCCCCAGTACGCCGAATGATTTATAAATATAGCAAATTTGAGGTTGATATTTTGTGTTTTGCCAAGGTTCGTCAAGGTTCCCAAACCATTTGCCAGACAGTTTTTATGTTAATAAAGACATTATAAATTGTTTCCAATATTTCTTTGCAAATGTACTTTTCCAAAAACAGCTTAGGCGTTTGCAAACCATCGAATTGAGGATTCCGAATGTTGGCGAAAGCCTTCAATTCACTCATTAGCAAACATCAGGAAATCTTTGTAAAAGTTTCACATACACAAGTACACATACATACTAACGCACACACACACACACACACACACACACCCACGTTAACACGAACGCGCGCTCGCGCACACACACAAACACACACACACACACACACACACACACACACACACAACACACGTATAATTATACCCACATATTTAAAGGGGAGTATAGGGACCGTTTTCGTAGAGTTGATTGAAAATTAAAACCCAAAAATTGGTATCGTTGCATTATGTATTTCTTATGTGTCTGTGTTTGTTTGCAATTGAATCGTGGCGCCCTCGGTCACTCAATACATGATTCCAAACAGATCGAAATTTAATAAATTCATTTGAACTTTTCGTTGTGATGACACTCTTTAAGACTTACGCTTTAAGACTTTTTTCTGTCTTCCAGTTGGCTCCCTCCGCAGTAATAACGTCTTTTCTATTTCATCACTTCGTAATAATTGTTCAGTTTTCTCATTTCCAATGTTATTGTATATTATTGTATATTATTGTATATGTTTTAATTTTGTTTGTATATATGCAACGTACATATTGTACTTTTATTATTGTGGAGAAATAAATGAATAAATGAACTCTCCGTTCAGTCTGTTGATCTCGACATAGTTTTTTTTCATATCTACAAAAAATATCTACAAAACACACGCACACACACACACACACACACACACATGTATATACCAACATATTTAGAGGGGAGTATAGGGACCGTTTTCGTAGTTCATTAAAAATTAAAATCCAAAAAATTGGTATCATTGCATTGTGTATTTCTTATGTGTCTGTGTTTGTTTGCAATTGAATCGTGGCGCCCTCGGTCACTCAATACATGATTCCAAACAGATCGAAATTCAATAAATTCATTTACTTTTCGTTGTGATGACACTCTCCGTTCAGTCTGTTGATCTCGACATAGTTTTTTTCTTCTTCATATCTACAAAATAATTCATGTGTTTTAATAAATCAAATGTGTATTGTTCGCAGATACCATATAATAAATAGGACACGAAATAGATGAAAACATGCGCTTACAAGTAAAAACGTTTTAATACATTTGTGAAGCAGTAATATATATCTTCACGCAATTCATATCATAGCACAGGAACCAGAATGTTTCAAAACGGTTGAAGCATCCTGTTACTCGAGTGCTATAACTAATGCATGACTTAATTATGTTTCCATTAAAGTACTGAACAAATCTTATATTAATATGATAAATGGTCTATATAAATGTATCTTTAAATGAAATAAATAATAAACGAAATACTATGCGTTTATGTCAAAACATGATCTATCTGCCCTTTGATGACATCCTCTTTAGAAATTCAATTAAAGATGGTTTATACAACCACATATCATGCGTATAATGTAGTTAGCAATAAACAACGAAAAGGTGTAATAGATAGAAGAAGATAAATTTACGGAGAGACAATGATAGATTAAACAATTCTTTGGAGTTTAATACATGAGTGTATACAATAGTATAACAAGTCGTTGTTGCTGCAGAAATCATTAATTTACAAGCCACATCTGTAAACTGGTCATAGAGATACATGTGATCGGTGGTATCATGATTACCATTACATGTTTTTATTTGTTTTAAATTTTGTCATGTTGTGCGATACAAGGGCGATATAGGGTAAATTGGGGTTAGTGGGACACTTAAGCATTTACGTAAGCATAACACAACAATAAGATACTCAATAAAGCAATCATATACCTCATTTTGAAGTTTATTTAGATATAAAACGTTTTATAAATGTATTGGTTACAATTTACGCCAAAGGAAGGTTAAGGTGACAGTTAATCATTACCACTTCATTGTCCCACTTACCCCGTCAAGTTGGGGTAAGTGGGACAGCATAATAGGAAATGGAATAAAATGTGGTTTAAAAGTGAGAAACAAAGATCACTGTCTTCATAAACACTGTTTATACATCTGGAGTATAATTTCTAAGAATCTTAGAAATTATATTTCAAATATCATAAGAACTGATTGCCAAACTATTTTCTCAAACATTGTCACAACTCATTATTATTTTTTTTCCTGTAAACATTTCAAGTGATAAAAAAGAAGTTTTTGTTTCAACATATTAAAGCTCAAGAGCATTTTTTAAATCTGTGATTCTTTAAACAAAGCAAGCATTTCCTTCGTGCTTTACCCCCGTTTTGTATGAAAGTAAAAAAAAATAAAAAAATAAATAGAACTTATTTCTTTCCCGTTTTACAACTTTACAAAAACTAAAGTTTGAAAGTCTGCATAATTCAACAATATCATTGCCCCGTTTAATAAAACCCGCGGGACACTTGAAAATTTACCTAAGCATTATTTATAAAAACAAACTTTTTAAAGCAATCATTTATCTCATTTTGTAGTTTATTTAGATATAAACGTTTTAGAAATGTTTTGGTAAAAAAATCCTCCAAATGAAGGTCAAAGAGGCAATATTAATCATTATTACCCTTAAATAAAGACATCTGAACCGGGTTATTGCAAATTCATACCGACCGCAGTTTTGATATGATATCGATATATGAAGCGATCATGGGGTATATTGGCCATATTGACCGGAATAAAAAAAATCCCATTGAAAAAACACGCATTGACGTAAGGCTGCCTTTTTACAATGTTGACCGGCTGGTCGGGGGTCCTACGCGTAATGTTAATGATGCGCGTTTACAAAGAGTAGTAAGACAATGGATACGCACAGAAGCATTATTGCGTCACAATGGTTCAACTCAGAATGCTGAAGAAACAAAGAAAAGAAAAAAAATCCACAACAAATGCCCAGTTTAAATCAGTTTTTCGGTTTTTGGTATTAAAGTTATATCCCGAGAAAGCAAACTTTTATGACTCGTTGAATGACACATTCTGCAAATTATACCGAGGCATGATGTTTCGAGGGGAATTGATTCCTTGATATTTTAATATTGATGAAGACAGTGGAACATTTTGGATTCAAACATACATGACTGTACTGTAGCAGTTGTACCAGACCAGCTAGGATATGTGGTAAGTAGACTACACTGTGTGTTTTCAATGTCCTATGTTGGAGATAGGTAGTTGAAGGATAATAATAAAAATATTGACTGTTTTTTCGGGCAATATGGCATATAGTGCCCTTACTAGCACCATATTGCCCTCGTCTTCGACTCGGGGCAATATTATGCTAGTTCAGGCACTATATGCCATATTGCCCTCAAGGGCAGTCAATATTATTTCATTATTACTCAATTGTTCAACTTACCCCGGCCGTCAAATTGGGGTAATACATGCAGTGATCTGTGATATAAAAGTGCGGAGTGAAGACCTATCTTGTATTTTCAAAATTAGCTATTTGGCAATCGTTTTATGTCAAAACGTGAGATGTTACAGATTTTTAACGATTATTTTTCTGATAACTGTAAATTTTTCCCAAACAGGCATGCAATTTCTTGCTAGATGTATGTTTATTCACGCTAAAAAAGTTCCTCCACTAAGACAGGACTTAATCATATGCATATATGCAATTCCTCCTTGGAGGATCACAACCTTGATGAGGTCTTGGAGGTTGCGTGTCTCAGTGACCCCGAGAGCTATGCTGGCTGGAGCTCCGGCTCCTGTTAGGGTCACCCAAGCCAGACAGGTCAAAGGGTAGAGTCCAGACTAAGAGTGATCCCTGGCCCTCCAGGTTGGGGGTTGGGCACAGGGCTAACGACCCTGTCCCGTAAAAAACAGTACGTTACGGAAACAGCAACGAATATAACCAACAATTTCTGGCGTGACGGGCTTTCAAAGTCATCAACAGATGCATCTATGAATGGCAGTGGGGAAAGCCGGAAGGAAGCCGCTGACAGGAAATCGGAAGTCCTAAATGCCAAACGTAGAACTAAGATAGGATTTTGGAATGTGAGGACAATGTATGAAACAGGGTAGCTGGTACAAGTTACATCCGAAATGAGAAACTATCAGATAGATATTCTTGGAATTAGTGAATGTAGGTGGACAGGATCTGGAAAGATTATCACCAACACTGGAGAAACTGTCTTGTACTCAGGGAGGGATGACGATCAACATCACGAAGGAGTTGGAATCATTTTGAAGAAAGGAGTTGAAAAAAGCTTAATGGAATGGAAACCTATCAACAGTAGACTGATCAAAGCCAGGTTGAAGGGAAAGCACATAAATACTACAATTCTCCAATGTTATGCTCCAACCAACGGCGTAAATCTGTGTCGAGGAGTGGGGGGGGGGGGATGAGCGAAATAATTTGACAACTTGTAGCGATCTAGTGACACAAGGAACGTTTTAAATACCTATATAGCAGTGGCGGCGGGACGGATTTGAGAGGGAGGGGGTGCGAATAAAATTTGTCTTTGAATTTATGCTTTTAGCTTACGGCTGCCTTAATTACTGTTCAGTTTAGTAATGAAAAAATAATGCGAGCGCGAAGCGCGAGCCGAAAATTTTAAGCTAAAAGTTGAAGATATTTGTGCATTAAGCCCGTCTCACACTGTGCGATTTGCTGCGATGCGATTTTTGAGAAATCTGTTATATTATTTGATATGGACATTCAAACAAGGAAATTAATGCTGTCCAAAGTTCTTGGTATTCCTGTGAATGATAAAATTGTAATTCACGGCTATACGAACCCCCTTCTCTGTATAAAATCAAATTGTTTCTATATCGCAGTGACGTCACAGCGATCTTGCGATTTTAAGCTAGTTTGACATTTGCTCCCAATTAACGGATCGCATTGGGAAAAAAATTCGCTTCCATTGTTCCTATACATTTTCTGCATCTCATAAGATAATTTTGAATGTTGGAATATGTCACATTTAAGGAAAATTGCCATTTGTTCCAAAAATCGCATTGCAGCAAATCGCACAGTGTGAGACGGGCTTTATACTTCCTACTTAGTATCAGCGAGCGCGAAGCGCGAGCCGAAAAATTTTAAGCTGAAATTGGATATGTTTGTGTATTAAAGGTCCTATATAGTATCCGCGAGCGCGAAAAAAAACACAACCAAAAACAAAAATATATAATAGAGGCAGCGGAATGGATTTGAAAATGGGGGTCTCGATAAAAAGGGCACTTTTTTCTGAAAAGGGGGACACTTGGATCAAAGGCATAGATCTAAAGAGAAAGCGAGGGGAAACGAAAAAAAAATTGTCTTTGAATGGCTGCCTTGATTACTGTTTATTTTTGTAATTGAAAAAGTAATGCGAGCGAGAAGCGCGATCCGAAAATTTTAAGATAAAGGTTTGAGATATTTGTGCATTGTAGTTGCTATTTATTATCAGCGAGCGCGAAGCGCGAGCCAATTTTTTTTTACTTGGAATTGATTATGTTTGTGCATTAAAGGTCCTGTACAGTATCAGGGAGCGCGAAAAAAACAAACAAAACAAAACAAAACAAAAACGTCCAGTAGAGGCCGCGTAACGGATTTGAAAGTGGGGTTTCGATGGAAAAAAGGGCACTTTTTCTGAAATGGGGGACACTTTAGATCAGAGGCATAGACCTAAAGAGAAATGTATTCAGAGAGGGAGGGGGTACGAAGAAAAAAATTTCTTTGAATGTATGCTTTTAAGAATCATAATGGCTGCCCTGATTCCTGTTCATTTTAGTAATAAAAAAAAAGTAATGCGAGCCGAAGTTTTTAAGCAAAAAATTGGAGAGTAATTTTGGGCAGTATAAATCCTATTTAGTATCAGCGAGAGCGAATTGCGAGCCGAAAATTTAGTATTCATTTAAAAGATACATTTTACCTGCTTTGTTAAATAACAGCGACAGAAAACAAATCCACAATCTTTGCTATAAAAGTTTTGTGGGTAGCAGGCCCCAAGCCCTCCACCAAACTAGCCCGCACACGAGCACATTGTCAACAACGCCCTTTCCTAAGGTTTGTCCCCAAACGAGGGCATTGGATCCAACCTTTTTATACTTAGGTTACTGTTTGTTACTAATTGCGAGGTCGCATAACGACCGAGCAGGAAAATTTGGGGTTGTGGAGTAAAACAGAAGCATTTTTTTTCAGTATTGAAAGCGCTATTTTAACTACTAACACAGTTATCCAGATAATTTTTTTTTTCATTTCTTTCTTGAAAACTGGGGGGGGGGGATGTTTGTACAGACCATCCCCCCTCCTCAAAATCTGGGGGGGGGATGTATCCCCCCCATCCCCCCGGGATTTACGCCCGTGGCTCCAACAAATGATAGTGAGGAGCTGAAGAAGGACGATTTCTATGAGCAATTACAAGCTGAGCTTAATAGCATTCCAGGACATGACATG
>CALNVZ010000218.1:25754524-25799822 GCA_940671915.1 Paracentrotus lividus
AATAATATATGGAGATCACAACAGTATAGTACAAGAACAAAGCTGAGACTGTATCAAAGCTGTGTCGTCTCCACTCTATTATATGGATCTAAGTGCTGGAGAATGACGGAAAAAGACCTCAATAAACTGTCAGTTTTCCACACAAAAAGCCTCAGGAAGATTCTTCAAATTTTCTGGCCTAACAAAAATAACAAATGAGGAACTACTCACCCGATGCAAACAAGAGAACATGGGAACCATCATTCTAAAAAGGCGATGGAAATGGATCGGGCATGTACTCGGAATGGATGCCTCCAATATCACCCGTGTAGCTCTCCACTGGACACCTGAAGGTAGAAGGAAGAGGGGACGACCCAAAATCACCTGGCGTAGAACAGTAGAGAAGGAATTGAAGGACCTGAAACACACATGGGGAACTATCCAAAAATTGGCCCAAGACCGACAGAAGTGGAGGACATTCGTTGCTGCCCTACATGCCAATGGAGGCATAACGGGCAGTAAGTAAGTAAGTATATATGCAATTCCCCCAAAGCATCCCACTTATCCCACTGTCCCACTTACCCCAATTTACCCTTTTTAAATGTTATAATTTCAGGTACAAGTTTATCTTTCCTCTTATGAATAAAAAAAAAATCATTAGGAATAACGATGTACATTAAATTTGACTCAAATATACATAACCTGTAACATGTAAGATGTAAATCAAGAATAACATTGCAGAGTTGTATTATGTTATTTATTTAGCCTCATTACGTAGTTTGCATAATTATTCCCAACAATTCATTAATTTTATACACTGCTTGATATTATATTTACGGATGTACTATACCATATTCCAAAAGATTCACAATTATGATTTGACATGTTTGAAGGTATTCTGTAAAAAAAAAATAATAAGAAATAGAAAAAAAAAGAGAAAAGAAAGAAGTGAATTATTAGTAAATGTGTCCCATTTCGTGTTTTATACGAACAACCAGAGGAGAAATACACTTGAAATTAGAAAATGATTATTATCTCAGTTTTCTGTCACATCTCTTAAAGGTCTTCCGAGTTTTGATTAAACCATGAAAACCTGATGTCCTGTTCTTCTGAAAACGAAAAAGGATATGTCAAACTATAGATTAACAAAAAGAAAGAGGATTACTACAGAAACTGTAAATCTGTATGATTGATTATAGGTTCCTTTTGTTTAGTTGATTGTCTTTATAAATGCTTTTTATGTACAAAGGGACGAAAATGAAAATGACAAATAAACTTAATGAAAAGGAAACTTATGGAAATCTGTAATTAAGTACAATGTACACATTAGGTAATATAAAAATGGCCACATATATGTCATGAGTTGGGTGCAAAATGCGTTACATGTCTCAAAATTTGTAGAAATGTACATTGTCCCAATCAAACATTTCTAGTTTCTTATTAGTAAGTCAGACATATATAAAAGTATATATATATTGAAAGCAGAGATTGTAAGGAAGATAATTAACATATTTGTGTGCCTGTAGAGGGTGTGTCATGAAAGCTATACAGAGTGTTATGGGAAAAATAAGTTATTGTGCAGCTCATGACTAGACATCATTTTCATGCTATGTGATAAAATGTGATAATTTTTCCTCAAAAATGTAACGTCTCCACCCTTTTACTATACCCCAACATATGACACATGACCTTATATGTTAAAATAAAGACGTCTGTGATAAGTAAGATTGCCATTATTTTATTTCAATTAACAAGTGGAAGAGTAGAGCTAATAAAAATGTTAAAATGAAATGATTTCAAAAGTCTAGGTTTAAATTAACTAACGATATTAGTCAATCGGTGAGAAATCATTTAAGAAAATTTATGAGAAGATGTGTTGATCAACGATTGCCCTGAATCCACAACTTCATCAGTAGGGTTCGTAATCATATTCCCGTAAATGTGAGCTCTGTGTGGGCCATGTTCTGCAATAAGAGTTTCCCGGTAACAACTTGGACCCGGTGCCATTGGATTGTCATAATCTGACTCCATCGTCTTGGCTTTTCGCCTCATGTCCGGTTTAGCGTAAAAGGCATCAAGTTCACTGGGTAAGCCTTGATTGCTTGATTTTGTCAACAACCTCTGTTGTGATGACTCCGATTTTGATATCGAAGGTATTGCCAAATCGCGTGGTTCTTCATTTCCTTCGAACGGAAGATGATGTGAGAACGATTTAAGAAAACTTGGGTCATCATATCCGGACACTACTTTGTTAGTCTTTCGACTCATGTCTGGTTTGGCGTACAAGGCACTTATTTCAAAACTTGTCAAACCTGAGGTGCTTGTTTTTTCCTCAGCATCATTTCGAGATGTATCTGATGTCATTGATGAAGACAATATGGAAGTCTTCGTATTAAATTGGCCTTTGTGATTCTTGAACGAAGAGAAGGTTGTCACTGGAGGTCCCAAATGATCTTTTGTAGTATCTCGAGGGATGCAAGTCGCATGACCACATCGATTGTGCTGATCAGGGTTTGTATTTACAGAACCGACTGAACAACACGCGACTACAACTTTACGATCACCCACCTTGGAATTGCCTAAACCATGAACTTTATAATTTCTTTCTGTCTCTGCAAATTTTTGCTTCAAAGGTAGGCTAGGAATTCCTTCTGGACAACATGAAGCCTCTCCTCGATCCAACGAACATGGATCATCGATGGCCTCTGTTGACCCCAATCCTGTGTTATGTTGATTGGGTTGGTCTTGAATATCACTAGACTGGACATGACCACCTACCGGAGAGATTGAATTAATTTCAATTCCATGATTCATCAGAGTTTCAGAGTGGTATCTATACGTTTTCATATGACCATGACAACATAGAGCACTACCAGCCGCAATGCAGAACATCGCAATAATTACCGATACAACCGCTGTCCAGATCACTGTGGTTTGATCTGATTTTAAAGTCTCGACATTTTCCGGGAAACCTTCTGAATAGTTAGGCATTTCCGTAAATAAATAATTTGGTTTGATAATTTCTTTCTGTCTCTGCAAATTTTTGCTTCAAAGGTAGGCTAGGAATTCCTTCTGGACAACATGAAGCCTCTCCTCGATCCAACGAACATGGATCATCGATGGCCTCTGTTGACCCCAATCCTGTGTTATGTTGATTGGGTTGGTCTTGAATATCACTAGACTGGACATGACCACCTACCGGAGAGATTGAATTAATTTCAATTCCATGATTCATCAGAGTTTCAGAGTGGTATCTATACGTTTTCATATGACCATGACAACATAGAGCACTACCAGCCGCAATGCAGAACATCGCAATAATTACCGATACAACCGCTGTCCAGATCACTGTGGTTTGATTTGATTTTAAAGTCTCGACATTTTCCGGGAAACCTTCTGAATAGTTAGGCATTTCCGTAAATAAATTTTGAGTAGGTGTACTGTCTTGTGTCGGTACTCCTTCGGGAGCCTTCCTGTCACTTCCAATGGATCTAACCTGCACATCTCGTGATAGGCATTTAGAGTTCAGTAAGGGATATTCCATTGACATGGAAATATTGTATTGCTGGTCGATTTCTAAATACAGATTACGGATACTCCATACAGCGAAATCGACGTTATTTTGTTCTACAAGGCAAAGGAAAGTAACATGGTCGCCATCAATAACGCAGCAGTCATTTTCATCATTAATTCGATGGAAAAAGTTACCAGTATTGTACAACCCCAACGTGGCGTTAGTCTTACCGTCGTTGCAACATTCCAAGGAAAATTCCCCATTTAAGTTTTTGCCTAACCTAATATGCTGAACCGAAATAGATGTGCACGTCTTATTAAGATTTCTTCTCCTTTCGTAAACAAGACATTTCTGCGGCACTACCCGGTCTTCATGGATGTTTTCGAGAGTCAAGTAAATACTAATCTTGTTCGTTAAATTGAAAGCTCCATCAACCTCCATCTCAGGAGTCTGATACTCATACACCACATGATCTCCTGCTACAAGTTGTGCTCGATCACCCACATTCACCTGCACCCACTGACAAGACATCTGTAATCTTCCACTTTCTTGGTCAAAAAGCGTTGAAAAAATAGGGTCTGTAGCTTCAACGGTTACATTGAATACCACAATCGCACAAAGCGATTGCATCCCCTGGTAAATACTGACGATGTGCTTTCCAGAATCACCTGGCTCTGTTAGCACGATGGACAAATCAAAAGCGTTCTTATCGGCTACTTTGGCCATCGTATAACGTCTTTCGTCCGCAGATACATTATCAATGTATTCTACGGAATGATTGTCTAATCTGACCCATAACATATTTTGTCTGGTCCATCCTAAAGATTTAGCATAGTTTAACTGGTAACTCAGGAAAAATCTCAAGGAAATATTTTGTCCATTCAACGCGAACAATGTTTTTTCTTGCGTATCACCGCACCAGAAATCAGCATTCTCACTGACGCTAATTTGGAAAATTGCTAGCATAAAGGTATAACAATATGGCATACCAATTAGTTATTAAAATTTTTCGAGACAAAATTAGAAGAGTCATAATACCAAAACACTGGCTTTTTAATGACCCCACGATCGACTTCAAATAAAATGAATTAAAGCATGTGTGTCAGCAGAATATCTTGATCAGGGTGTTGATGAAAATCACAGAGAGCAGAATTATATCGATGGAATGGTTTCGCGAAATGAAAGCTTCTACACACTGTCCGACAAAGTCTGGAGTAAAAAAAGATTGTTCAGTAACGGGATCACATATAAAAGGCAGTTTGCTTGGGCAAGGAAGTGAATGAATAAGAATGATTGCTATTAAACTAAGGAGGAGCCTAATAATGTAATCAATATTAATTTACGAATTTCTGTCAATCTCCTGTTACCACTTTGAATATCATGATAGATATGACAATTGCGCCATCAATCGTATATGCCAATATCTAAATGGTAGATAATAAGTAGATAATAAAATGCAATAACATTTGAACAAAACGAATATTATATCCTCCTCGTCTTTCCCCCATAAAACTTCAAAACGAATAATTATACAGAAAAATTGCTTTTCATATTGAAACCAAGAGACATTTACACGGCCCACGCTTTTGACAGGCTTTCATCGCGTTGAGAAGAAACTAATATGATTGATGCACGGTTTTGTCGCGTCATTTTGTCCCTTTTAAATTGCATGAAGGAAGCGGGAACATTGAGCAGACAGGTCAACAAACAAGAATTAAGATCTGTACAAACAAATAGCCTCAAATAGTAAACTAGATAACTCTGCATTCACAATTTACTATTCCTCATCTATTTCATATGTAATTCCATTTCATTTTGTCACCAATTCCTGTTGATCTGTTTATATATCTAAATATTGTTTTGCTTGTCAATAATGGAGCCTTATTTTGTACTCAGCTAGATTGGGGATTGATAATTATGATTAGCTGTATAGGTTTATTCTGACCCTAAATCTAGTTTTCAGTTCAGCCAAGCTCCAATAAATACTATTTCATAAAAAAACGGGAAACATTGGTCTCCAGAAAGGAGAAAACAAACGTTTACGTTGACAATAATTAATCTAAAATAAAAGACATGAAGGATGAGCAAATTATTGATAAAGTTCGTCATCAAAGTGGATTGCTGTAAAGATGCTCATCAGCAAAGGATAGAAGGACTATCTGAAACAATGCTTAGGCAAATTAACCCCTTCTTCTGGATTGCGAAGGTCAGCACAGGCGCCATCCATGGTGGTAATCATATCAGGGTAAGGGTTGTTACAACTTGGGGCCTGATGTAACATGCTGATTGTTATCCTTTCTCTTTCGATTCTTGTCGGGTTTGGCGTACAACGGTTCCAAATCTGACACCAGCTCTGGTACGTTGTCTAATTGTGGGTGATCCCATTTTACCTTCGGCCTACACGGGAAAGACGCTGTCGCATCACCGGTTGGCTCACTGTGCGAAGATTCCTGGTTGCTCAATATGCCTGATTGACCATACCAGAGGCTTTTCTGCAGGTTGGTGTTCATGGTGTTTTCATTTGCAGGTGTGTTATTGACGTTGTCTACAAAACTGTACGTACTTTCGAGGGATGAGACAGCACCAACGACAGCATGTCTACATCTATCTGCCTCGCTTCCTGGGTAATCGAGACCCTGATCCATATGATCCCCAACATCACTTCCATCTTCAGGTTTATCTGATTGATGGACATTGACCCTCCTTTCCATTTCCATACACCCTCGTCGCAATGGAAGGTCTGGTGGGTTATCCTGCTGCTCTGGAGAAGACATCATGGTTTTATGTTTGAGGCTATCTCTCCTATCTAGAGGACGTCTTTCATCGATATTCTGACTTTGCTCAGGATCTTTTCCAGTTGCAGTTCCTCCAGAAGACAATGGCATCGTATCTAGAGCCTCAACATCGAGTACCAATTGCCTGGTATTCATTTTTATTCCACGTGAATGGTCTGTTTGGACTCGGTATTGGTATTTCACTAAAATGTTTTTGTAGAATGTGTGGAAGCATATTGCAACACAGGTAGCAACGCTGCATATCAATGCTGTTGCTGACAGTACTCCTACGTAAATAAGGGGATTTTCCTTGTAGTCATCGTGTACATCAGTCGTATTCATCACTTCAGTCACGACACAATTTGACAAGGAGTCATTATCTTGAGTTATAAAACCGGTAGAATTAATGTTCTTAGGAGTTGACGTGGTTAAAGGCGTGGTTACAATTGCAATGCCAATGGCGATTGTTTTGCATTGTAAATTTTCTGTTAAATTATCAAATCTTGGTCTAACCTCATGGATCTTAGCTGCAATTGAAATGTTATAGCGTCCTTTAAACTTGATAGACCAGACATTGACATGTATTACCTTATTTGTCGGGTCTTCCTTGCATAGCAACACTATGTCATCGGCATCAGTTATGTAATAAGATTCCATGTTAGTGATGATCCACAGATCGCTCTTATCCTTGAACCACCATGAGAAAGATGTGCTATCGCCGTTAACGCAACAATTATACACCGCACTCTCCTCTCCTTCATTTGTCAAGAAGTGATGTTCAATTGGGGGGAAAGTGCATGAACTTTGCTCATTCATGCTCTTGTCTAAAATGGCACACTTAATCGGTGCTTTACCATTTAAAGCTTCTTGAAAGTCAGCGGAAACAGTGTATGAATTATTAGTTATCGAATATGGGGCTTCCGCATCCACATTACCTGTCCAATGTTCGTACAAAAGCCGATCTCCAGCTAGAAATTGAACGAAACTTCCATCGTTTCCTTGGAACAATTCACCTGTCATCTGTAAAGTTTGTTTCTCTTTCAGGTAAATTGAAGTACAAGTTTGTCCCTCACTAACGATTTTCAATTGCAGCCACAAAGCTGTGCAGAGAACATTTTTTCCTCATACACTACAATGAAATGGTTTCCTGAATCCACCTCTTCTGCGCAGTCAATTATTACTTGAAATTCTATCTGGTTGGATTTTTTAGTCAACTCATACCACGAGCTGCAATTCTTGTTATTTGAACATAATTCTATTTTAGAGCATTTCTCACTCAAGTTTGATGTCGGCTTTATCCAACCTAAGGTCTGGTTTATGGATAATGGTTCTTTAAGATTAAATCGAACAGAAATAGTTTGATTTTTAATCGCATGAACTGATTTCCACTTGTAATCGCACACATCATCTTTGGCATATGACTTGTTAAGAAGAGCTTGAATGAATAAAAAAGATGCAACTGCATCCCAACATAGGTTCCTTGGTAACATGTTGAAGAGTCTGACTACAGACAAAAAATGAGAACTTGCATATATGAGTGATCACACTCAAATATCCAAGTATTTTTGACAATATAGTGACACACATCCACGAGTGCTTTATTTCAATAACGCTACTTTGAAAACGCACCTAATCGAGTATTTTTAATTTGACAATATAGTGACACACCAAAATGAGTTTATTTAATTAACTCATTTTATGAGTAACTAACTATTTGTTTTGAGTACATTGCACAAACTAATCTAGTGAGTAACGCTTTACATACTCAGAGAGTCAGTAAGTAAATAGGTTGCACAAACTCATCGAACTTGCTTGTGATGAGTTTGTGCAACCTTTACTTACTGACTCTCTGAGTATATATGTAAAGCGTTACTCACTAGGTGAGTCATATTCCTTTTTGTTTGCTTGTTTGCCTGTTTTTAATGATATTTGGAATGTTCCGATGATATACACATCAGTGCATCAATTCACTCAAACCAATACACTGCATTACTACACTTCAGTGACAAGTTACACAACACCAATACATTGCATACTCACAATCATCAATGCATTCAAATACTAAAACTGTAGATAATGACTGAACAAAGTAATGGGAAATCATGCATGGTAATCTAGCTGTTAGTGTTATCAGACGAGTATATCATCGGAACATTTCCAAATCATATATAAAACAGGCACAAAGCAAACAAAAAAGGAATAGGACTCACCCAAAGACAAATAAGAGCATGCAGGCTCTCCGACTCTCGATCCCGTTCGGATCCGCTAACACATTACGTACATACCAGGCGAGAACATTACTCGTGTGCTGTGTCGATTGTCGTACTCGTGATCCGAGTGGCGTCCGAGCGACATGTAAGTACCGGCCGCATAGCCTATAATATTACTCTCAAAGACTTTCACGAGACTTTAGATGTATACGAGACGTGTCGTAGTTTCTATCTAGTGAATTACAGTGCTATATAGATTTCTCAGCAATTTCTCACTTATACCGTTCACTATGTTTTTAGTGTTTTCACCCGATCATAACCACAAGCTGATACCAACGGTTGAAACGGTTTGTATAACTAAAGCGACTGCACAATTGTTATTACGCAATTGAATCACTCCGTATAGTAAACATATGAGAAAATTGATCCCCACTCCACCAAAGAAAAAAAAATTAAAATTTAATATTCAATATTTTTTTTCTAGTTGGAAAGTTAAATTCTTCCCCCCTTATTAACTTTTGCATGTTCTGGAAGAGCGGACTGACTGCAAACCAAGCTGGTAGTTAAATATGCAACCCCTACGCGGGGTGTTAATAATTGTGTGTGTTAGATTCGGAATAGATGCTATCTCTCTAACCACTGGTGTTTTAAGTACAAATTCTGAAAAAGCACTTTGTTGAATATCGTTTGCAGTAAAAGTTCATATCATTTGTATATATCAATTATAAATATCATAACAAAATATACAGCAAATGTAGCTTTTAGTTCTATGAATAAGTTAACCTGAATATTTATTAACACACCGAAAACTGAGTGTATTATAATTACACCACCACGCCCTGGTATCTATTAGTCCGACCAACCGATTTGGTGTTTAAATTAACCCACAGAAAAGAAATCAACCTACTTGACTAGCGTAATATTCGCTCTTGCACCCTATTCTATTCATCAGGGGGATGAGCTTTGTATTTTACGCGTAAGTTCTCCACAGATGAATAGCATTCTATACGGATTACGCCAGTGAAATCAACACCCACTGGTATCAAATTCGAAATTAACACTATGAAAAGTGTCAAATTAACACCAGAATGTGGTGTTAAGATAACACCCCAGTTTTTGCAGTGTGTGTACTTTTAATAGAAACACAGATTCTGAAGTAAAAATACGTGATATACGAATAAAAGCACTCGCCTCCAAGAGTAGCAAACGGGTTTTACTCATGGAAACTAGTTCTTGTTTTTTGTGTGTAGATGTAAATCCTTACGATGAAACGGATGTTTATTCTACTACCGAATCTTTAATCTGTATGAGACCCAATAATATCTTTACTTGGTTTGTTGAATCTTCAGATAAAGCTGACTTGTACCTAGAACTACCTATTCGTGCATTGTGTGAGCGAAAATGAAACACCTTCAGTCAAAGTGATAACTATAAAACCAAAGTATCGACGTTTAATATTCCTACAAGAACAATATCAATTTTCAATTTGAGAGGCACCTGTCTTTAAAATGTCAAGAGATATACTTCACCATATATTGAGTATAATATTAATATTTCATAGATATAGGACCTGGATGGATACTTTATACATGTCCTCGATTGCTCTCATATCAGTCAATCAATCATCGTTATACTGACATGAATTCACATAAAGGTTTAAACTACTTTTTTTTTATTCAAGAGCTTTTACACCATCAAGGACATCAATCTTGATATCATGAAATGAAAAGGACAAGCGCTTCTTATAATGACACTGAAACAACTTCAAACTTGTCTTACATTGTTGAACTTTCTGTGAAGTTCGTTTACCATCTATAGACTATTGATGAGCCTTATTTGAAATATGTTCAGGACGTTTTAAAGCTTGAATTATGAATACATAAGCCAACACGTATTCTTCTTGTTTCCTTGTTAACCCTTAGCGTCCCACAAACACGTTTTCGTGCAATTGTATTTATTATCTATACAATCGTAATAATTCAATTTCTCTTGATTGCTTGCAGTATAGGCTTTGCAAAAAGCACAGTTGATTGCATTGTATCTGTGGATCGATTTCCAGTCATTTATACCAAGCAAGACTATTTCATACCATTTTAAAAGATTTTAAAAGAAAGTCTACTATTTTGGCTAAAAATTAATTTGGCACGTTGAGAGTTAACGTAACAAACTAGTAGCTAGAATTGGCTCTAGTCTTAGTCCCGAATATGTCTACTTCTGAGTAATTTGAATGATTCAGTTTTGAAAATATAATTAATTAATATTTAAACAATGTATTTGAGTTTTTATTCGAAATTGTGAAAAAAAAAATCATCAGAGTATATTACCCTGTTTGTAAACGGAATGGTTTTGAACATTTCGTACCTCATGTAGCTAATACACACAAAAAAACAAGAACTAGTTTCCATGAGTAAAACCCGTTTGCTACTCTTGCAGGTGAGTGCTTTTATTCGTATATCACGGTAATTTTTACCCCCTTCAGAATCTTGTTTCTGTTAAAAGTAACACACCCCGCTCTTCCAGAACATGTAAAGTTACTAAGGATACTCAAGAAAAAAATTATTGAGTAATATACTTTTTTTCTTGAGTATCCCTTAGTAACTTTACATGTTCAATTACGTAAAATAATTGTGCAAGTGAGTTTCTCTTCAACTTGGTAACGGCTTGGTGGATGATCGGGTGAAAACACTAACATATCGAGTAAAGTGAGAATTGCTGAGAAATTCTATATAGCCTGTAATTCACTAGATGAGTAAACTACGACACGTCTTCTTCAGCCCCCCCTTCGGCTCAGCTCATCTACTTTCAAAACGCTCCACGCCCCCCCTGCTTTGTGATTGCAATAAAAGCAGTACAAAGAAACATCAATACCATACAATATAACCACCTGTACTTGCCTAACAAGGCAGTAGGCTACACACAAGAAACATGCCATGACATTCTCAGTACAACCCCTTGTGCGTTTGCCTAACAATGGCAGTACAGAAAGAAAACTGGCCAATTGTGAACAGTAGATAACCGCTATTGAGCTTGCCTAACTAAGCAGCACAAAAGAATATATGCAATTCTTATACAACGAGAAAACCCCTTTGAGCTTGGCTTACAAAGCATCACAAAAGAAAACATGCCATTCTCTGATACAACGAGATAACCCCTTTATGCTTGTCTAACAAAGCAGCACAAAAAAACGTTGGTAGATCCTCTATATATATATATAACACTCTGTATATTCGCCTGGGTTCGCAACCAGTGAGATACCCCCTTAAGTGCGTACATGTTTAGCGGAACCATAATTATAGAGTTACACTCTGTGAGCAGAACGGATCCGAGAGCGGAGAGCCTGCATGCTCTTATTGTCTTTGGGTGAGTCCTTTTCCCTTTTGTCTGTTTGTTTGCCTGTTTTTATAATGATATTTGGAATTTCCGATGATATACATCGTCTGATAACACTAACAACTAGATTAACATGCATGGATTTCCCATTACTTTGTCAGTCATGTTCACAGTTTGAGTAATTTGATGCATTGGTCAATGCAATGTGTTGGTTTGTGTGAATTGATGCACTGAAGTGAGTAATGCAGTGTATTGGTTTGAGAGAATTGATGCACTGATGTGTATATCATCGTAACATTCCAAATATCATTATAAAAACAGGCAAACAAACAAAAAGGAATAGGACTCACCTAGTGAGTAACGCTTTACATACTCAGAGAGTCAGTAAGTAAAGGTTGCACAAACTCATCACACGCAAGTTGATGAGCTTTACTAACTCTCTGAGTATGTAAAGCGTTACTCACTAGATTAGTTTGTGCAATGTACTAAAAAAAAATTAGTTATGTTACTCAATGAAATGAGTTAATTAAATAAACTCATTTTGGTGTGTCACTATATTGTCAAATTTAAAATACTCGATTAGGTGCGTTTTCAAAGTAGGTTTATTGAGTGAAAGCACTCATGGATGTGTGTCACTATATTGTCAAAAATACATGGATATTTGAGTGTGATCACTCATATATGCAAGTTCTCATTTTTTGTGTGTACTGACATTTTCTCTAAATTTCTCGAGAAATATATGTCTAATCGTTCAAAACAGATAAGTGTTAATCTTTATCCTGGGTCAGGGAAATTTGAATACACCAATAGGAAACTTTGGTTCATCATAATCTGACTCTAAAGTTGTCATTCCCTTTGTTATTCGGTTCATGTCAGGTAAAGCATATAAATTGTCAAGGTCCGGTATCGGCTCCTGATTGCCGTTCATCGCCAACTCATTCGAGTGTCCGTCGGTTGATGAAGACGATTCTTTTATGCTGAAGGGGTCATCGTAAGCCTTATTATCATCTGTTTCTGGAAGGGAACATAGGAAAGATTCTGATTCCCGATTCACTGTAGTCCCGGTACCGGTTGTTGTTGTCGAAGTACATTGTACATCATAATGAATAATATGTATTATCCGGGTATGATGTTACTGAACCTTCTGCACCCATAATACATTGTCTGGTTGTATCTGTTTCAAGTGAAATGTCACCTGTTAACTTTGTTGCATTGTCGCCGTGTTTGTAAATCTGTTCGTTACATTTTCCGTCCAACGCTACCAGATTGTTTCGCGAAGGAAGAGCTGGAGGTGCATCTTGCCGGTGGTCCGAACAAAAGAACAAAGTATCTTGGTTTGTACAACCATTGTTCTTGTTAGCTGTAAGTTGTAGAGGGCTGGGTAGATGAGGAACCGTACTATCTTGTGGAGATTGAGCTGATGAAACCATCATTCCCCATGTTCCCAGGGACAGTGAACCTGCGTTTAATACCATCTATTGCCGTAGAACCCACAAGGGCTGCTTGAGTCATCTCTTCCGGAAGACGATATCTCTTTTTGCCCACGACATTTTGCCAACATCTCAAGAAGCAACTACCAATGCCGAAGGCTAATGCAAATGCTGATAGCACCACTACCGAATAAAGCACTGTGTTACTAATGTTCGCACTTTGGTCGTGTTGGTTCCAACAAGGCCGAGTCGGCATTATAAGACTTGGTGTTATGCTCGACATATGGCTTATGATGACGTCCTCCTTGGGTGAACAATTATCCAATGCATCATTACAACTTAAATTCGCAACAGCCAGTTTACGTCCCGACTGTGAGCTTGCTGAAACAGCAATGAGGCAATCCTGTTTTTCTTGAAGATGTACATGAGTAAGTCCACCTATTGTCGTTTCGTAATTATCCTTTTCTTCTCCACAGAACAGAAATAAGTCTTCAAAATCAATATTAACCCTACCAACTGTAGAATTAAGCGGTGTGTAACTTCTCCCGTTACCGTCCCACCATGATATCAATATGTTGTCTTCCCAAGTAGGGCAACAAAACGTATTTGCGTGGCCATTTGAAAAAGTATATGATTCCATTTTAGGAAACGTACATGAATCGTTTACTGTGGTCCTATCTTTTTTGCGGACAACAAGGCACTCGTTTGGCATGGTCGTTTCTTCGGAGAGTTTTTCTATGTCAACGTTTGACACTGAGTTTATTGGTAAAATTAAAATCGACATCGGTATTGATTGTTGGTGTTGTGTGTTCATACACAACCTGATCTTCTGCTACAAGTTGTGCTCGATCACCTACGTTCACATGCACCCACTGACAAGACATCTGTAGTCTTTCACTATCTGTATTCAAGAGTGTAGAACAGACTGGAGCTGTGCCTTCAATGGTTAAATTTAAGATTAAAATCGTACAAAGTAATTGTTGCCCGTTATGAATTTTGATGACATGTTGCCCGGAATCATCTTGTTCAGTGAACGCGATTGTCATTTTAAATTGTGTCCCATTTACCACATCGCTTATGATATATCGACTCGGATCAAGAGGTGTATTGGTGAAACATTCGAATGAACTGTTTTGCTGTTTTTCACATGATGCATCTCCTTTTGTCCAAACAAAGGATTGAGTTCTACCAATTTCATCTTTGAGCGTAGAGGTAACGGAAATATTTCGTCCGTTAACAACGTACAGTGAATCTTCGTGCTCTCCGTTACACCATAGAGTTTCATCTTCAGAAAGGGCCAGATGGATAAAACATTTTAAAGTACAACAAAAAAGAAACATTCTCCAAACAGTGATCCTTCCTCGAGACATGACGATTCCCTGAAGTGTTGACATTCTCAGTGAAAGTTATTGAATATTGATATATATGACCTCTTAAAGTAAGGTGTTAGCAAACAAATCTAATGAGGTTGAAGTTTGAACTAAAAAAAATTATTTAAATCAAATGACTGAGACCGATGTGTCATAACTGCAATAGTGATAGCAAAGCAAAAAGAAAATAGAGCATTAAAGGTTTATTATTCCAAAGAGTAGGGGCTTCATGAAATTATTCTACCACTTAAGCACCAGAGCTAAACAAAGAGTTCGAAAAGAGGTATTGGTTGAAAGGCAGAGACAAACATTAAGTAACCGCGGTAACGGGGGAGGAGTCATTCGGAGTTATTAAAAATAAGCAATAAAGTTAGTTGACAATCTAAAGTGCTCTTCATGTGCAGCTCAAATGATTTTATAGGGAAAACATAAATCTTAAAGAAACCAGAACACAAGAAAATAACACTTCTCTGTGTGTTTCGGTTCGAAGATAATAGTTTTCTAATGAATTGTACTCTCGCCTCATCCTAAATTTGATTTATTATTCTTTTATACTCTACAAAAGGTCCAAGGATAATGGTTTAACCAATACAAAAATAAAAAGATACAAAAAAAAAAAAAACTTTTAAAGAAAGTTCCTGGTGTTATTTAGAAAACGTCAAACACTTATTTTACATTGTGGTTGCAATCGATTATCAGGCAAATATTTAGAATAATGCCAAAATTGATCAAATAATTTCTGGTCCATTTTTCTAGACAAGGTCTTTTTTCTTTCAAAGTTACATCGATTAATATTGAGTTATTTTTTTTCTTTGTGTTACAAAAAGAAATCTAGACTAGTTTAACATTGGTCTTGGATGTTATTCAGTCTTAGCATGAAAAGCGTACGTAAATAAGGTCAACTATAAAGGGGAAAAAATGAATGATATTATGAAAATAAAGCCTTTCATGATATAGTGTTATTGTAATCCTACGTTTTCCTTTAAGTATCTTCTCAAACATTCGCATTCAAATTGAACTTAATAACACATTGTTTAATTAAAAGCCTGGGTATTCATATAAACGTCGCCGCTGTGTGTCATTTCATCTGTAGGGCTGGCTACATTGTTGTCGTAAACATGGTTTCTGTTAATTACAGATGAAAACAGGCTATTGTCCTGAACGGGGGTGCTTTGGAAGATGACACCTTCAGGAATTCTTGGGTCATCATAGTCCGACTCGGAAGACGCCATATTCTTGGTTTTCCGGCTCATATCGGGTTTGGCGTACAACGCATCTAGGTCATGAATTGGTAAGCTCCTAGGCAACATACCCTCTGTCTTCTGTTGGTCCGACGACGGGAACAACTGATTCCTTTCTTGCGGATCATTGCGATTTTTATTCGAAGGGATGCCTTCGAAATCATCCATTGCACAATACGTAGTGTCATGATAAGGGGTGCTAACTAAACTATCCATAGGTGTACTTCGTTGATCAGCATTTGGATAACGGCCACCTGTCTTGTCTCTAGACTTGTGTTTAACCATTTTCTGGCGTGAAGGTAGTGTTGGGGGCCCACCTAGCTGTCCAGAACTTGATGCCACGGTTTCTTCGTCTGATGGGCGTTGGTTAAACACGGCTCTCGGAGATCTGGCATCCCTGTGTCGTTGATGTGTTCGAGGTGCCACTGTCGTCATTTCCAGACCTCCGGCGTTGTCCTCTTCGCGAGCAATCGAATCTCTCTGCGGACCATTTCTCGTATCGCTTCCCATGTGATATTGGGTCTTCTCTGGAATGCCGTAGTAGAACTTAGTAATGCAAGCACCGACACCGAAAGCAAGAGCTAATGATGCTATTGCAGTCACTGCTATCAAACTATGTTTTATTACTTTACCAGGTTTTTTTGACAAGTTTGAGGTCGGTTCTGTTGGCGGTGTGTAGTCACAATCTAGAGGCGCCAGTTTAACGGTAGATGTTGCACCCTCATTATCGGATGTCGAATTGAGACATGTCAAATTCACGATGATGACTTCGCATTGTAGATCTTCGTTTCGAAGGGGTTTTGGAGTTGTTCTTGCATGCATACCTGCTTTCGACATCGTACATGTTGTATTTTCGTATTTCGCATGATTCCTCAGATCTAAACTTTCAATAGTGAGAATATTGATATTAGACGGACCGTCCTCCACTCCACAGAGGAAGAAGTACATGCTATTAGCATAGCTTGTAGAGAGATTCAGTGTAGTTTTATCCACGGATAATTGCTTCCCATCACCGTTATATACAAGAGTAATGAGTTCACTTTGATTGGTGACGCAACATTCAAATTCAAAATTCTCAGTTTGAACATTTTTAATTTGACGTCGTGTTACAACAGGGAATCGACATGTTTCTTTTTCCGTCCCATTCATATGAGAAACTACACATGATTCGGGCGCCGTTAAGGGTTCATGAAACATCTTTTGTAGAGTGAAATAAGAACTGAAGTAATGTGTGATCCTACAGTTTTCTTTACAATCCGAATCTTTGATTTCATGTCCATATAAATTGTGGTTGTCTGCTTCGAAGTGTGCTCGATCTCCTTCGTTCACTTGTACCCATTGACAAGACATCTGTAATTTCCCACCTTTTTGACCGAGATGCGTGAAACATCTTGGCGTTAGATTTCCGACAGTTAAGTCTATTATATAAGCTGTGCAAATTCGTTGGGAACCTTGGTTAATTGTGATGACATGATGACCAGAATCATACTCTTCCATGTTATCAATGAACAGATCATATGTAGTATCATTTACTTTGCTCAGTCTGTAACGATTGATGTTAGCATCATCACTAACATTCTGACTGTATTGAAAAGAATAACCTTGCCACTTTACCATTTTTGTCTTGCCTTTAGTCCAAATCAGCGTTTGGTAGTCAAGTAAAGTGTCCTTTAAATAAAATCTCTTGGAGAAATCGTTTCCATTAATTGTGTCAACTGCCTCTTCTTGCTCTTTGCCACACGAGGTTAGATATTTAGTAGCAAACGTGACACTGAAAATGATTTGCAGTTTAAGAAACAAGAAAAACAGTTTTTTTCCAGGATAAACACGACTGGGATACATTTTGGCAAAGTTCTTGAATAAAAAGTTCCCAGTCAAATTCGTTATTCCAATACAGAAGCGTCCTTCCTACCAGGCTATATTTCGCTACAAAAAATTGTCAAAGAGAACAGACTTTGGCTGTCGCAAAACGAATTTAATAGTCAGCTACGATGCTTACAAAACAAGAATGATGTGTTACTCTATTCTACTTCCACATAATGCAAGACCTATGATGTGTCATCTAGAAAGATGGAAAAAAATCGAACCAAGTTTTAGGTTTCCTCACTATTAAACTTATTAAAAAAGAGACTACGGAACTGAAACTCAATTCTTCATTTTCAAGACTCTTCAAATTATAAATGTCTTTTTGTCTTCATTGGCATGATGCTATGCACAATAAAATTATTATACTGAAACCTTTGATTAATTAATTGATTGATGGTGACATTTTGATGATTTCAACTTCATTGAAATAATTGAATTATTGCGAAATATATTTTGGGGGTTTATTTCAATTGATTGTTTTCTATATTATATCAAAGAAGGAAAAATTTACATTTCTACCAATGTGTTTCATCATAAAAAAAGTAAAAACAGAAACAAAAACAAAAACAAAAACAAACAAAGAAACTCAAAACATAAAAAAAGAAAAAAGAATAATAACAACAACGCCAACAACAGCGGTGACAAAACAAACACTAACAGGAGTAAAAGACAAACATGTAAGGAACCTCGGATATGTCCAGAAAAATTTTGTGCGCTATACGTAAAAGTGGAAATAAAGATGGAATTATACCATAATGTATTATCTAGCGTTACTGTGAATTAGTTTTTGGGAAATTTTATATTGATTATCTCTATTTATTTCTATACTTGTATCAATATTCATAATTAGGCACATATAAAGGGCATAGAGAATAATTCGTTTTATTATACTCTATATACCTGACATAAAATGACTTTATTATTGTTATCATAAAAAAAAGAAAAAAAAGACTGAAACATCTTTTAAATACAATACCAGAAAAGTTCGCAGCTTGACGATTAAGTGGAATATGGTCAACGTATATGGAATACAGTTTCACATCACTTTTTCGATTGATAATATATTTTTTTTGTAGAATTGTTTCGCACATTATACAAAAAGCAAGTTAAATATAAAACCTGTGTTTCCACTACCTAATGCATGTTTTTACCCATGACGCCCCATTTTCTCAAAAGTCATATAAAATCACTAATGATGGGCCTTAATAAAAAAAAAAAACGATATTGATTTTATTTGTATTGCATTTGTCGTGAAGAGAAATAGAACCCGTAAAATATACATGAAATGACATCATAGCGCTATGGTCTTATAATTATAATATTTTTTTTTCCTGTAGTTATTTATTCCTCGCTCAATCTTTCCGTATTCATTATGATATTGCAATTTACATATTTACAATGTATAACGATTGAATCAATTCGTACAGTATCATAGTACAATAATAATGATATCATAGTACAATAATAATGATAATTTACAGCATTTAAAGTATGCCATCTATCTAGATACCTATTCAGAGGAGCAGAGGGAAGTATAATGAAGGGAGGGGATTCATCTAAAATGGGACGGAGAACCAGCATTGCGCACATTGGAAGGAAGAGCATTCTAGAGAGTACAAGCAACTGTACTTCAAATTGAAAGAGCAGGATACCGACTAAAAAGCAGAGTTTGTAGAGTGAACGCCCCCTTTAAAAAAATCATATTATTATTATGAATTACGAGTCAACTAAATAACAACAAAAATTATTGATTCAGTATAATAGTAAATATAATAATAATTATAATAATAGTAGGTAATGATAATAATACCGGTTTCTTATAAAGCGCTTTACCTGTTAAAACCAAAGCGCTTACAGTACATTATTACCCCGGTCACTTCTGATTTCATAACAATGGTAAATATATACAGAGAAAAAATAATTCATTCATTTATATAACACGTTATTGCAGTGGGAAATGTAATAACAAGTAGGAGAGAAAATTTAGTATATCGTTATTAAATGACAACATAAAAAGTGCAATTATCAAAAATATAAATTTATAAGTTTGTTGATATTATCTACGTAAAAATACTTGTCACACGAGTCAATCCGAAACCAGCAAAAAGTTCAATATTTTTCGTTTGCAAAACTATCACCATACTTCATCAATTTCTCTTTCAGATTAAATACCTGAAAGATAAACTTGATCGGTGGTAATGAAGAGAAAAAAAATGTCCCATGAAATCCAACGGCGTCCACACTGAATGAGTTGAACTGAAAAAAACAAAAACAAAAGAAAGAGAATTGGGCAAATGAATGAATGAAAAAAAAAAAAAAAAAAAAAGGTCGGGCCGTTATTAAACAGCGTGGTCATCTTGCACAGCCGCGCATTGAATAGGTGCAAAGTGTAGTAGAGCCCAGTGAAGGCCCACAGATCGTGGCATATCTGTGAGATATGTGTGCGGGGAATTCTGGCGAGATAGGTGAGTTATACTAGCTAGCTGCCTTAATTTGGCCGACCTGACCATGAGTTACTAAAGTTGATCCGTTCCATGACGCCCATCTCGACTATAAAGATAATAATTTTTTTTTTTTCAATTATATTCCCCAAAAGACGTATTCATGTACAAATCGTCACCATTAGTGGGCTCAACATTGTGAATGCTAGCACTGTTACCGTAAAGTGGATTATCCTTGTGGGCAAGAGCGACTGCATCATCTCTGTAAGAATATCCGTTGGGTTTATTCCTTGTCCTGTATTTTTCCAATCGTCAAACTTCGGCTCAAATGAATTAATTACTCTTCAAACCTTCGGATACCGATGGTTACGAGATTTGCATCTTATTGGTTTTTCGACTCAAGTCAGGTTTGGCGTACAGAGCCTCTACATCTTCCATTTGTGTCGTCAATGTATCATCCCGACAATGAAGTGACTTTCCAGGTGACGGAGTAACTTTGTCTGCGTTGTGTGGGCCCTTGCAAACAGCCGGATCATCGAATCGGAGGAACTTTGGTAAGGATGTCGACGATGCCATGCTCTGTATCTTCGCGGTTTCCGGCTCTTGTCGGGTTGGACGTACACACCCTCCATATCTTCCATTTGTTTGGTCAGTGTATCATTCCCACAACGATGTGACTTCACAGGTGACGTATTCTCTTTATCAGCGCTGTATGGACTCTTGTAACCAGCGTAATCATCGGAACTGAGGGTACCGTACATGTCGGGATTAGCGTAAAGAGCCATTGCATTAACCAAAATAACCCGTGACTTATTGTAGTTTTCAGGAGGTGGATGAAGCGTTTGTTCACCTGAAGAAAGGGACCGTTGCAAGGATATCGACGTTACAGAGCTCGCGTCGGTTTATTCCGGGTTTTCTGACACATGTCGGGATTTGCCTACAGAGCCTCTACGTCCTCGCGAATCGTAGGAGCTTTTTTTTTGGATCGGATGTCGGAGAAGAATAGGCGTCATTTCAATAGGATCTGCGTCATCGTCCTGTAGTGTAGGGGTACTCAGGTTCAAGTGCCATTCCTTTTTGATTGGTGAGATAAATCTTAGCGAAGCAAATGCCAATGACGATTCCGAATACTAAGGATAATGTTATCGTCACAGAAACTCGTATTACCGTCTTGTCGCAAACAGTACACTCCGTAGACTAGGTTTCTTGCGTTTGATAGTAATTAAAAGCAAAAGTTTTAGGTCCAGTTGGAAGATAATGAATAGCTTCGGATGGCGTAACAACGTTGAAAGTCAAGGAGATGTTTCTACAAAATTCACTTGCAGTATTATCTTCAAGAATGGAAATGTCGTTCCGCTTGTAGTCTGTTAAATCTACACTTTCTATTATCTTTAATATTAGTTTTGAATGAATATTCTCTTCAATGCAAAATAAAAAGAGATAATCAGCATTACGTACTGTATTCTCCTGTTCAATTTCAACGGGGAGTGATTCTCGACCAACAAAGTACTTCCACGTAAGGTTGCTCTTATCTTTAAGGCAACAAGCAAATTTGAACTGTACGTTTGGTTTGTCCCGAATCATGTGTCATTCAATAGGTGTAAAAGTACAGGTTTTATTTATATTTTTCTTTCGATGATAGGTGAGGCTTTAGTATTGGCAAAGTCTCAATTCCTAACATGTCTATCATTGTTGTAAAAGAACTAAACGTATTACTTTCAAAGAGACATGACCCCAAGCGTGGTTTCCACCTTTATTTTGGGATATTACACCGCGTTCGCTTTAATAGAATTTCTGCATAATCACCTTCGCCAACCCAGCGACAAGACATCTTTATCTTACCTTTCGACTTGGAAAGAAAAGTTGTGCAAGTGGGATCCGTATCATACATTCTCAAATTGATTTTCAAAGCAATACAATCGAATCGCAATCCATCACACAAGTTTACTATGTGAGTTCTTGAATCACTTTCTTGTGTTTTTTCTATCGATAGTTTGAATGTGTTGCTCCACTCCTCAAACTTATATCGCGTACTGGTAAACATGGCTATCAAAACTCTGATTTGAAGACTTGCAGGGCCGGCGGAGCGCTTTCAAAAGTGTGGGGGGCAAATTTTGGATTACAATGATTGAAAGGCCGTACATTTTACATACATAATATTATCCCCTTTAATGTCTTTTTGTTTCAATCTCTATTTAGATAAATATAATTTGCGAGCGCGAAGCGCGAGCAGAAAATTCACATAATATTACTTGTTCCGGACGCCCGGGATCAATCAATGGACCTTATTGAGATATCTTTGCGAGCGCAAAGCGCGCGACGAACAATTTGGCTTATAATGACCTAAAGATTTGAAAATTTGCATCACGTCTCTCCACATTTGGACGCCAGGGATTAGTAAATGGTCCGTTTAGAGAGAAATTTTACTTCTCCTTAATAGTTTTATTCACTGATAATCCCCCAAAATAATTCCCAAATAAGTATGACAAATTCCATAGGGGCTTTTGTTCATTTGTTGCCCCTATCAGGGTATGTACTAATCTCAGGAATGAAAAGGGGCAAGTGTCCTCATTCAAAATATACAAAAATATTCGACAAATCTCTGGCCATGAATAAAATATGACAACATATAAAGGACTGGTAAATATGAAAAAATACACACATTTAGCTATGTTGCAATACCAGTGCTAAGGGAGTGTATGTCTTTTTGTTTAAATCTTTTACCATATTATAGGTAACGTTCACTTCCATTTTAACAAAAATAAATAACGAGGGCGAAGCGCGAGCAGAAAAGTTTACAACGTTACAAATTTATAACTTTAACTAATATACGGGACACGGAGGGGGGGGGGGGGTCAATGGTAAATGTGCCTTTTTGAGAGAACCTTGTGAGCGCAAAGCGCGAGCCAAAAAAATAAAAAAAGGCTTGTAATGACCTGAAGGTGGTATTTTAAAAGCATTTTACCTCTTCTTTTTTATTTTTTGAGAGGCTCTTCCCTGAAAATCTGTTGAACGAATCCTGTGACTTACTCGATTCACATCAGTTGAAATAGAAGTGTTGAAGGAGCTACCCTTTTATTTTTGCATAAGATATATGAACATCTTGACAATGCTAAATCATAAACCCGATCTCGCTTTGTAGACTTCTCAAGTGCGTTTAATACGATAGCACCACATTATTTAGTACTAATGCTAATTGACGCAAATCTAAATCCGAGATTTATTCTAAGTATCTATAATTTTCTTAGCTTAAGAAACTCAATCAGTCAAAGCTGGGAACTGTCAATCGAGTCAAATCGTCACCAGTATTTGTCCTTGTACACGAGTAAATGCTTTGTTGCCGTATTATCATGCAGTATTTTAAAGTATGCCGATGACACCGTGATTACAGGCTACTTGTTTGGTGACGACTCCTATGAATACATCTCACAGGTCGATAGTTTTGTTATTGGGTGTGACCGTCACTTTTTGACTCTGAACACTGATGAAACAAAAGAACTTGACTTTCGAAAGAATAAGATACAACACGAACCTCTATGTATTCATGGGGACGTCATCGAACAGGTTCATGAGTAAATTTACTTCGGTAACATAATTGATAAACTTTGTTGGAAAGAGAATTGTTTGTCCGTCCAAAAGAGGGCAAAACAGAGAATGTTTTTTTCTCCGGAAGCTCAAGAAGTTCCACATCGATAGAACCATATTAACCCTCTTCTACCAATCAATCCAAAGTGTAATAACCTTCAATTTCATTAGCTTCTTCGGCAACCTGACAAACGAGCAAAAGAGGAGAGTAGATAGAGTTGCGCAGATGGTCATAGGCTCAAACTTGACTCCTGTTCAAGAAATCTATGAAAAACGTCTTCTTGCAAAAATTCAGGACATAATGGCAGACAATTCTCATCTACTTCATGATTGTTTCAAGTTTAACCGCTCTGGGATAAGATTATTTCCTCCCGCACTGGGAGGGGGCTAAGAAAAGTAAACTTTTTGAGAGTTAATGAGTTTCCGAAAGCAATAAGTCTTTCATGTCAGCTTTATATACATTTAATAATTATTTGAACTATAAACATATATCTTAACCATGATCCGTCAATACCATTGATTGTTTTTGTGTTGTTTCTAAACATGTTTCTATCATTCGTACAAACGTTAACAAAAGAAGCACAAACAACCACAGTGACATTAAGGCAAACAATTAAACAAGGGAGCAGGCTTATTATGCCTGATTTTGATCTTTTTGATATACTATCAGAAAGTGAATAATTTGCAGTTGTTTACACTTGTTATAGTGTTGTGGCTTCTATTGATAATCACCTTCGTACTCTTCCAATCACAACGCTATCACATGGCTATACTTTCAAATCAATCAATCATATTTGATTTCTCTCAAATCAATACAATGTTTTGAAGTGAAAGACAATCCTAAGTACTTAACATTATGATAATGACAATCTGGATGCATTTTAATGAATCGTCACCTTAATCCACTTAAAATTTATTGGTATAATATTAGGAGGCTAAATGATAATAAAGAAATACAATATTAATAACCAATCTTGCCAACTAATGATCTATGGTTGCGAAGCTTTTTCAATTGAAAACACTTCACGTCAAATATCATGAATATGTCATAATGATTTTAGAACGCCATACAGATGTCAAAAGTGAATTACAGATTACAGAACGACTACTGTATCTTCATGCCATCTAAAACGTTTCCAACTTGTACCATTTTATTTCATACAGATTGCCTGTGTTGTACAAAACACACATTATATAAGTGTTATTCGTGCGACCGTTCGAGTATTACCTTCGGTTTACATTGAGCGTTCTATTCAGTTTATGTAATAATGTCAGGAAAGAAATTGTACAGAGAGAGATATTGTACACATTGTACATTACTAGGCAGACATTTTGAATATCTGTGTTGATTTGTTTGGTAGGTTTCCATAAGTAAACAGAAGAGACTTTCGCTTGTTACAGTACCTCAAAGGAGCTGTAACCATGTGGGATGAAGGGAGGTGAAGTATGACTTGTCATATGAAAACGTTGGGGCTTCTTTCTAGGAAAACCATTTTCACGCACCGATTGTCAATGGAAGGAATGCCCGAAAAACGGGAGTTTTGTTGAATATACTGGAATAAAAAAAAATCGAGAAGATCATTTACTTAGTTACACAGGTTTTATGAGGGTTAATGTATATAAAACAAGATAAAACCTTGGGAAGAATATTTTTTTACCCCTAACCCTCGCGTTTTGAGCTTTAAAATCTCCCATTTTAGTCATTTTTGGGTCGTTTTTCTGTGTGAAAATGATATTTTGGTCAAACAGCAGTCACTAAAAGCTTTCTGTAAAATTCAGCAGCGCATCGATTTCCTAGTTACGCTGAGTGAAGTAAATATATTAATTTCTCTTTCCAATGATTTTAACTTCTTTGTGATTGGTCAATATTTTCCCCCGCGTTTTTGATATCATAAAAAAAAATATCATGATAAAATACTTCGATCCTGACTGCACAGCTTGCACTCTCCTTTTACACGGTCTTTATTCAGGGCATTGTTATCGCGATATCGACGGTCAGACGTAGAGAGAGTCTATACCCAGTACACACATTTCCCGTAAGATTCTTTCTGGTCGTTAGTGCACTGTAGTGGAACTGTGCGTGTTTGGTATAAAATAACACTGTCCTTTTTGATTGTTCACGTTTTCATATGCTTCGTTAAATTCTTTAATATTCTCCTGTTCGACGGATTAATTTCAAAAATTGATATTCTAATGAATTGCGATAATTTTTGTCAATAAACTGTGGCTGATGTGATGAGCTGGGAGTTCTTGTGTCTAAAGCAAGTACACTGCAACGTTAGTGCCGAGCCGCCTGGACTTTTATAACGGGGAACCCTGGACGGGAGATCAACGCAGCGCGGTAGAGGCATAACAAGGTGCGGAGAAGCTGGTAGACATAAGTGGGGGACGATTATCGTAGCAGCTATCAACCCCGTACATTCCAAATGCGTGGCGGTTGACAGCGACGGAACTGGACATCGCAACCAGAATCAAGTTATTACGTAAGATGCTTGAATTATACTATTTGTTCATTTGTACTATTATACATTGAATTTTATGTTTTCATATCATCCACACAAACTTAACTCAAGAAATAATTTCAGTCAATCGTTTTCAATGTTTTTTTTTTATTTATTTATTTATTTATTTTTTATTTAGTTTAAATAACTTAGCAGTGGAAAAAAAAAAGAAAAGAAAAAAAATCACACCCATAACAAATAGTAAGAACAATTGCATTTCACGAATATAACATGTTTCTGTAGAATTCATAACTTGATGCTTTGTGTTCAGATCATATCATATTTAAATGATTAAGGGCTTGGAACAACAAACAAAACAACCTCCACGTTACTTTTTTTGTTTACCTTCGTTTTGTAAGATTTATATTTTCGCCCCCTTTTTTTTTTCCAAAAACAATTTACCTAATGATGGATTCAAACGGAAGAATAATCTAATAATAAATGTCATTCTAAACTCCCTCCCCGGGAGAATCATCCCAATTGTCTGGCAGAGGAAGTTAGTGAATGCTGCCATCTACGGTGTATTTTGCGCAGTTTTAGAAGACATGGGTGTGGTACAAGAAAGTACAAGCGTGAAATATAGTAAATTTCCTTAAAAACTAGTTTAATACAGAATACATCGTTTTAATCGTAGATTCCCCACGTACACCCAAAATTATATCCCCAATTTTTCTGACGAATGTTGGCGAAAACCTTGGTTCGTTTCACTCATAAGCCAACGGCAGGGATTTTTTTATGAGTTTCACACCCAAACGCGCACATACATACATACACAAACATAATCACACACACACACACACACACACACACACACACACACACACACACACCCATATATTTAAAGGGAAGTAGGGATCGTTATGGGGAGTAGTTGATCAAAAATAAGATAATAAAAAAATTGGTATCGTTGCATTCTGTATTAAAAAGCGTTTTGTTTGTTATTTTTTTTTTTCGGTTGGGTCTTTAACAACAACAACAAAAAACAAAAACAAAACTAAACAATGTTTTATGTGTGTGCGTTGCAATTGAATCGTAGTGCCCTTTGTCATTCCATAAATTCACTACCCTTTCTTTATGATGAAACTCATTGTTCAGTCTGTTGACCTCGACATAGTTTTTTTTTTCCATATCTCCATATACATTTATGAAGCAGTAATATTTTCACGCAATTCATATCATATCACAGCAACCACCATGATTTAAAATCGGTTGAAGCATC
The DNA here is from genome assembly GCA_940671915.1 of Paracentrotus lividus. NCBI lineage: Eukaryota > Metazoa > Echinodermata > Echinoidea > Camarodonta > Echinidae > Paracentrotus > Paracentrotus lividus. Next base: position 25,781,985 of record CALNVZ010000218.1, read on the forward strand.
CTGTTACTCGAGTGCGTATACTAAGGCCTGACTTAATTACGTTTCCAACAGTAAATATAGGTTTTCCCGGTCAAGTTTAAACTATCTCCGATCAATTTGACATTTCTTTCGAGCGCTTTCGTCCGGAATGTGATCGCGATTACAAATCTGCAATGAAATTCGTTTATGTGTAGCCAAAATCAAACACCGTTCAATCCAATTGCAAATTGGGCCGACGAATTTGCTGTTGTGAGCAGTCACATTCGTCAATGTTCGTTCAAATTCGTCCATTCGTAAAATTCCCGCCTTCTGGTGAATTCAAATTCGTTTTGGGCCATCCACTTTAGAAATAACTGTATACAAAATAGGAATGTTAGGTTCGGGTAGGAAAATAAAATTTGGGAGGGGGCTGATAAGTGTTTTGTCAGAAAAGAGGCTGATCATGGGGAAAGGGGGAGCCTGAGCTTGGAAAACACACACAAAAAAAAAAAAAAAAAAAAAAAAAAAAAAAAAACTTGATTATAATGTTTGCGTTTTTATCAGAATGAATTCAAAAACTATATGTCTATATATGAAATGTTTACAAAAAAAAATAAAAAAATACAATAAAAACAAAACTTATGTGTATAAAACAGAGTAGGGGCTGTAGCCCCCATCCTCACTCCATTCATTAGAAACTTGCATAACATGAGGGGTAGGGGTGTTAAAATTTCTCGGCCTTCGGCCATCACAAAGGTCATCATGTAATGGGGGGGGGGGTTAGATTGGTCATTCGGGTCGGTAATCTATTTTTTATACCATTTTCCTCTTCCCCCCCTTTTTTTTTGTACTGGGGGTGGGGGCTTTCCGCTGGGCCCCTGGATCCACACCTGAAATGGTCAATAGACCAAGTGACAATTAGATCAAGTATTTCAGATTAGACCAAATAGCTTGTAGACAGGTGCGGCCCCATCCCCAGGAAAAAGAAAGGAAAGAAAAAGAGAAGGGAGACAAAAGATGCAAGATAAACAATATTGACCAATAAACCATACCCCTGTGACCGTTACATAATGACGTTCTGGATGTCCGAATGCCGCAGAAAAAAAGAGGAAAAGAGTCCCTTTTCATTACTAAAAGTGCCCCTTTTTTCTTGGCCACAAAGGACACTTTCATATTATTAAAAAAAAACTTTTAGACTTCTTGAAAGGCCCACGGACAATTTTTTTTTTTTTGTGTGTAAAAAAGGGGCACTCTTGTTACTAAAAAGAACCCTTTTTCCTCCACAGTTCCCTTTTTTTTTAACCAAATTTTTTCCGTCGGTCGCTATGAGACCTCGCATAAAAAGGAAATTCCAAGCAATACGCATGAGACCAATTACCCCGCTGCCGGAGGCAACTATTGTAAAAGAGTGTTGTCAAAAGCACATAGCCCTATTAGCATCACTCTAAACGTATTTTTAATGCCCTTTTTAGCACTTGTTTTAAAAATCATTTAAAACATGTAAATCTATTTGCAATTGGTATTTATCATGGGGGCAATAATTTTACACTTTGCTTAAAGTGTGTAATAAAACTGTAATGTTGTTTAAACTTTAAATGTTGCTTAAACTCCGAAATGTACATTTTTCTTTTAAAAGGGGGCACTTTTGATCTCTCAAAAAATCAATATATTGAACAGCATAATAAATCAAAATACTACTTTTATACCCAGCCCCTCCTTATCCCATAAATTTGGCTCATTATGCCACTGAGGTAAAGGACCCCCTTTTCAGAAAAAAAGTGCCCCCCCCATTTTCGAATTCGTTCCGCAGCCTCTGAAAATAAATTATTGCTTATAAATTTATTTGGTGTTTACCATGGGCGCCACCGTGACCCCTTGCTTCGTGTAGGCCTAAAACGTTTTAAATTGCATGCCTAAAAACGAATTTGACTGCTGGAAGCTCACCTCCACTTTCTTTTTACCGCTGGGAATTTTTTTAAAGTGATCGCACGAATTTGATTTCATGCACATTGACGAAGTTCACTGCACATAAACACTTTTGAACGCACATAAACGAATACGAATGATCATTAACGATTATGAAAGAACATAAACGAAATCGATTGCTCTAAACGTTAACTTAAATTACCGATAGCCCCGCTCCGGGAAGGTATCGTTTAAATTGACTGAACATTAACGAATTCGATAGAAAAGAGTTTAAAATCGACCGGGAAAACCTATATTACATTAATATGATACATGGACTATATAAATACATCTTTAAATGAAACCAAAAGTTGACGAAATGCTATTTGTTTATGTCAAAACATGATCTATCTGCTCTATGATTACATCATCTTTAAAAAAAATTATTAAAGATATACAACCACAAATCGTGCGTATAATTTAGTTAGGAATAAACAATGAAATGTGTAATAGATAAAAGGTGATAAATTTACTGAGAAACAATGATAGATTAACCCTATCAAGACCAAGGTATTTTGATGGTTCATAGGCCCAAGGGGGGGGGGGGGGGGGGGGGGCACATTGTGCCCCCCTCCATATTTTTTTTTTTATTAATTGACAGATCACTTTCATATCTGGCATGATGATAGAGCAACTCAAGCTTTACAACTTGGTACAATTTTTTTCTCAAGGTCACCATATGGGGGCGCTATTTACAATTAAATAAAGAAATACATAGAAAAATGCACAGAATTCAAATAAAATCATTTTGACTCTCTAAAATAACAGTTTGATGATTGAAACTGGTTCAAATATGTTTTATGGTTCATTTATTGTTTATTCATCTATTTAAAATGTCAAAAGTTGCCCAATGGGGGCGCTTTATTATCTGAAATCAGAAAAATGTAATTTCGCCACTAGAGGGCGCTTCAGGTAATTAACTAAAATAATCTAATTTTAATAGTTTTTGTTCTAATTTTCACTGTTTAGGTATGTAAAGTGATTATACAATAATCATATTCTGTGAATTTCAAGGGATAAACTAATTCAAAGGATTAGAAATGTGAAAAAAAAAATCAAAGCGTATAGAAATGGCGTATAAAAGTTTGGTAGGGGGGGGGGCACATTGTGCCCTCCCCCTTGGTCTTGATTTTTAGTTTACAATCCACATAATTATGTACACTGGTTACAGAGATACAAGGCATCCGCGATGTTTTATATATTTATTTATTTATTTTTGTCACGTTGTGCGATACAAGGGCGATATATTTACATGTTATCATTCCAGACACAAGTTTATCTTTCCTCTTATTAATAAGGAACTATATCATTAGAAATAACGATTTTAATTACATTTAACTCATATACATAACCTGTAACATGTAAGATGTAAACCAAAAATACCATTGCAGACTTGTATTATGTTATTTATACATCATCATTAAAGGGGAAGGAAACCTTAGGAATTCATTAAATTGTACAAAACAGAAAAATCAAAGAAGCTGATCAATGAAATTTGAGAAAAAATTAATGAATAATAACAAATTTATGAGCATTTGAATGTTGTGATCACTACCGCTATGGGGATCCTCACATTGGCAACGGGCCCAAGATGTGTGATGTCATATATGAACAACTTCCCCATTACTTTTGTACATATTTCACTCAAATTTTCTTTTTTATTTATTCCGTTAGAAGATCTGAGATTCTTTTCATGGGAGGACATGTAATACAGGTTCACAAAATATAATCATGGGTGAAGAGTCTGTACAACCATTGGAATGAGGAAAAAGAGGTATTTTTAACATTTTTTTGTATGTCATATGGGAGAGTTGTTCCTGTGTGACATTACACATCTTGGGCCTGTTGCCAGTGTGAGGATCTCCATAGCGTTAGTGATCACAACATTCAAATGCACATAACTTTCTTATTATTTATTCAATTGTTCTCAAACTTTCTTTAAACTGTTTCTTTGAATTCTTTGTTTCATACAATTCAACTGAATTCTAGGGTTTCATTCTCCTTTAAATATTTAATAATTAGCCTCATTATGTAGTTCACATATTCCCAACAATTCATCAATTACATACACTTCTTGGCAATATTATATTTACAGGTGTAATATCATGTTGCAAGAGATTCACATTTATTATTTGACATGTTTGAAGGTATTCTGTAAAAAAAAATAATACAATTACAAAATATAAATTAAAAAAAAAAGGTAAATTATGAGTAAATGTGTCCTATTTTGTATTTTACACGAACTACCTGATGGGAAATACACTTGAAATTAGACAATGGTTATTATCACAGTCTTCTGTCATATCTGTTAAAGGTCTTTTGAGTTTTGGGTAAACCATGAAAACCTGAGGTCCTTTTCTTTTGAAGGTTGAAAATGAAAAGGACTTGTCAAAATATAGATTTACAAAAAGAAAGAAGATTATTTCATAAACTGTAAAACTGGATGACTGATTAATGTTTATATGTTTTTTTTTTTTTGTTTAGTTGATTGTCTTTATAAATGCTTTTTATGAACAATGGGACGAAAATGAAAAATGAACGTTAAGAAAAGGAGACGTATGGAAATCTGTAATAAGAACAATGCACATATTAAATATTAATTGCATGTATATTTAAAAAAGAAGACGTTAGTGTGATTACTATTATTTTGTTTCAATACATTTTATTTCAATTTACAAGTGGAAGTGTAAAGCTAATAAAAAATGCTGAAATAAAATATTATCAAAAGTCTATTAATTAACGATATTTTACAATCGATGTGAAATAATTTAAGAAAATGTATGAGAAGATGTATTAATAAACGATCCCCCTGAATCAACGACTTCATCAGTAGGGTTCGTAATCATATTCCCGTAAATGTGAGATCCGTGTGGACAATGTCCTGCGATTTTTGTTTCTTGGTAACAATTTGTACCCGGTGCCTTTGGATCGTCATAATCCGGGTCCATCGTTTTGGTCGTTCGGCTCATGTCCGGTTTAGCGTACAAGACATCAAGTTCATTAGGTAAGCCTTGAGTGCTTGAGTTCGTCAATAACCTCTCTCTTAGTGACTCCGATTTTGATAACAACGGTATTGCCAAATCGGACGGATGTTCATGTCCATTGGACGAAAAATGATGTGAGAACGACGCCGGAAAACTTGGGTCATCATATTCGGACTCTACTTTGTTAGTCTTTCGACCCACGTCCGGTTTGGCGTACAGGGCACCCATAGTATCAGGTAGCGATATTGCGGTCGCCAATGAAGAAGTAGTCGACGTCTTCAGTTTGAATTTGTCTCTACGATTCTTGGACGGGGAGAAGGTTACAAGTTGAGGGTCCAAATGATCCTTTGCAGTATCGCGAGGAATGCCAGTTGCACGATCACATCGATTGTACTGACCAGGGCTCTTATTTAAAGAACCGAGTAAAGAGCATGCAGCAGCACCCTCACAATCACCCACATTGGAGTTGCCTGAAATGTGTTCTTTACATCTACTTTCTGTCTCTGTGAATGTTCGCTTCAAAGATAGGCTATGATGTCCTTCTGAACGACACGAAACCTCTCCACGATCCAATGAACATTGCCTATCGATGGCCCCTGTTGATACAAATCCTGTACTATGTTGATTGGGTTGTTCTTGAATATCACTAGACTGGACATCATCATCTGCTGAAGGGATCGAATTAATTTCAATTTGACGATTTATCTTAGTTTTAGAGTGGTATCTATACTTTGCCAGTTGAGTGCGATAATATTGAGCAAAACCAGCAGCTAAGAAAAACATAACGGCAAGCACCGATAGAATCACTGCCCAGATTATGTGGATTTTATTATATTTCGAAGTCTCATCATTTTTTGAAGAAACCTCTGAACAGTTCGACATTTCAGTCAATAAAATTTGAGTAGGTGTAATGTCCTGAGTGGGTGTTATCTGTGAAGTATTGATGTCATTTCTCAAGGTTGTAACCTTTACGTACCTTGATACACACCTTGACTCTGATGACGAAGACTCCTTTGACACGGAAATATTGTTTTGTTGGTCGTTCGCGATGTAAAGATTACCAATACTCCATACATAAAATTCGACATCATTTTTCTCTGCACCGCAAAGAAAAGAAATGTGGTCATCCTTTACAACAAAGAAGTCATCTACATCAGTTTTTCCTTTGGAATCATTACCAGAATTGTACCACCACGACGTGGCGTTGCTAAGCTCCCCGACATTGCAACACTCCAGGGGAATTACATCGTGTATGTCTTCGTGCAATGAATAATGCTGGACCGAAATAAACGTACACGTCTTATTAAAGTTTCTTCTTCCTTCGTAAACAAGACATTTCTTCGGCATATAGTCTTTGTAGATGTTTTCGAGAGTCAAGTAAGCACTGATCTTGTTTGTTAAATTAAAAACTCCATCAACCTCCATCACAGGTGTCTCGTACTCATACACCACATGATCTCCTGCTACCAGTTGTGCTCGATCACCCACGTTCACTTGCACCCACTGACAAGACATCTGTAATCTCCCACTTTCTTCTTCAAATACCGTTGAACAAATAGGATCTGTAGCTTCAATGGTTACATTAAATACAACAATCGAACAAAGCGGTTGCATCCCCTGTAAAATCTTGATCACATGCTTTCCCGAGTCACTAGGTTCAGTTAACGCGATAGACAAATCAAAGGCGTTTTTGTCGGCTACTTTGGTCATTATATAACGTCCTTCCACAGTAGATACGTTACCGATGTATTCTAAAGACTGGTTGTCTAATCTAACCCATATAATGTTTTCTCTGGTCCATCCTAAAGATTGAGCATCGTTTAACTGGTCACTCATGAAAAATCTTAAGGAAATATTTTGTCCATTCAACGCGAACAATGTTTTTTCTTGCCTATCACCGCACCAGAAATCAGCTTTCTCACTGACGCTAATGTGGAAAATTGCTAGCATAATAAGGTATAACAATATGGCATAACGATTAGTTGGTAAAATTCTTCGAGACATGGTTAGAAGAGTCACAATACCAAAACATTCGTTTTTTAATGACCCCACGATCGACTTCAAATAAAATGAATTAAAGCTGACGTCATGTGTGTCAGCAGAATATCTTGATTAGGGTGTTGATGAAAACCACAGAGAGCAGAATTATATCGAATAAATAGTATCGCGAAATGAAAGCTTCTACACACTGTCCGACAAGGACGGGAGTAAAATAAGATCGTTCAATGGTGTGATCATTTATAAAAGGCAGTTTACTTGGGCAAGGAAGTGAATGAATAAGTATGATTGCTAACTAGGGAGGAGCCTAATAATATAATCAATATTAATTTACGAATTTCTGTCAATCTCCTGTTACCACTTTGTTTTAATATGATAGATATGACAATTGCGCCATCGATTGAATATCTCTATATCTAAATGGGCGGAGCTAAGATGATAAAATGTAAAAACAGGCGAACAAAACGCGTAATAAATCCTTCTCATCTTTCCCCAATAAAGCTTCAAAATGAATAATTATACAGAAAATTGCTTTTCATATTGAAACCAAGAGTCATTTACACTGCCCACGCATTTGACAGGCTTTCTTCGCGTTGGGAAGAAACCAATGTGATTGATGCATGGTTTAGTCGCGCCATTTAGCGGGAACATTAAGCAGACATGTCATTAATCATGTTCAATTGTTACTTCAAATTTTGTGTGGTTGGATGTCTCGGTCAACCTATAGCGCGAGGTGGAATTCTTGTTACTCGCACATTGTTTTGTTTCAGAGCATTTCTCGCTCAAGTTTGATGATGGCTTTATCCAACCCAGAGACTGGTTTGTGGATAGTGGTTCTTCAAGATTAAATCGTACAGAAATAGTATGATATTTGAGCGCTTGAACCGATTTCCACTCGTAATTGCACACATCATCTCTAGCAAATAACCGGTTAAGAAGAGCTTGGAAGAATAAAAAATATGCAAATGCATCCCAACATAGGTTCCTTCGTAACATGTTGAACAGTGGAACTGGATGTGAAACGTTGAATTGAAAAAGATCCCTCCTCTACGGAATCGTGGAATCTTATCGGAACCAATGATGTCTTTTCTTGTTTTGATTAGTTTTCAGATAATGTTGTCTTGTACCAAGAGCTATTACTAGACTGAAAATAAAACGCTTTTGGTCAAAGTGATAACTAAACCAAAGAAACGACGTTTCATTTTTATACAAGAATATCATTAATTTTCAATTTGAAAGGCACCTGTCTTTGAAACTGTCACGAGATATTCTTAATCATATGTTGAGTATTATTGAGTATAAACCGAAAATAGAATGGATTTGTGCCTAGTTATAACCAACCGGAAGGATCATTTTCATTAGCTTTTATTATGACAACGAGCTGCACATTAATAATTCATATATACAGGACTGGGATCAATACTTTAGAGATGCCTTCGATTGCTCTCGTATCAGTAAATCAATCACCGTTTTACTGCCATGACTTCACACGAATATTTGAATTAATTTATGTTCAAGAGTTTTTACACAATCAAGTACTTCTTTTCATGAAACTGAAACAAATCAAATGTTTCTTGGATTGTTAAACGTTTTGTCAAGCTCGTTTACCATTAGTAAATCAACAATAGTGAACTAACACGACATAAGCCAACAAATATTTCATTTTTTCCCCTTGTTAACGTAACAAAATAATAATCCGAATGTAGTCTTAGTCCCAAATAGTTATACTTCTAAATAAAAAATCTGAATAATTCAACAATGAAATAGTTATTAGTTAACATTTAAACAAATTCCTTGAGCTTTCACTAGAAATCTGAAGAAAAAAAATCTTCATAATATGTTACCCTGTATTTAAACGGAATGGTTTTGAACATTTCGTAGCTCAGGTAGCTAATACTGACATTTTCTCTAAATTTCTATGAGAAATTTATTTCTAATCGTTCAATACGGATAAGTGTTAATCTTTATCCTGGGTCAGGGAAATTTGGCTAAATGCAGCAATAGGAAACTTTGGTTCATCATAATATGACTCTAAAGTTGTCATTTCCTTTGTTATTCGGTTCATGTCAGGTAAAGCATATAAAGTGTCAAGGTTCGGTATCGGCTCCTGGTTGCTGTTTATCATCAAATCCCTAGAATGTCTGTTGGTTGATGAAGATGATTCTTTTATGCTGAAGGGGTCATCGTAAGCCTTATTATCATCTGTTTCTGGAGGGGAACATAGGAAAGCTTCTGAATCCCGATTCACTCTAGTCCCTGTACCGGTTGTTGTTGTCGAAGTACATTGTATATCATCTAGTGAATAATATGTATTATCCGGGTATGATGTTATTGAACCTTCTGCACCCATAATACATTGTCTGGTTGTATCTTTTTCAAATGAAATGTCACCTGTTAACTTTGTTGCATTGTCGCCGTGTTTGTAAATCTGTCCGTTACGTTTTCCGTCCAACGCTACCAGATTGTTTCGCGAAGGAAGAGCTGGAGGTGCATCTTGCCGGCGGTCGGAACAAAAGAACAAAGTGTCTTGGTTTGTACAACCATTCTTCTTGTTAGCTGTATGTTGTAGAGGAACCGTACTATCTTGTGGAGATTGAGTTGAGGAAAACACCATTCCTAGTGACTGTGCACCTCCGTTACCATTTGTTGCCGTAGTAGCCCCGAGGGATGCTTGAGACGATTCTTCCTGAAGACGATACTGCTCTTTGACCGAGAAATTTTGCCAATATCTCCAGAAGCAACTACCAATGCCGAAAGTTAATGCCAATACAGATAGCACCACTACCGAATAAAGCACTGTGTTACTTATGTTACCACTTTGGTCGTGCTGGTTCGAACAAACAGGCAGAGTCGATATTGTAAGACTTGTTGTTTTGTTTGACATATGGCTTATAGTTGTGAGGTCCTCCATGGTTGAATTATTGTCTAATACATAATCACAACTTAAATTCGCAACAGACGATATATGTCCCAAATGTGAGCCTGCGGGAACAGCAATGAGGCAATCCTGTTTTTCTTGAAGATTTACATGCGTAATTCCACCTATTTCCGTTTCGAAATTATCCTTATCTTCACCACAAAACAGAAATATGTCTTCAAAATCAGTAGTAACCCTCCCAACTGTAGAATTAAGCGGCATATAACTTCTCCCATTACTGTACCACCAGGATATAATTATTGTGTCTTTGAAAGTAGGGCTATAAAATAAAGCCGTATTTGTTTGGTAATTTGGAAAAGTATATGATTCCATCTTAGGAAACGTACAGGATTCGTTTACTGTGGTCCTACCATTTTTGCGGAAAACAAGGCACTTGCTTGGCATAGTCGTTTCTTTAGAGATTCTTTCAACATAAAAGAAAACACTGAATTTATTAGTCAAATTAAAATCGACATCGGCATTGATTCTTGATGTTGCGTATTCATACACCACCTGATCTTCTGCTACAAGTTGTGCTCGATCACCTACGTTCATCTGCACCCACTGACAAGACATCTGTAATCTCCCACTGTCTCTATTCAAGAGTGTAGAACAGACTGGAGCTGTGCCTCCAATGGTTAAATTTAGGATTAAAATCGTACAAAGTAATTGTGGCCCGTTGTGAATTTTGATGACATGTTGTCCTGAATCATTTTGTTCAGTGAACGTGATTGTCATTTTAAACTGTGTCCCATTTACCACATCGCTTATGATATATCGACTAGGATCAAGGGATGTATTGGTGAAACATTCCAATGAGCTGTTTTGCTGTTTTTCACAAGATGCATCTCCTTTTGTCCAAACAAAGGATTGAGTTCCACCAATTTCATCTTTGAGGGTAGAGGTTACGGAAATATTTCGTCCGTTAACGACGTTCAGTGAATCTTCGTGCTTTCCGTTACACCATAAAGTTTCATCTTCAGAAAGGGCCAGATGGATAAAACATTGTAAAGTACAACAAAAAAGGAACATTCTTCCTCGAGACATGACGATTCCCTGAAGTGTTGACATGCTCAATTAAAGTTCTTGAATATTGATATATATGACCTCTAAAAGTAAGGTGTTAGCAAACAAATCTAATAAGGCTGAAGTTTGAACTCACGTTAAAAAAAAAATATTTAAATCAAATGACTGTGACCGATGTTTCATAACTGCAATAGTGATAGCAAAAGCAAAGAGAATATAGAGCTCAGCATTAACAATTTACTATTCCAAAGAGTAGGGGCTTCATGAAATTATTCTACCACTTAAGCACCAGACCTCAACAAAGAGTTCGAAAAGAGCTATTGATTAAAAGGCAGAGACAAACATTAAGTAACCGTGGTAACGGGGGAGGAGTCATTCGGAGCTATTAAGAATAAGCAATAAAGTTAGTTGACAATCTAAAGTGCTATTCATGTGCAGTTCAAACGATTATATAAGGAAAACATAAATCATGGAGAAATTAGAAGACAAGGAAATAACACTTCTATGTGTGTTTCGGTTCGAAGATAATAGTTTCTAATGATTTGTACTCTCACCTCATCCATAACTTTGATTTATTATTTTCTACTCTACAAAAGGTCCAAGGATAATGGTTTAACCAATACAAAAAATAAAAAAAGCAAAAAAAAAAAAAAAAAAAAAAAAAAAAAAAAAAAAAAAAAAAACAACGATTGAAAGAAAGTTCATGGTGTTATTTAGAAAACGTCAAACGCACATTTTACATTGCGGTTGCAATCGATTATCGAGCAAAGATTTATAATACTGAATAAATTGATCGAATACTTTCTGGTTCGTTTTCTAGACAAGGTCTTTTTCCTTTCAAAGTTACATTGATTAATGTTGAGTTATTTTTTTCTTTGTGTTACAAAAAGAAATCTACACTAATTAAGCATTGGTCTCGGATGTTATTCAGTCTGAGCATGTAAAGCGTACGTAAATAAGGTCAACTATAAAGGGGAAAAATGAATGATATTATGATAATAAAGCCTTTCATGATATAGTGTTATTGTAAGCCTACGTTTTCCCTTAAGTTATTTTCTCAAACATTCGCATTCAAATTGCACATTGTTTAATTAAAAGCCTGGGTATTCATATAAACGTCGCCGCTGTGTGTCATTTCATCTGTAGGGCTGGCAACATTGTTGTCGTAAACATGGTCTGTGTTAATTACCGATGAAAACAGGCTATTGTCCTGAACCGGGGTGCTTTGGAAGATGTCACCTTCAGGAATTCTTGGGTCATCATAGTCCGACTCGGAGGACGCCATATTCTTGGTTTTCCGGCTCAGATCGGGTTTGGCGTACAACGCATCTAGGTCAGGTATTGGTAAGCTCCTAGGCAACATACCCTCTGTCTTCTGTTGGTCCAACGACGGGAACAACTGATTCCCTTCGTGCGGTTCATGGCGATTTGTATTCGAAGGGATGCCTTCGAAATCATCCATTGCACAATAAGTAGTGTCATGATAAGGGGTGCTAACTAGACGGTCCATAGGTGTACTTCGTTGACCAACATTTGGATAACTGCCACCTGTCTTGTCTCTAGACTCGTGTATAACCATTTTCTGGCGTGAAGGTAGTGTTGGGGGTACATCTAGCTGTCCAGAACATGATGCCACGGTCTCTTCGTCTGATGGACGTTGGTTAAAAACGGCTCTCGGAGATCTGGCATCCGTGTGTCGTTGAGGTGTTTGAGGTACCAATTGTGTCATTTCCAGACCTCCAGCGTTGTCCTCTTCGCGAGCAATCGAATCTCTCTGCGGACCATTCATCGTATCGCTTCTCACTTGATGTTGGTGCTTCTCTGGAATGCCGTAGTGGCACTTCGCAATGCAAGCGCCAACACCACAAGCAAGGGCTACTAATGTAATAGCTGCCACTGCTATCAAAATTATGTGCATTGTAGGGCTATTTGACTCGTGTGGCGCTGATGGAGAGGCACAAGTTTGGTGTGCAGGGTGTGTAGTTGTTACATCGTGATTTAAAGACTTGGTTGAAAAGTTCATGGTGAGGACTTCACATCTTAGATCCCTATTACGAGGTTTACGTGTAATATCTGCTATCCTCATCGTATGTCCGTATTCAATCTGTTTTCTCATATCAAGACTTTCAATTTTTAGCACATTGATAGTTGATAGATCTTCCTCTATCATGTCTTTTCCACAGAGGAACAAGAACATTCTGATAGCCTTGCTCGTATTGTTAGTTAGTCGTGTAGAATTGATCATGAACTCATTGCCTTCGCCGTCATATACAAGTGTAATTGGGTCACTTTGATTCGTGACGCAACATTCAAATTCAAAAAGATTAGAGTAATTAGTAAGAATTTGACGTGCTTCTACAATGGGGAATCGACATGTTTCATTCGACTTTCCTTCCTGATGAGAAATCACGCATGAATCGGGCACATTCGATGTTTTCTCAACAACAATGTTCTGAAGAGTGTTGTGGGCACTAAAGCTATGTGTAATGTTACAGGAACCGTTACAATCTAAATTTCCAATGTGATGTCCGAATACGATGTTGTTGTCTACTACGAAGTGTGCCCGATCTCCTTCGTTCACTTGCACCCATTGACAAGACATTTGTAATTTCCCGTCTTTTTGGTCGAGTTGTGTGGAACATACTGGCGTTGGAGTTTCAACAGTTAGATTCATTAACAGGGCTGTGCATAATATCTGTGCATCCAAATTAACTGTGATGACATGATAGGCGGTATCATTCTCGTCCATGTAATCGATGAAAAGATCAAATACGGTGTCGTTGTTGTTCACTTTCCTCAATTTGTAACGCGTGTCATCAACATCTTCACTATTCCCAGGCTTGTATACTAAAGAATGATTTTTCCACTTGACCATTATTGTCTCTTCCTTAGTCCACACCAACTCTTGGACATCGAGTAACGGATCCTTCAAATAAAATCTCCGGTAAAAATTATGTCCGCTAACAGCGTCAACTGATTCTTCTTGCTCTCGGCCACACCAGAATAGGTTTTCTTCAGCAAATGTGACGTTGCAAATAACGAGCAAAGTAAGCAAATACAAAAACATCTTCTTTCCAACACATACTCTAAGGAGAGACATTTTGAAAAAGTTCGTCGACGATAACAAAAAACCGAAATCTTTATTGCAACATTGAATTTTACAAGGATGTTCATTCACGAATAAAGTAAAGAATGGGGCTATGAAGTTTAAAAATCGAGAATGGCATTTAATGATATTTTGAGTCGTTCACTTACCTTTCTCGATAAGACTAAACAACGAACCGGAAGTGGTTGATGATTTACAGAATAAGTTTAACTGGATGAAAGCTATTGTGAATCCAAAATTGTAAAAATAAAAGGCTGAAAAGCAGGCGTCCAATCAAATCACGAATTGCGTTATAGGGCGGAGCTTCGTAAAAGACCATTTTTCACGACAGTCTTATCAGCTCTAAAACATAACAGTTTATCCCAAAGTGAGCGAAGTGGTGGTAATACCAGCAAACGCAATTCCCATTAACGAAAATCATCTCCAGCGATCAATGAGTCCATGTCTCTCGAAGTTAGTGTGTCATTAATACAAATCAATATCTAAATCTACTTCGATCGATCTCCGTCACGGATTATTTTTGGTTTTATGAAAGCAAAAGTACACTAGATTTATTTTTTCCTTTGAATGATTAGCTTATAAGTGGATCTTTGTGTAAATATCACATTCATAAACTAAATAACGAGAGTTATTAATCATCTAAAGATGACATTGAGCAAAAATGAAACAATTTTATTGTTGTGATCATAATATTGATTTGAGTGGTGCTTTTGACCAACATACATTGATAATTCAATTCAATTCATTTATTTTCAATATACATTAAACAAGGACAAATACATTCAATTACGATAGTAAACTAAGCATAAAATACACAAAATCATATATGGCACAAATATAGAGAATACAAATACAAATGTGTGGAATTTAGCTAAGGCCAAATACCTTTTAAAGGCAAACCTAAAACGGTTGCAAATAGAAGAGAAAATATTACAATAAAAAGGGACTACCCTATAGAAAAAAAAAAAAAAAAAAAAAAAAAACCGAAAAAAAAAAACCAAACAAACAAAACAAAACAAAACAAAAAGAAAACGGCTTCAAGAAATATCATACTTTACGTTTAAAGGAGTTTAGAGAAGGGCAAGATTGAAGGTCATTGGGTAAATTATTCCAGAGGGTGGGTCCAGCATTTTCGATTTTAGTTGGTCACGGTGAACAGTTATATCTAAAATTTGGCGACTAAAATTTGTCAGACTTTCTGGTAATGTAACTATTTATAAATATAATTTACACAAATAAATCATTATAAAAAGAGGGAAGAGAATTATGAAGAAATAAGTACATTAAAGTTGCAATTTTATAATTGTTTATATTACAAACAGATAGTAAATTAGGTTTTTTTTTAACAATGATTGTGTACTCGATTTTTTTTTTTTTTTTTTTTTTTTTTTTTTTTTTTTGGGGGGGGGGGGTGGTAATAGCTCTTACTGCACGTTTCTGTAAGACAAGTGATCAGATAGATAAACTATTACACTGCAGTTACCCCAAAGTATATTGAAATTTAAAGAGTCAAAGACGATTTAAAATGGTTTATTAAATGGCTGATAAAATGTGGGTTGATCAACATGTTTACATGTTGAAATGGGGCGCCAGGAATGTAATGTACGCATTCATTGTTGACCCAGTTCTATTGAACCGTTGGCGCGCCCGGAATGTAACATACGCGGGTATTTTATCACATTGTTGACGCTTCCTGCGTAAACAGGTGGTTTATGCGGATTGGAATGTGCGCGTTTATATCTGCAACGCTTACAAACAGCGGATGATAATGCATCATTCTTCGTCGTGGTTTGCTTGTGATAGGACACTTATATGTTTGAGTGGAAAATTTGGAAGTGTTTTCGGAATGATAGCACTGGAAATATGGATATTAGGTGGCTACCTGGTGGTTGTGCATGTATTTGGTGGACTGGGATTTATAACACTGGGATAAACAATAAATGGTACCTGGTGAGACTGGATTATAGTGCTTCAGTGTGAGGCTCTACACACCAGTATTTCAGACACGTTAGCTTCCAGACGCCGGAGGAAAATACGAGAAAGACGAGTTCAAGCTGCTTATGGCAGGTCGTAGTACATTTTCCTTTTGTTCATTTTAGTAGTTACAAAGTGCTAAGTAACGCTTTGTTCCAGTAAGCTAACTGTCTCAAAGTAAATTATCATTAGAAGATGATTGACCTCCAGGTGTTAAGCGCTATCTAAAAACAATTAGATATTTAGGCTATATATAGGCCTAATGTACTGAATGATTCTGAAATTCATTGGAAGTGAATAATTGGAAGTGAATAATTCACTTGACCAAATACGCAAGGTATTTGCTATTTGTCAATTAAGATAGACATGTAGGCCTATGCCAAAAGATTATGGTGGGTTCTATTAACCATCAGTTCAATGATAATGTTAAATTCATTGGATTGATTTGGGAAGCTTTGGACTACAATGTGCATGATCGTAGGAAAGAACAGTTGGAAATGGGAGTGAAAGAGATTGAAAGTCTCGAGTTATGATACATTATGTAGTCCCACGCCACGTTGGCTTTTCGACTCGGCAGCAATGGCTGCAGTCAATACAGGTCTAGATGGAAACTTGTTACCTACATTTAGGCAATTGAATAACACTAGACCATATTCGAGTGAATATTTCGGGCTAATTTTTGCTCTAGCCCATATTCTAACAACTTATGAATCCTTTGCCTTAGGGTAGGCCTAGGCACTTTAAAAGAAATGGCCTTTAATTTGGAATTATGGCATTAAAAAATTCCTTTAAGGGATTTGATGGATAAAGTTGGGTATGTTAAGGATTTAACATAAAAATGTATGGATAAATGAATTAAATAAAAGAAAGGAAATACGTAACTTTGCAGAGGCTTGCAAAACAGTGACCTAGTATGGAGCCTTACTTTGTAAGTGCATATTTTATAACGAGTCAATTATGGCCATTGGCTGGAATTGTTGACAATCATTTTTAAGCAATGCAAGACAGATTCAATGATATTCTTTCGAACTCAGAATTGCGCCCAGGTGTCTTTTTGTTGTCTTTGCAGACCATTGCAGTGATCAGAGCTATCATTTGGTTTGGAGAACCCAGAGCACCAGTGGATGTGCTGGTTCGGGCTAAAAGTAGCCTAGTGGAAGCCTGGCCGTGGATAAGAGGAGGTTTATGGCGCATATCATTGATAGATCGTATAGCACAGTGAAGCAAGCCTGCAGGATGCCTTGCCTACTACTACAGTACCAGTAGTTTGTGCTCGAGTGGAGCCAAGTTCTAGGGAGCCGCTTACATAGGAGGAGTCCAGGCTGAAACGTATATTGGAAGTACGTAGGGGTGAACGCATATTTTAGAGCAATTGGACAGAAAGCTGTCGAGATGAACCCGCATGTTTGAGCTTGCTGGCCTTGGCTGGCGTCAAAAATATGATTAGGAAGCGGCACATCCCTTTAATGTGGTGCCGAATGGTAAGAGCACCTACAGGACAGTCAAGCACTTGCTAGCAAGTTTGGAGAGACAGAATTAAGCAAGGATGTAATCGCTATTGTGAATCTGTAAAAGAGCCTATGTCTCACTCGATCATGTTCTCTCAGATTCATGGGAGTGCTGCCTCAAAAATAAATGTAATTTGGATAATCTCAGAACGCACGTGAAACAAAACATGTTGAAATTACATTAACCACAAAGGTTTAATACGATTGGAAAAACTAATTATTATGAATGGCTATATAATGGTGTGCCTTATAAGAGGCGTTATGTCTTGCCTTTCAAAGATTTCAGCGGAGTATTTTACATACAATGTTCAGCGTTTATTGTTGCATTGTAGTATAACAGGTGCTTTATTTATACAAACATATTCATGTAACTCCAATACTGGTGTAACCTTCTTAAGGGAT
>CALNVZ010000218.1:25800822-25857350 GCA_940671915.1 Paracentrotus lividus
ATTTAAGACCAAATTCCTTTCCCTTCCTCTCTCCCTTTCCCCCTCCCTAGCTTTCCCCCCTTTTTTTTCCCTCTCTCTCTTTTCCATCCCTTTTCCCCCCATCTCCTTTCCCCCCTCTTTTCGGCGCCCCCTGCGAGCCTACCCGGGGGCCCGTAAAGCGCCCCCCCCCCCCAAAACGTGCATGAAATGCCGAGAACGTTTACCGCGGAAGGATATTTTCTGGCACCAAAATGGCGGTGCACCCAAAAAAAAAAAGGAAAAGAGAGAAAGAGCACAAAATGACCCTTAAACTTTGCGCCAAGCCGATCTTAAATTTAGGGAAAACACCAAACCTATAGAGCACCTCCATAAATCCCCTCTTCTATACGGTCAGTGACGGTGCAGGTGCAGGCAAAAGATTCAAAAGCCACTTCCTGCTCATTATAAAGCGTAATATTTTGAATACACTAGGACTTTCTCTATAAAAGACACCGACAAAGGCATGTGTATACTATTAGATCGCTATTTTGGGATTAACTCGGCGGCATTGATAAAGACATGACAAGTTTCTTTTGAATTTCGGGTGCTCACAATAAATTCAGAGCGGCGTAGTCGTCTAATGCGGCGGTCACAACTCATCGTAGCCTACGGGGCACGTGCCATCGACGTAGCCTGCGTTGCATGTGCAATGCACGCACAGGTCCTGGGTCAACTTCTGCGATTCCTGCGTTTCTGTAGTAAGGGTATTGTAAAAACATCGTGAACGTCGTACATGCATTGTACCTGCGAGGTACCTCCGCTGCACGATTTTTCTACGAAATCCGTCGTAGAGAGTTGCACGTCGAAGGTACGGCGAGTTGTGACCGCCGCATAATTGAAAAAGGAGAAGCGCTGATCCTAATTGGGGAATTACTAAAACGGTGATAATGGTGGTATCTCACTTCGCGGAAACTACTTTGAAACTATTTAGGGTGCTATCTCACTTCGCGGAGACGTCACCGGGACAAAATATAAATTTCGTCTCCGCGACGGATAAATAGTATAAGAGACGTCTCCGAGACATCTCGGAGACGTCTCTAATACTAATTATCAGTCGCGGAAACAAAATTTCTATTCTGTCGCGGAGACGTCTCCGCGAAGTGAGATAGCCCCCTCGCGGAGACGTCTCCGCGACAGAATAGAAAAATCGTCTCCGCGAGGGATAAAAAGTATTAAGAGACGTCTCCGAGACGTCTCCTGAATTTTGGAGACGGATTTTTAAACAAAAATTGTCGCGGATTCGTCTCCGAGACGTCTCCTCAGTCCCCGCGACGTTTCATGAGTCGCGTACACTATGTTGAGTTTCCGCGACTCATGAAACGAGTATTCCACACAATAATTAAATTTGCCAAAAAGTTCAAAGTATTATAAAATCGTACAGCAAAACCCCACCCAACCAAAAACAAAAAGAAAACATACAGTCCTAGGATACTGCAAAATGTCAATGTGGTCTAAAAAAGTATTATGACTTCTATTTACTAGATGAGTATAGCCATGTTAACGTAGAGGACGCTATTACAGAAACCTTGAAGATTGAAACTAAAGAAAAGAAGTGCAAATTTTTACGTAATTCAATAGTGCGTCCTTTAGCGTTCTTACGATATGAAAAGACGCCAAGCGTTCCCCAATCAAAGGTTGGACGAGGGATTAGCAGATCGGTTGATGAATGCACGGAGTGCGGCGAAGACGAGCCACGCCGCTCTAGAATGGGTCATTACCTTTTGGGAACGTACCTAATACGTGCACGTATATCTACAAAGCACTGCTTGGCAGACAACCAACAGATACCTCACTCACATACAGGACATATTCCCATGTGACTGGAAGACCATTGGACATTATGATCCACAATCATCTTCCGACTTAACCAATTGATGGGAAGTTTTTATCAATGAAACCCTTCAATATACTGCTGGATTCGTGAAATCTGATAATTTTGGCATGAAAAAGTTGCATAACATAAAAATGGACCTTACAGCTGTTGGATGATGGCAATCTCATTGAAGAAAATATTTAAAAATGTGTCTTCGCAAAGAGACTTTCAAACAGTAACTGGAATGATTGTGAGAGGAGCTACAATATTATTAGTTAGTGAATGGTTACATGATTTCCTGAAATAACAGGTGGTTGCAACTTGCAACTGGAATTACATGTAATTGTCATTAAAAAAAACATATACGCCATTCCATCAAAAGGTCCGGAAAGGGGAAGGGTCAGCAACTAAACCTCAAATTATCTTTTGAATGTGGAACGTGATAGTTATAATACAAATATTGCTTTGTGCCATAAGTGATGTAATTCTTTATCATGAGGTTATGTTTAGACTGCAAATAGTTATCATTGTGAGCAGTCTGATGATTTATAATGATAAAAAAGAAAATGTAAAATAGGAAATTATATATGTCTTAGGCGCCTTCTCCATTCAAAATGCGTCAGTCTCCCGTGGGTTCCTGATCCACCCCGGGAAACATCCGGCTTTCAGATTTTAACATGTTTAAGGAGTATTAAGATTTCGGGATTCTATTCTAAAGCTGATAAATCGGCGTTTGGAACAAAAGATGCTGGAAACTGACACCTTTTGGATGGAGAAGACGCCGTAATTGTTGGTCTATGACAAATCTGTCAAGAAAATCAAATTTTTATTGTAAAGAGGTGTTAACAGGTTAATAATGTAATCAAGAGAATTGAAATATTCCAGGACAGAGTAACAAAATGTACATGTATTGACATTCAGTGTTATAGCATAAATCCAGGAACCTTTATTTGTACTGCGCGTCCCCCCCCCCAAAAAAAAAAAATAATAATGATAATAAAAAATATCCCTCTGTTTGGGCGCTAAATAACTTCTATAATTAAGAATTATTGCCAATTTCATGTGCATATTTCAAAAGCCCACATGATTCTGCGATTACTGTGAAAATGTCAAATGTTTCCCTTTATTGGTTTTGAATACACAGGCTCTTTTGTAAGAGTAGTAATTTTTAGCCCATTCCAAGTTTGATGAAAAGGAATACATTACAAAAATGCCATGCATTATTCTGTGCTTCACTATTATTTCAGTTTAACAAATACTGTGATGTTCATGTTTTTGTTTTCAAGGAGCAATGCTATGTATAATTGGCCATGAGTCTAGACTAGTTTACAATTCGAGTCTCGGGAGTCGTGAAGACGTCTCCTGAGTCTCCAGGGAAGTGTGTGGAAATTAAAATAAAAGGTCTGAAAATTCTTTTAAAAATTCCAATCGCTAGCTGCTGCTGCAGTCCAACTGACATCGTTCAATACTCTTTTGTCTACAATACCCCATTCACCATGGTTTTCAAATTTATCCCGGTGCTGTCGCGAGACTGCAACACCGCTTTAAATGCATTCACGGTGGAAAAGTTATCCCGGGATAAATTTAATGTACCCATTCACAATGCAGAGTCTGATTTTTAATGCCCCCCTCCCTTGACAAAATAATTTCATTTCTTTGATTTTCTTTTTCTCTCACCTGTCATTATTTCCTCTGTATTCTTTGCTTTTCTCCCACTTTTCTTTTCTTTTCTATAATTTTTTATGTATTTATTTGTTTTTCTCCTTCTTTCCTTTTCTTTTATATTATTCTTATGTATTTCTTCTTTTTCTCATCTTTATATAGTATTTCCTCATTTCTTATGCATTTATTTGTTGTTCTCCTTCTTCCATCTTCTTTTTCATTATTTCGTATGTATTTCTTTGTTTTTCACCTTCTTTCCTTCTCTTTTGTATCATTTCCTGTGTATTTCTTTGTTATTCTCCTTCATTCTCTCTTTCTTTTTTTTCTTTCTTTTTTTTAATAATTTCTTATGTATTTTTTTTGTTTTTCATTTCTTTCTTTTTCTTTTCTAACATTTCTTATGTATATATTTTTGTGTTTTATCCTTCTTTCATTCTCTTTTCAGGAAATTCTTATGTATTTCTTTGTTTTTTATCCGAAGTGCTGTAGCGGTAGGGCCTGTCCCAGTGCTCTAACTAAGGTTTGAGTGCAACAGTTTATCGCGGTGTTATAGCTGAGCGAGGTTATCCCGGGATAAGGCAACACCGCTACAGTCACTGGGCAATCCCACGACTGTATAGGTGTTTGAGGCCACTGTAAATAGAGTACTAGTGATACAAAGGAATAGTCCGCTTAATCGTATTGACAATTCACTCTGGAAAGAATTGCGTAAACTTGGTATAGCCAAAATTTACACAAGAAGAGGGGGCAGAAAGAGGAACCAGAGACTCAAGATAGACAAACCGAAGCAGATCCCAACACGCATCAATCGGAAGACTACATCATGTCAGTCTTGTCGTATTCCCGTGCTAGACCGGAAGCGTGTTCTTACGCCCGGTCAAATATCTGAACCTGAAATTAGAAAACCATCAGCATGTACACCATTATCCCTATGGAATGCAAGATCTTTGAAAACCAGAGGTAAAGCCACTGCACTTTGTGACTTCTTGATATCCAATCGTGTCGAAATCTTCGCTATCTCCGAAACCTGGCTGACTGATTCAGACAAGGATAATGGTACTTTCGCCACTCTATGGAGTACTCTGCCGAACTATGACATTTTCCATTTGCCACGGTTTAATGCCAGAGGTGGAGGTGTTGGGGTCTTCATTCACAAGGGCTTTGACGTATCAGCAAATGCAAGGTCTGACTTTTCATCATATGAATATCTTGACCTCACCGTTTCTTCAGCAGGTACATGCTACCTTCGTCTAGTGATAGCCTACCGCCCTCCTGCAAGTTAAAAAAAATAAACATACACTATCAGAGTTTCAACGTGAGTTCTCTACACTCATCGGGGTACTTCAATCGACGAATCAAAAAATTTTGATTGTAGGAGACGTCAACTTTCATGTTGATGACATCACAAATGCAGCAGCCAAATCCTTTTTGGAGATGCTGGACACTACGGGACTTCAGAATCATGTGGACTTTCCTACACATCGAAGTAATCATGCACTAGATTTGATCATCTCAAGGAAGCAAGATACCGGCCTTGTCTCTGACGTATCTGTCGACCGGTCTCTACCATCAGACTACTCTGCATTGTGCTCCATAAACATCGGACGACCTCAAGCCATCCGCCACACTATCAGACGTCGGCCCTTGAAGACTGTCGACCTTGAAGACATGAGACGTGACATAATTTCGTCACAACCCTCCTAGATGTGCGCAAGATCTTTCAACATTGTACGACAACATCCTTGGAAAAATCTTGGACGACCATGCGCCGTTGGCTGATAGAGCTGTTGTCTTACGCCCAAACACCCCTTGGTTTACACAACAACTCCAACAAGCGAAAAAAGAAAGAAGGCGTCTTAAAAGACGTGCCCGTAAAAGAGGTTGCTTACAGATTGACAAGGAGCAGTGTCGTCAGTATGATAAACTTCTGATCTCGGCCAAGAGGCTGTACTTTCAGGAGAAAGTGCAAGATACCAACCAGCGGCAGCTCTTCCAAGTTGTGAACGGACTAAAGGCGGGCTCACACGATGCGACTTGCTGCGGTGCGATTTTTAAGGAAAACTTAAATAACATTTGATACAAACCTTCAAACAAGGACATTGATACTATCCAAAGTTGTGGGTATTCTTATGAATACCAAAATTGAATTTCAAGGCGATTACGAACCCACTTCTCAAATTGTTTCCAAATCGCAGTGACGTCACTGCGGTCTTGCGATTTTAAGGTAATTTGACCTTTACTCCTAATTAAAGGCTCGCATCGGAACAAAATTACTATTACATTGTTCCTTTACAATTTTTTCCTCTCATAAGATAACTTTGCATGTTTCAAATGTCGCATTATAATGCAAACTACCATTTGTTTAAAAAATCACACCGCAGCAAGTCGCATCGTGTGAGCCCGCCTTAACATCTCTCAACCGTAACACAATTTGCCAGATCACTCATGTTCTCTCCAACTAGCAAGACAGGTTGCACATTTTTTCCAATCCAACATCGAATCTCTCCGTGTCAAGTTAGACCAGCAGGTTTACGATGATCTATCCGTGGATCTATGAGACTCATGTGGAAATACGATGTCAGACTTCACCTTACTTACAGAGGCTAATGTGGAAAACATCATCAAGTCGGCATCCACATCGTCATGTGAACTGGATCCAATTCCGGCATCTCTCTTGAAACAGTTCTTACCTGAGCTAATAAGCAAATAATCACCGTTGACCCAAATGATGGGAAGTCTATCACTTCCCAGGCAAGCTGGATAAGCTATCTCCTCCGAAGCTGCAAAGCTGAGGAGAGATAGCGTGTACAGCTTGCCGTGGAAGTGATAGACTTCCAATCATTTGGATCAAGAGGTGATAATTTGCTTTATATTCCACATCTGCAACATTTTAAGAGTACGGGGTAAACCAATATTTTTGTTAAAAATTCAAGGTTTCCTTGATCCTTAAAAAAATCAACTCAAGTCATCGATGACTGCGCTTGTAATTGTAACATAAAAGCGTACAATGACAATGACAATGACAATGACAATGACAATTTATTGATCCCATGTCGCCATAATTGGTATTGGATATAAACATGGATTTTAACAAGAAAATTTATCAACACTATTTACAATATATACACAAAATAAATAAATAATAAGAAAAACAATACAATCATGAAAATACACTTAATTATGAAATACATATTAATAGATCCTTCAACAAGAAGGAAAAATGAATATTATAAGTAGATAAATTAAATAGAACATATGAAAGTATAGTACTTGGAAATCTCGATGCCCCCCCCCCCCGATCCTGCCTTCTACAAGAAGGAAACAATGATATAAGTAATTAGATAAATGAAATAGAACAGGTGAATAAGAATATAGTACTTGAAAATCACGATGCCCCTCAGGCCCTGCCTTCTATACAAGAAGGAAAATGAATTTTAGTAAGTTCAAATGGGCTGAAGTGATTGTGACGTAACAAAGGAATTTAGATAAATGAATTGTTACGTCACAAAGGAATATGTCGCTGCATGTGATGGGAAAAAACGATAGTACAAAAAACCCGAGTGACAACGCACTTTTTTTTCGCGCATCCTAAAAATAATTGATGACGCGTTATGGCTCTAAATGCTCTTTGGTCCCACGGTGGTAAATATTGCCCCATGTAACTATGTATTAATTTAGCATTGTCAAACATCAATAGAAATCGAGGAGAAGATTGGGTAGCCTGGTGTTTACTACCAGTGCGAAGGAAATTTGTTCTATTTTCCAATTCCAGCACCAAAACTATACCGTAGCCAGCTCCTTTTTAAAAATAAGGAAACATCAATAGCGCCATCTATGGCCAGACAAAGTCCATCCCCTAAAGCAGTGAGAAGGACCCATACCCTGCAGGAAGGAATGTAGTCCCAATCTGAACAGTTATATCTTCCCCATTTGGGCAAAGGAAATTCCAGGGAGGGCCTTTCTAGAATTGGTGCTGGATATTGTATTCTATTCATACTTTTACGGTAATCCCTTCTACAAAAATACATATTTTGCCTTTGGGTTGGCTTGCCTGGATATTTTTTTTTCCTTCAAGTAATTAGGCTCGTGCGGCCCTATGGGGCGCTGAAGTGGTCAGCGAAACTAAAAAGTACCATCACTACGAGTGATGATTGATGATGGGGAAAACTAAAAGTTATCACGTGACTGCCTTTTGACCAAACCTATTGCAACATTCTTAGTATGTGGAATATAATTCCAGTTATCACGAGATTAGTTAATGAGAGCCTTCAATCTGGAATCGTTCCATCGTCTATGAAAGACTCCATCATGATGCCACGACTGAAGAAGACGGGATTGCCGCTGCAGGATCTCACTAGCTATAAACCTGTTTCAAACATGAGCTACGTTGGCAAAATTTTGGAAAAGGCTGCGGTTCTACAGATTCAAGAATACCTGGAGTCGAATGGACTTTACACAGCCACACTGTCGGCCTATAGACCATATCACAGCGTCGAAACTGCCCTGACAAGAGTACACCGTGACCTTCTACAAGCTCTTGACAACCGAGAAGACGCCATCCTTGTTCTATTGGACTTTACGGCGGCTTTCGATACCATTGACCACCGAATCCTTCTGCGTCGACTAGAGGAGCGCTATGGCTTCTCGGGCACCGTCCTTCAATGGTTTACTTCATACTTGAGCAACCGAAGTCACGTGGTTAATGTTGAACATGACAAATCTGATACCATCAAGGACATCTGTGGTATTCCCCAGGGATCGGTAACAGGTCCTCTCCTGTTTACCCTCTATAGCGCACCCATTAAAGATATCATCAGGCTACATGAACTTGAATCGATGATCTATGCAGATGATACCCAGGTGTATGTCACTTTCAAACCAACAGAGTGTGATCTTGCTGTCGGAAGATTGAACGCCTGCATCAGGGATATTCGATCCTGGGCTAATAGGAACTTTCTCTCAATCAACGACAAGAAAACCGAAGTAGAGTATTTCACATTTAAGTTCCAGGAAGCAAGACGCCTCACCTCGTAGTCAGTCGTAGTTGGGGAAGCGGTCATAGTGCCTAATTTTGAAGCGAGAAATCTCGGAGCGAACTTTGACCAACATTGGACTATGGCCTCACATGTATCAAAAATTTGGTAAGCAACCGTTATTCCGAAGGTTCGTCATTCCGAAGGTTCGTCATTCCGAAGGTTCGTTATTCCGAAGGTTCGTCATTCAGAAGGTTCGTTATTCCGAAGGTTCGTCTCTCCGAAAACGAAATAGGGTTTGTAATTCCAGAAGATTCGTCGTTCCTAAAAACGAAATAAGGTTCATTACTCCGAAGATTCGTCATTCCGAAAACGAAAAAGGGTTTGTCATTCCGAAAACAAAATAGGGTTTGTAATTCCGAAGATTCGTCGTTCCGAAAACGAAATAAGGTTTGTTACTCCGAAGATTCGTCATTCCGAAAACGAAATAGGGTTCGTCATTCCGAAGGTTCGTCATTCCGAAAACGAAATAGGGTTTGTAATTCCGAAGATTCGTCGTTCCGAAAACGAAATAAGGTTCGTTACTCCGAAGATTCGTCATTCCGAAAACGAAAAAGGGTTCGTCATTCCGAAAACGAAATAAACTTATTTTAGTAATAAAAACGGTGTTGTAATTAAAAAAATAATAGGTTATTATGCAATAATAGTCTCAGCGGAGGATGATACACATGATACATGTGCATTTTGTGGGAGCAAAGCATGTATTGCTTTTAAAAATGATATGGATCAAGCATGGCCCTCTGAAAACAGGCATATTTTACATGTAAGCCTTGAAAATAAAAGGTATAGGAGAGCGTGAAGTGCGAGCGAAATTTTTTTACTTAGGGAACTGAAACCATCGCGTTTCAAGCCACTTTTCTTGTATATATTTTTAGAATCTTTGCATAAAATTTCTGCCACAAAAGTGGAAGGGGGTTCACTCCCCCCTTTTCTTTTCTTTTCTTTTCTCTTCTGTCTTGTTACATAGCAATAAGTTTTGTCTGTCAACCACTTATGTTTTGCCGTATTTTGTTTCGTCCTATTTTGTAGGCCTGATGAAAACCATGCGGCCCGAAAGCTTGTAATAAAAGGAATAAGAGAGCTAAGTTTCGATTTTGTCAACCGTCCTTTATTTCGCCTGTATTAAATAAGATGAATCACTGCAACCACGGACCTATAAACTCTAGGTCCACGCTGCAACACACGTTCAACAAGGGGCCGTATTTCGTTAAAGATATATATACCATTTGGATTCAAAGCGTGACGCTTATTACATTCTTTCTATTTAAAAAAAACGAGGAATCGTCGCCCCTTTTTTAATCGCTCATATTCTGGTCCAAACAAGCCCCCGTCCCATCGCCACCCCCCCCCCCCCCCCCCCCCCGCAGAGCGACATTTAATCAAGGATGAGTCTTTTAGTAGAAATTTTAGGCATCAATACTCCCTTAGCGAAATTTACAGGTCTGGCAACGATTCTTGCATTAACTAGTCCCGTGAGCCTATGATCACCCCTTTGAAAGAATTCTTCGTATGTAAATGCCCCTGGTAACGATAGATCAACCCCTTTCCACCCTCATAACAATTGGACAGTAACGGGGATACCCTTCCCCCTCCACCACGCCTGCCCTCCCAGTTTTCCCGGCTTCGCCACAGATTATTTCAGTTTCGGACTAACAAACTTATTTTATTTTCGGATTAACGAACCTTCGGAATAACGAACCTTATTTCGTTTTCGGAATGACGAACCCTATTTCGTTTTCGGAATGACGAACCTTCGGAATGACGAATCCTATTTCGTTTTCGGAATGACGAACCTTCGGAATGAAGAACTCTATTTCGTTTTCGGAATGACGAACCTTCGGAATGAAGAACTCTATTTCGTTTTCGGAATGACGAACCTTCGGAATAATGAACCCTATTTCGTTTTCGGAATGACGAACCTTCGGAATAACAGAACTTCGGAATAACACCACAAATGTTCGGATTAACGAACCCTTTTTTATTTTCGGATAAACGAACATCGAGGTATAGGCATTTTACGTGTTTCGGAATGACGAACCTCCGGAATAATGGACCTTCGGAATAACGAACCTTCGGAATTACGAGGTGTAACCAAAAATTTGTCCCTCAGCTATGACAGCCATCAGAAAGATAAGCCATATTCGCACCTACTTGGACTCGAAAACAGCCCATTTGCTTGTTCATGCATTCGTCACTTCTCGAATAGATTCATGTAACATTCTTCTCGGAAACTTATCGAACAAAGATATTTCCAAAATTAAGCGACTCCAAAACATCGCAGCAAGGATAATCACGAGGTCTCGACGTCATGAACATATCACTCCCATTCTTCAACACGTACATTGGCTCCCTGTCCACAAACGAGTTCAATTTAAGATCCTACTTCTAATATTTAAAGCACTCAATGGAACAGCTTCGTCATACATCCATGATTTAGTTCGCCCTTACGTCCCGACACGCGCCCTCAGATCCCAACAACACAACATCCTTCATACCCCTCGATGTAACAAACAATACTATGGACAGAGAAGCTTCAGTGTTTGCATTATTTTGCTAGTACTTTGTTATCTTTTATGTCTTAAAATTCTTCTATCAATAATGTGTGAATTAATGTATATGATATACCAGTTACTTACTTCAGGTTCATTATAATGTATTCATTTCGATTGTGATTGCTAAATTACTAAGTAGGCCTTTTGTATCTGTATTTTAGTAATGTAGTTATTTCAGTTACATTTTATGTTAAGCGCATATAGACATTGATAAAATGTATTTTGCGCTATATAAGAAGTTCACATTATTATTATTATTATCATTATACACAAAATTGGTCGCGACTAGTTCGCTACCCCAGTCTCTGTAGTCTTCAAGACGTAATTGCCGCGACATCTTCTGGATATTAAGGGAGTCGCCCCAAAAATCAATTAAAAAACTTTGAAAAAAAGGCAGACATGTTTGATATTTTATAAAGATTTTTTTTTTCCACGTTTCCACGTTTTTAATACAAACAAGTCTATGACTTGTTCGTATTAAAAACGTGGAAACGTGGAAAACTCTTCAGTCTACCAGTCATGTACAATATCAGTCAGGTGATGAGATGGTGACGTCGCTATGACTTGTTCGCCACTGGAAAGGTCTTTAAAAGAATTAATCCAGTTGCAAGCAAGTCGCAGCGATGTCGCAGAGACTTTGCCATGATTGCTCTTACTAAGATTCATTCGTAAAGAGTTATTACACACTTTTTACATGTTTAAAGACTTTATTTATATAATTTTTTCGCGCAAGAAACTCAGGAGACGACTCCACATTTTAAAATACTATAGTTGTGAACCAGTCACGAACTAGACTAATCACCTATGAGATACGTACGTAGTGAGGTAAAGGTCAGCTGTTTTAGATGAAAACTAATTAAGATTTCAGGGTTTCAATGTTTTAGTTGTTGTTTGCTTTTACACACAGAATCTGCAAACTTGGAATGAGCTGAAATGCACTGCTGTTATATAATAGACTCTCTGTTCAAAACCAATCAAGCGAGACCAATGGAATTTTCACACAAGTTACAAAACTGTGTGGGCTTTCAAAATATGCATATCAAATTGGCAATAATTTTTTTTAGAAGTTATTTAGCGCCAAATCAGAGGGATTATTTTTCGGACGAGCTGTACAATCCAAATTGCATTTTGAATTGAATCCTATGTAAAAATGGCAAAGGCGCTACTTTGCAGCTAACTTGGAAATATTGATAAAATCTGGGACTGAAATATGTTTCATCACCATGCGTATGTATTCCCTATTTTAGCTGTTTCACGCCTCAGTGGGCACAAGACACAAGAAAATCATGCAAATGAGAAGAAAGTTTGGGGCTTCGTCATGGTTCAGTGAATTTTCGAATACGTAATTTGAATCAAGATCATGTTAGTTAGACGAAGCCCCAAACTTTCTTCTCATTTTCATGATTTACTTGTATCTTGTGCCTACTGAGGCGTGAAACATCGGGATTTTTATGAAGATAAAAGCAAAGGTACTCCCCGAAAAGAATTGTTATATTCAATCAAAGTAAGAATTTGAATTTTAGTCCGTACGTGAGAAAAGGGCTTTTCCAGTCTCACATGCTCACTGAAGCATGAATTTGTAAATAAATGCCATAGGATCATTGTCAAGTGCCCCAAAAATACAACCCCCCCCCCCCCCCCCCCCCCCCCCAAAAAAAAAATGTTATTGAGATGTTTTCTGGTGCATAAAATTACTACAATGACTCTTCGTATTTCTAAAATGGCCTATTTCTGGGTTGTTTGATGGATTCATTCAACCGCGAATGAATGGATATTGGTTGCATACACTTCCAAAACAGGGATTCCCTCATATTTTATCGATTATACCATGGCAAAGAAGTAAAAATCGCAGTTTGGGCAATTTTTGCTACATGCTCACTCAACCGTAAAATTTGACGCAAATTTCGTTTCCGTATATTGGGAAGCACGTTTTGCATACATTCTGATGTGTAAAATTTTTAAAAACTGAAAACGGGTCCATTATCATTGAACCAAAGTTGTCATTTTAAGCTTGCGAACTTCAAAAAATGGTATTTTTGCATTCAACCATTGCTCACTGAAGCATAACTTCATGATTTTTCCTAAAATTCGCTCCCAATGTGGATAATTAAATTCCCTACATGGACATTTAATTAGATTTTTTTTAAAATTCCTCCTGGTTAAAGGTAGTATCAGCCTTTTGCACACATTGCGAAAACTAATGCAACTTGGCATAACTGTAGAATATGATCGACCTATACTGTCTCTTCAATCTTACTGTCATAGGTTGCCTAGATCAGTAATATGAAACGAAAATCTGACTATCAATCTTGACCAGCTCTCCATCAACATCGTTGATACTACAGCGCGTGCAGCACGGACCGTACACAGCAATATACACACGGCGCATCAGCGTGCATTATTCTCTGCGCTAACCGTCAGCGGTTCGCACCGTACGGTATATTTTTCGAGGTTCGAAAAAATAGGAATAAATTTTGATAATCGCAATATAATGACAAACATACACATTTGAGCTTAATCATGTTGTGGGAAGATATAGTCATTGGGATACTACTATATCCTCTAAAAACTAGAAATTTAATATTTTTGCCTGCAAAAGGCTGACACTACCTTTAAAAAATGATTGATATCTGAATTAGGGGGAACTTTCTTTTTGTGTTGTGTTTATATATATATATATATATATATATATATATATATATATATCTCCTGCACAAGGCATGGTTCCGTTAATTGGGACATTGAATTATTAGAATTTTTTTTTTTTTAATGTGTTATCCGTGGAATTTTAACAATTTTTTTTGGGTGCTGTTGTTTTTTTTGTTTTTTTTTTTTTTAATGACAAGCAAGAAATAATCTTAAGAAAACAATTTTTTTTTTCTTCAATTTTGAGATCTGAGGAGGAAATTATTGTACATTTTATATCTGATCTAAGGAATGTCAATAGTGTTCACAAAAGGGATGAATAGTGTAGGGGGGGGGTTGGGTGTATAAGAGGCAAGAGCCGAGTGTATAGGCATGCACACCTGCATAGATTATACACATTAGACCAAATGGGCATTGGACCAAATGGCTATTGGACGAAATGGCAATGGCATTGGACGAAATGGCTATTGGACGAAGTGGCAATAGGACCAAGTGACTATTTGACCAAATGGCAATCAGACCAAATGGCAATTGGACCAAGTGGCTATTGGACCAAATGTCTATTGGACAAAATGGCAATTCGACCAAGTGACTCTTGGACCACGTGACTCTTGGACCAAATGACTATTGGACCAAATGGCATTGGACCGATTGGCATTAGACGACATGGCTATTGGACCAAATGGCTTTTGGACCAAATGTCATTGGACCGATTGGCATTAGACGACATGGCTATTGGACCAAATGGCATTGGACGTAGTGGCTATAAACTGCCCATCATTGTCAATTTTTTGTTCGTTATACTGTGAGTTAATTTTTGAAACTTAGCACAAATTCTTGCACCAAGTTTCAAGTTTTAACTCACAGTATAACGAACCAAACATTGACACTGAAAATGAGCAATATTTGACTTTTGTTCACTTTTTGTTCAAACTCTATACATAAAGTCAATGGGGAGGAAATCAATAGTGAACGAAAGTCAAAATATTGCCCATTTTCATTGTCAATTTTTTGTTCGTTATACTGTGAGTTAATTCTTGAAACTTAGCACAAATCTTTAGAAGGTCATTAACTAACAGGAACTTAGGTCAAATTAAGAATCGGACGTGCCATTAAGCCGTGCCAGGGCCGCAAACTTTCTTCCTTTTTTCATGTTTTTCTCATATCTTGTGTTCACTGAAGCATGAAAAATCGGCATTTTTGCGAAAATGAAATCAAACGAATACTTTTGAACGAATTGTTATGGTTAAGCACAGTAAGCAATTTAATTTTAGTCTCTAAATAAAACAGCTTTTGCAGTGCCACGTGCTCACTGAAGCATGGTTTTATTATTATTTTTTTTTTTATTATCTTTTTTTTTGCAAAAGTTAAAAGCACTCTTCCTAGACATGAATCCCAGCATATTTGATCAATTTTCCATGGCAAAGAAGTAAAAATCGCAGTTTTGACAATTTTTGCTGCATGCCCACTCATGAAATTTTAGGCAAGTCCTTTCCGTATGTTTGGAAGCACGTTCGCGTACATTCTGATGCGTGAAATGTTTAAAATTTAAAAATTGGTCCGATATCTTTAAATTAAAGTTGTAATTTTAGGCTTGTGAACTTCAAAAAATTACATTTTGGCATTCAACCATTGCTCACTGAAGCATGAATTCATGAATTTTCCTAAAATTTGGTCCCCTGGTAGCTAATTAAATTTCCTGCATGGACATATAACTATTTTTTAAAACTCTTCCTGGTTAAAAAATTATTGATATTTGAAATAGGGGACTTTTTTTGGTGTTGTGTTTATATATATATATATATATACATTTATTGTTTTATTTCAATTTCAATTTCTTTATTTATCTATAGTGACATTGAAATACGACGTGGTCACACATAATAAAAATACATAATACAATTTATACATATAAATCATTATTAAACATGCTTAATCACTAATCATCCACTTTTTACAAGGTCACTGTTCAGTTATTTACACTTTGTGATTGCGTTGATGTCAAACAATATAATTGGGAAAAAAAATGAATGTTTAAAAGGAAAGCAGTTGAAATTGAAATTATTAAATAACACAATCTCTCCGATTAGAAAGAAAATAGGGAGGAACTCTAATGATATACAGTGGTGGCCAAAATTATTAGAACACCTGAACCTACACAAAGTCTATGGGATTATCAATGCCCTAGTTCATTTGCCGAAATCATATTAAAGATATATTTTGTGTGCCATGAGCTTTCATGACTTTTTAGCATACGGTCTTACGTATATGTTGATACAAAATATAGTTTCGACCATCTGGTAATGCGCAGCATTAAAAAATAATTGGGCTATGCGCTTTTGGTTTCCCCATAGACTCGTGTATTAAACATTTAGTCCAAATGCAAAAAGTAAAATACCAATTACATATGCCGATTGCTCAAAAAGTATTTAAGGTAGAAGTATGAAACTTTACAGGCTTATTTATTTTAATACATCTCAATTAGATGCTAAGTTTTAGAAAATTTGGTCAAATTGGGAGGGTGGATTCGCCCCCACACTTGGGGGTGAGATGACCAAAATAACCATGTCCATTGAAGGTTAAGACTATTTTTTTTCTTCATTTAATGAAGACGCTCCTTGTAAATGTATATTTTTTTAAAAGGAAATTTCATGAGCAATTCAAATCTGATGAAATATTAAGGGTCATTGGAATGGGGGACTTAAATAGAGGCACTGAATTAAAAATTTGGGGCCCTTTAAAAATAATGTTAAATCCCCACATAAGATGTAACTACTTCACCATGTGTTGTTATGAATGCCATTTTTGGTATCCTCGGGAAATTTTCTTTCAGAATATATATACTTTTGTAGGAAAAGGCTTAAAATGTTTAACGTTGTGACACTTTGATCCTGAAAAGGGCAAGATTTTTTAGATTTTTCAATTGGTGGTGTAACATTAAAAAAAAGGCGAGTTTGGGGGGGGGGGGGTGAGTTCCCAACGCATGACTTTGTTATTTAGTTTTTAAAGCATAATGATGATATTCGGAGACAGTCCAACCATTTTATTGGTATTGAAATGGTCAACTGAATGAAAATGACTAAAATCATTTATATCAATATGCTTGGTGTTCTAATAATCTTGGCCACCACTGTATATAAACACAAGACAAAAAGAAAGTTCCCCCTATCTCAAATATCAATAATTTTTTTAATAGGAGGATTTAAAAAAAAAATCTAATTATATGTCCATGTAAGGAATTTAATTAGGTACCATGGGAACGAATTTGGGGGAAAAAACATGAAGTCAGCCTTCAATGAGCAATGGTTGAATGCAAAATAAATAAATGCAATAGGATCGTGTACACACGTGCAACGGTCGTAAAAATAATACAAAAACAGATATTAACATGATTTTTAGTGTACAAAATGGAAAGAATACTTAGTGTTTTTTACCTGGTATTTTTGGTGTTCATTCAATCGTATTTTGACTTTTTTTTTTTTTTTTGCGAAAGTAAAAAAACACTCTTCCTAGACATGAATCCCATCATATTTGATTAATTTTACCATGTCAAAAAAGTAAATATAGTAGTTTTGGCATTTTTTGCTGCATGCTCACTCAACCGTGAACTTTTAGGCGAAATTCCCTTCCATATGTTTGGAAGCACGTTTTGCGTACTTTCTGATGCGTGAAATGTTTAAAATCTAAAAATTGGTCCAATATAATTGAATCAAAGTTGTGATTTTGGGCTTGTGAACTTCAAAAAATTACATTTTTGCATTCAACCATTGCTCACTGAAGCATGACTTTATGATTTTTCCCAAAATTCGCTTCCATGGTAGCTAATTAAATCCCCTACAACGAAATATAATTAGATTTTTTAAACTCCTTCTATTTCAAAAATTATTGATTTTTGAAATAGGGGGAACTTTCTTTTTGTGTTGTGTTTATATTGAACTTTTGAAGAAAAAAAACTGATGAAAATAAAATTTTGGAAAGAACATGAATGTATTATTAATTCAAATTATTAAGTAAAATATAATCCAAATACTTATTACTGATATATTAATTTTTTTTGGTCAATAAAACTACCTCTATATTGATTTTTAGATGTATATTATTATTTTTCCTTCGTCTAAATATATATATTTATTTCAAGATTTTATGTTTATTAGAAGTTATAACCTTCATATTTTGGCTTCTATTGAGGTTCACGATGCTCATTGTATATAGGATGTTATTTCCTTCACTTAAAATTGGTTTCTTCTGAGATAAAATGTTTATAAGATGTTATAACCTGTACAAATCTTTGTTTCTGCTAAGATGAAGTGTCTGTAAGATGTTATAACCTGTACAAATATTTGTTTTTGCTGAGATGAAGTGTCTATAAGATGTTATAACCTGTACATATCTTTGTTTCTGCTGAGATGAAGTGTCTAAAAGATGTTATAACCTGTACATATCTTTGTTTCTGCTGAGATGAAGTGTCTAAAAGATATCGTAACCTGTACATATTTTTGTTTCTGCTGAGATGAAGTGTCTAAAAGATCTTATAACCTGTACATATCTCTATTTCCGCTGAGATGAAGTGTCTAAAAGATGTGAAGAGTTTAGTGGAAGAAGTACTTAAGTCACATAATACTAGTTCTGAGATACAAGGGTTTGAATATTTCAAACTATCCTGCATATCACAAATTTTTGAATTTCAGATTCAAACTTTGTGGGGTTGATTTTTAAGGGAGAAGAAGCATACGTGGCAAATTACAGCAATTTTATGCTTATCGATCTCCGATAATCAATAAGCCGGAAGTTGGACTTAGGTACTTCTTCCACTAAAACCTTGGACTTAAGTACTTCTTCCACTAAAAATCATTAATTTTATGAAATGGGGGTTTCCTGTTTGGGGCAATTCATTTTTTGGGGTCCTTTTTAACCAAACTAAACAATCCTCTTGCTTTCATATGACTTGTGAGTAACATTGCTGAATGTATATACATGTACCCTATATAACGGGGGGGGGGTTCAATACCATTTAAAAAATGGGGGCTCCTTTTAATAACAAAATAAATCCTTCGCGGACCCGCCTGCATCTGCGCCTGTCAGACATAATTTGTAAGAGCGGGTCATTTTCCCTTTTGTAGCACTATACTGAAACCTTCTTGAATATGCGTGTGGGGGTTGCAGTGGTATACCCATTCTAGGGCACCTTTTTTCCATATTTTGTGCTTAACGGGCAGCTCCCTTTTCCCCTGGATCTGGGACTGTCTTAAACCGATACAACAAAAAATCCTATTAAGTAAAGAAGAAAATCTCAATGAACATTCATGTGGATGAAAAAATGCCTACCTACTATTATTTTTTTTTTTTTTTTTTGGGGGGGGGGTCGGTGGGGGGGGCTTTGTATTTTTTAAGGGCAGGTACTTTCAGACCCCTCCGTATCCCCGTATGAAAATTTATCATTTGACTTAAAACTGCAACATTGCAGTGAAACCTTGCGTATATGAACCTTGACACATCTCAATCTTGTTATATTTATTTTTATTTGGGGGCCGCCGTCGGGGGGGGGGGTTGAAAACTGATCAATAGCCCCTCTCCTACCTTGTTTCATATTTTAAACGTCCAATTTTTTTTTTGTTCTATTAAACTTACATTCTTACCTACTCAGAACACACTGCCTATGGGGTTGCTTTCTCCCCCCCCCCCCATACAAAACAAAGTTTACCACCCCTACCAAGCATCCCCTTACATTGCTGTCGGCCAGATTTTGGCAAAACATTTTCTGGGGTCTCCCACTACCTAAAAATTGGCAGAGCTGCCCCATCCCTCTTCCCTTAACAAAATCTTTGACCCAAGCTTGGGTTGACTTAGGTACTTCTTCCACTAAAAGTTTTGGACTTAAGTACTTCTTCCACTAAAAATCATCATGTTTCGAAAAGGGGGGTTTCCTGTTTGGGGCATCTAGGATTTGATTTTTTCAAAACTGACTCTTGCACCAGTTTTCTGATAGTGTATACATATATATATATTCTTTAAATGTTTTCATGGTGACAGAGATAATTTGAAGGTTTATGGTATGACACCATGAGTAAGTCCTGAAAAGGACTGTTTTTGATTCTTTCGTGAGTGATTGGTAGCTCTGAAAAGAACTGTTATTGTACGACGTGTCGACTAGCGTACTTTAGTCTTCATCAGGTACTAAGGTACCTTCCTAAAAGTTAAAGCCGCGGCTCCCTGCGTGAACGCCGCACAGCGGCGCTTTAGAATTAAGTCAATGGAAGAATAATACTAGGGGAACGGTATATCCTGCCTATAAGCCCGCTGTGCGGCGTTCACGCATCGAGCCGCGGCTTTAACTTTTGGGAAGGTACCTAAAGCTAGAACTGGACTGTCTCGATGTATATGGTCGATTCCAGCGAAAAGTGTACACGGCCAAAAAGTTAAGTCCAAATTTAGAATCTCTTTGATGATTTAGTCCTTTGACCCACTAATAGTCAATATATCAACCTATCCGTGTAATAAATTGCCACGCTTAATCTCCCAAATTGGCTTTGTGGCCGAGGGGGTAAAGTAAAACATATTTTTTGCTTGTTACCTACGAATACACGTACCCTAATTTCATACAGTCAGAATTTTGCCTCCTAATATACATTTTCCTTCCAAATATGTCATTCCATTCCATTAATAAGATTCCAACAATAGTTAAAATCGGTAAAAGCAGGGCTTGTGCTCCTAATTTCCTTGTATTTGTCATATCTCAATAAAGTTATAGTTTTAAGACAATCTGTTTGAAAAAAAACATGGGGTTGTGTCAGTTTGATTTGTTTAATCTTCACGACGCTAATTAAGATATGTCATATCTTACTGAAAGAAGAGAGAATGACTCCTCATTAAAACCCTAAAAAATTGGAATCCGCCCATTACTTTTGTTTATAGAAGAGGTAGAAACATATTTATTCGTATGTAACAGCTAATGTATTTGTAGGTAACATAGGTATAAATGCCTTACATGTATCTTTTAAACTATTTGTTTGAATTCAATTGATATAATAATCGTGTAGGGGTATCAAACTAATTGTTTCTTGTGAAAAATATCTTTCCCAGTCAATATATGGGAACATACTGCCAATTATTAGGGAAATACTAACTTTTAACCAAAAACGTCAATATTTGAGTCCTGCTTATCGTATTTTTATATCTTTTAATCAAGATTGTTTGCTATTAGTAAGTGTAAGGTATTTTTCTCAACATTGTGCTTAATAACGAGCATAAAAACCGATTAAAATGATAAACTTCTAAACTAAAAGATTCACACATGAGAATAAAATATTGCGAATATTTATTAAGCATCAGCCCCTAGGCGACAATAAAAAAATGAATACGATATTTTCTGTCTAACATAAATACTTTAACAAAATTCAAAAAAAAAAGTTAATCAAATGTCTTTCAACGAACATTACATTATAGATGTAGAGCACCTTTTTAATGATTCACCATCTGGTATAGGCATTCTTTCATCACGTCTATTCTTATATCATATTTACATGAGCATAAAACCATAAACGAACAAAATATTAGCTATATTCCATTTTTAAATCTAAATATTCAATATATCCTTCATTTAAAAAAAAATTTTGTATTGTATCGTCGTGTATATCTAGGCACTTACATGCTATATAATTATCCCATTCTGTTATCTTATTCCAATGATACTATTTGTGGGTAACAGTGAGTGTCTTGAACTGTTTATGAGTTAAAATATTCATATGTTAAAAATATAATTGACTGTTTCTTGATATGATATGAATATTGGAAAGAATTAAAAACCTCTTGCTCAAACGTAACCAAAATCAAAGTATTTTGAAAGAATATAATGCGTCAATGACACACATCCAGGCTGAATATCCCAACCAAATTGAATTTCTGCTGCACTGTATGATTAAAAAGAGCGATATACGTCTGCATCTGTCACTTTAACATCATTAAATATTTCAAATATGTTGACGATCTTTCTTTACTGCAATGCCGAAAATCAAACGAAATATCGCAATTACAACCCACACTAGACTCAATTGAAAACTGGTCTACATTAAATAATATGACTCTCAACCCTTCAAAATGTTTTACCTTGCATGTTACGTTCATGAAGAATCCTCCCCAACCTGAGGATCTTTTTATAAATAGATCAAAATTATGCAATGTTGACGATGCAAAAATTCTTGGAGTTATTGTGCAATCTAATTTAAAATGGAATTTACATATCGAACAACTTGTGAAAAGATGCAATAGGAAAATATATATGTTAAGAAAAATTAAAAAATATCATTTACCAGTAAAAGATTTGGTTTTAATATATACCGGGTACATAAGACCTATTTTGGAATATTGTGCCCCTGTTTTCCACAGCGGGTTGACAATAGAGCAAAGCAGTAATATTGAAAGAATTCAAAAACGAGTATGCAAAATTATTTTAGGTCTTCTTTATATTTCATATCCAAATGCGTGTCAACAGTGCAATTTATTAACCCTTGAGGAGAGAAGACTAGCTTTGTGTAGAAGTTTTGCCAAATCATTGCCAAATAACCCAACGTGCCAAAATTGGCTACCACCCCGTAAACACGTTGATATATCATTACGTCACACATCTACATTTCACCAATATAAGTTCAGAACTAAACGCTTTCAAAATAGCCCTTTACCTTTTGTAGTAAACCTATTGAATCAATGTTAATTTCACGTTTCACCTTCGTCTCATCTCAGCTACTTACACCTTCAGAGCTAGTCTTCTCTCCATCATTGCTTTTAGGTATGTTTAATCATTTTATGATAGTTTGCTATTTTAAATATGTTTGTTTTATATCACTTCGATCGAAATTAATTTTTTTAACCTGTATATACTTATGTATTTGTTCAATAATGTAAACAAGATTATTCCAGTTTTTACTGCCTTTCTTGTAAAATGTACTAATGATTAATAAACCATTATTGAATGAATTGAATTTTCATATTCATGAAAAATAAAAATGAAAATGAGGTCAACTTTACTTAAATCAACATGGTTTCGATAACTTATGAAATTATGAGTCAGAGTAAATACGCATAAAACCCCAAGTTGGAAGTTAAAGATAATTTAAAGAATGAGGCAAGTTTGCTTTGTATTGAACTCCAGATTGCAATTCGTTAATATAAGAAACATAAACACCTGATAAATGAAATCTAAAAAGAGATAAGTCGTAAAAAATTAACGTTTAGTTTGTTTGTTTGTTTGGTTTTTTTTAGAAGTAGTGAAAATCCATCTCAGTAAATATTATTAATTTCGTTTTTTTTAAAATAAAATTAATGAAGGTTAACTCACATCTGTTATGTACAGATTGTGTCAATCGGCAAACGTGCCTTGAATGAAATAGGAAAAAAAGATTGGTTAATCCCGAATAATACAATAAGCTATAATTTTGGAAACTTTACCGCAAATCTGATAATCACCAATACAATAAAATAACATATATTATTGGGTCCAAACGATGTCCCTATTATCTATTGGGACGATTCCTTCATTCCCATTAAATAAAAAGCAATGTGAGGTTAATTGTAAAGCCGAAAATGACAGTTTACGTTACATTGTTACCTGCGAATACACATTGTTACCTACGAATACACGTGACACCCCTGCTGGAAATGCTATCCCATGTTTTTATTTATTCATAAATAGCTATAATTTTTTTGGTAATCAAATTTGAAAGAGTTTCCCCACTTGATAAGCGCTACGAAATATATTAAACTCGATAATAACATTGTTTCAGAGGAAAATTACTTCTCAATAATGAAATAAAAAATAAAAATTATTTTACATTAATAAGGAAAATGTCAAAACATAATGAAAACATAAGATTCTAAACAAGAAAACTACCACAAAATATCCTATTTATAGGAAAAATGAAACTACAAAAGTTTGTAATTTTATTCTCAAGACAAATTACTAAAATATATGCCAGAAACACGCTATGCATACTTGTATTCGTAGGTAACATTCGGAATGTCAAATGTTACCTACGAATACAGCACTTATAAGGCAATATCTCAAAAACTTATTGTTCAAGGATGATAAAACTTTACACACGTCAGCAGGACATCGTTTGTCAACTTTCCCTACAATATTTGTCACTAGTCTTTAAGGTATAGAAATGGCAGTGGTTTATAGGTGTATTCGTAGGTAACTGAATTTTTTTACCACACGAAAAATGTGGACCTTTGACCTCTTCTGCCAGATTAACAAAGAAAGCAATGTCATTGGGAACAATGCATGTCGATAGGGAATGGCGAGGCGCTTCTGTACGGCAATTTCCAGCCGTACTTCGTTATATCTAGTATGGTTTATAAACTTTTGAAAAAGCTGTATTCGTAGGTAACATTAAAATTTTCACTCGAAAAAAAATTCCAGAGATTGTTTGGATTGTCCTATATTATTCAAATTTAGTACAATTTCTCCTGAGATGTGTGCCATCTTAAAATACAACTTGAATCCAAATTATTTGATGATTTTCTTTAAAAAGTTTGGTCGCGAATTTTTTTTTTTTTTTTTCCTCCAAAAATGGCCAAAAATGGAATCGACCATAAATAGGAAGAACAGATTAAGGTGGTGATGTGATTGGTCAGTTGATTGGCCAATGGACGGACCGGAGTTGAGTGATTGGTCAGGTGCTGATTGGATGTTTTTGTTCCCGGATTAGGATGCTATTGTTCTCGATGGGGTGTGAAGATTAGGCTTGAGTTTTAGTTAATTCCTGGTGAACCAGTTTGGACCGGTTCTCTTGTTGAGTAGAGGGTTCCATATGTTGTTGATGAGTAGGCCACTGTCCTGCTGCAAAGTATCGTGTTTACTAATTTCGATGGCTTCTCGTATACGTCTGGTATGCCAATGCCTGATGGAAGTAAGTAGTTTGGCATCATCCCAGAGAATCTTGTGTTGAAGCTGGTAGGTGTGTTTGGCTATTGCAGATTTCTCCCATTCACTTCTGTTGTAGCTAGTCTGGTGTTCCTTGAGTCTTGTAGACAAGTTACGTCCTGTTTCGCCTATATAGACCTTTCCACAGGAGCATGGTATTCTGTATACTCCAGGGCGAGAGGATGAAGGCTTCTTGTCCTTGTGAGATATAGATATTATCAAATAAACTCATTTTTGAAAAAATGTGACTTAAGGACTTCTTCCACTACACTGAAAACCTAAACTGGTCAACACAACCCGGTTATTACGGACTAGCTTTAAAACTCGTCCGTCTCTACAGACTAGCTTGAAAGCTAGTCCGTCAAGTTAAAGCTCGTCCGTCGTGATCGACTAGTTTGACGGACTAGCATAAAAGCTAGTCGTAGTGATGCCCAGACTGACGAGCTTTTGAGCAGGACTAGCTTTACAGCTAGTCGGTCATGGTGTAAAAGCTAGTCCGTCGAGCTTTTCTGCCGCGATGTTCTTGCTGCTGTCCTGACAGACTAGCATGACGGACGAGGTTAATATGGTTTCACCAGCTTGTCAGAGACGTCAAATCTGAAATATTGGAAAACATTATAAAGATACGATTAAAAACATGCATTTTGTCACAAGAATTTGAGCAAGAAACAAAAAAAAAAAAAAAAAAAAAAAAAAAAAAAAAAAAAAAAAAAAAAAAAAAAAAAAAACATGTTATTATGATGATATAAATCAGAAGACAGGAATTAATACAGGCAGCACAATTAGTTAACATTATGGCAATTATCAAATAATGGGGGTACGGGGCCCAGGGGTCGCCGCCATGGCTTGCATCATGACTTTTTGTTGTAGGCCTACCTGCTTTTGCATTTTCGGCGTACACACTTGTCCTTGAGAGCCACTTCAGAATCCCAAAGTCCGTGCCTCTAATCTAATATTCTTTTCTTTCATATACAAGTAATCTGGCCTTATCGTCGTTTCGGAAACCAATCACTCATATGCTTGTACATAACGTCAGTGATTTTATGAACCGTCCTACACCTCGCCGAGCTCCCAAAACCAGCTTTTGAGATAATCGCGTTCAAAGTTAGGGTGTTCTTCTGACGCTAATAACTTCGCGCTTTGGAGGAAACCACGGTAATTATTTATATCAATGTACAGCATGAATTCTATAATTTTACAATATGAAAAAAAAATTATTTGCAATTGGGGTTTGATTTTCAAATATTTAGAATAAAATGGGAGGTAGTATTTTAGAAACTGATTGTTTTTATGAAAAACAGGAGGTTAAGGTCACTTCGTAAAATCACGCGTAGCTAGCGCATGTTTTTTAGCGTCCTAAACCACGAGATAGGACGGTTCGTAAAATCACTCAATGCATACGCGCAC
This sequence comes from Paracentrotus lividus, assembly GCA_940671915.1. Classification (NCBI taxonomy): domain Eukaryota; kingdom Metazoa; phylum Echinodermata; class Echinoidea; order Camarodonta; family Echinidae; genus Paracentrotus; species Paracentrotus lividus. The sequence continues at coordinate 25,826,872 of CALNVZ010000218.1, forward strand.
CGCTCACCCATATCTAGGTCGGGTTGCGCGCCATTCATGAGACTGCTATAGTGTAGAAACAATGGTTTCGGACGCTTCGTAAAATCACTGGAAGGGATGTGACGTTTCGAACAAAATTTGAATCTTCTCTTATTTTTTAAATAATTAAGATTTCGACCTGAAATTTGGTAATTCGATAGAGTTGAATACATGCTTTAAGAATATCGAAAAATCTCAATTTCGAAAATTTGACCAAAAATTAGGTTTATGACGGTTCGTAAAAACAGCGATGATAAAGTGAATAGGGGTGGGAAGAGGAAACCAATGCGTGTGACTGAATTAAGCGCTGCTGTACAAAGTGAAAAGTGCTTTCCTCGATCACGATTATGCCAGTAATCTAAAAGAAAAGGGGCGCCTATATTTATTATTAGAGTTAAATTTCAATTTTCATAATTTAATGTGATTGTTACTATCGTAGTAAATACACACAATTTATAAATTGATTTGGCAAGACATAATTTTTCGCGTTGGTGATTATAGCATTAATCTATGTGAAAAAAATAACGCTATCTGTGAACTGAAACATAAGGAATTAAAAAGAGTACTCACACAGTCATGTCACAGGAAGGAGATCGCCATTATAATCAAAATCTTAAGCTTTACGGGGGTATATCAAATGTGCGTCTGTACAGTTTGCTCGTTAAATGGAATTCACATACAGATCATGCAACTAATAGTGATGTCCTTTTCGCAATGCGCATGTTATTCAATCAAATCAAATCACCTTCTATTCACTGCTGTTGCTAAGCCAGGCATTCACCAACAATCTATAAGAATAGACGGTTCATGGGTTCTACAGTAACGAAGTATTCAATTAGCCTGTAATTAAAGAATGGAACAATATTTCTCACCTACTCGTGAATGGCATACTTGTCACGATTTATGTTATTTCGGCTATTGTATTGCTCTCAGATTGTGAAGCCAAAGAAACCTTTGTTTGAGAATGTTGATTGCATCCAACTTCTATTCACTGTTGTTGCTAAGCCGGGCCAGCAATCTGTAAGAAAATACCGGGTTCTTGAGTTCTATAGTAACAAGGTATTCAATTAGCCTGTATTGAAGAGTGGAGAACAATATGTGGAATCTACCGGTACTCGTGAATTGCATATTTGTCATGATAGATGTTATGTCTCGTAAGCTTTCAGATTGTCAATTCCAAAACAACTTTTGTTTCAGAATGTATCAACTTGATTATGCTCGGAAACAGAATAAATAGAGAAGGTACATTGAAACGACATTGCAACTATTTGTATCAAAAGCTAGTCAGTCATTTTAATGGGTAACCTGGGTCCACCCAGCTGCATTTATTGGCCTAGTCGGTCACGTCGACAGACTAGCATCAAGCTTGACAGACGAGCTTTAAAGCTCGTCCGTCAAGTTGAGAGATGTAGATTCAGTTTTAAGCTAGTCCGTCTCGACGGACTAACATGACAGACTAGCTTTAAAACTAGTCCGTCTTGACCGACTAGCATTAAAGCTAGTCGGTCCATTGACGGACGAGGTTAGGTTTTCAGTGTAGGCTCTCCATGTTATAACCTGTACAAATATTTGTTTTTGCTGAGATGAAGTGTCTATAAGATGTTATAACCTGTACAAATCTTTGTTTCTTCCGAGATAAAATGTCTGTAAGATGTTATAACCTGTACATATCTTTATTTTTGCTGAGATGAAGTGTCTATGTTTCCAATTCATGTCTATTAAGATGCGTTGTCTTCAAGATGTTAATACCTTCAAATATATTGGTTTATTCTGAGATGCAAGGTAATAGCAATATATCCGCTGTATTCTATGGTTTCTTCTGAGACATGTTGTCTGCAAGATAACATTACCTTCAGATAATTGTCTCAATCTAATATAATGTGGCGGAAAGCCACTAAAATTTCTTCAATTATTTCATTTGTTAAATTTGAATTCATGAAATGAATACGTGCAGTCTTTGTGCTTAATTCAGTCAGAATAGACACTTACGTGTTAAATAATAATGATAATAATAACAGCGTTTTCTTTATCCAGGGTAGCCACTTCAATTTTGACAACTGCTCTTCCAGCGGGCCCTGCATAACATGACATGTTATTGTTACCCCTCTCCATTCCCAAGTACCGAGCGCCAGGCGAGAAGGCAGGGGGTCCCATTTTTCAAGTCTTTGGTACCCGACCGGGGATCGAACCCACAGTCTCCCGTTCGTGAGGCAGACGCTGTACTGATTGCGCCAATATGTCCGGGCATGTGTTGGGCATGTTAAACGGTAGCTTTTGTTTTGAAATTCCTTTGTTATCAGTTCTTGACATGAGGATTCGCGCAATTTTTCGGTAATATTTTTACTGTAATGGGTACTTTTCCGTTATTTTGGGAGTTAATCCTTCCAGGAGTTTAATGTTGTGCTTTGCATTCTATATACGGTAGGTTTGCGATAATTTTATGTGCAAGGTATACTTATGTGCGCGCGTAGTGGTTCAGAGTATAAATAGAGCAGGACATTGAAAATGTAGTACTATGGAGCAGCAGCAAGGGCAGCGCCTGCCCAAAAGTCTAGATGGGTTCAGTGTTAATGTTTCATCTGTGGCAGATCGTCTGCAAACCGAGTTTCGTCTATTTTCGGCAGTTGTCACCTTTTTAGAGAGGTTGACGCAGGTAAAGGTATTTTTCGGTATTAACGCCTCAGCCATTCGCATGGTTGACATGAAATTATTGGACTTTTATTGATAAAATAACTTGAAAAGGGGAATATTTCAGGCATTTTTTAATCAATTATTAGACTTGGAATTGGTAAAATGTATATTTGGGAATATTTTCTGGCATTCCTGTAATTTTAATCTGAAATATTTGGTTGTATTTTTAGGCATGTTATGATGTGTATTTCTATTTCAATGTCTTTAGAGAATTGATTAATTATTATTACATGCATATAATATTATCTGTTGACATTCATAATCAAAATAAGTAGACACTCCAATCTTATTTATTTGTTGAGTTCTCTCCTTTATTAATTTCTTTAGTGAAAATGACTTGTCGCGGTACGTTAAGGATTGGGTCGGGTGTGACCTAAGTATTAATTAATATCATGCTTTCGATCCCGTAGGTTAAGTTGTAGAATATAACGTAGTTCAAAGCCTGAAATTAAATAACATGTATATTGTTCATAACAGCGAATCATGAATTTGTACAATGTAAAAAAAATATTGAAATATTTTGAATACTTTGGTAATAGATAGGTTTAGTTAAGAATTCTACAAAGGCCTGTAGTATTTATTTAGAGAACAGTATAATTTAGAGATCTATATCTGAAACTAGGTTGGAGAAGAAGTTATTGGTGTTAAACCTTTTATTTTGTTACGATAATTCTGGTTGACTCTAAGGTAGGAGCTTTGACTAGTTAAATTAATGTATTCTTCTGTTTAGCCGACAGAGTGAGCTGACAGAAAGACGCGAGTTGTAATATGGCATACAAGTATTCTTTGAAGGGTAACGATGGAAAGAATTATTTGCAGTGCGCTATAGAAGAAAGTTATTTAATGATTGGATTAGCCTTAGAGCTATTTAGGTGACTGCTGGCGGTCAAGATTGAAAGGGATGGAGTGGTTATAAGGTTATATCCCAGAACAGAATTACCTTACATGTTTATTAAAAAATGATTACCAAAATAATTCAGTTAATAGTTGAAGACTGTTCAGAGCTATACATAAATAACTTAAGAGTTTGTATATAAATATTTGTAGGATTAAGATTGCTTATATATTAAATGTTATATATTGTTCAAATTACACTCATTGTTGGATCTTGTAAATGTTGAATGTAATGTTATTAAAGTTCTACGAACTTTAATTAAATTCTTTAATTGTTCTTACAATGCACACAGTGAGAAAGAAATGGAAAGTGATTAGTGTTTGATTAATCTGTGGAGGTTGATGGATTGATCGATGATGTGAAGCAGTTAAGATTTACAATTCATAAATGCACTTGGTGATCCCCTTACTGAACTGAAGGCCTTCTCTAAGCAGTCACTTAAGCAGTCACAAGCAGTCGGGGCAATCATTTACATGCCTTCATATGCAGCATACATGTCAATGGCTTGCCGTAAGCCTTTGAAGGCTCATAGGAAGTCGACAGCCCTTCCAACAGCCAAGTTAATATGCAAATTAGTTATGACTGCATATAATGAAGCTCTAAATAAGGCTTCGACTGCTTATAATGAAGCTGTAATTAAGGCTTCGACTGCTTATTTTTGAAGCTCTAAATAGGCAGTCGTGTTAAGCCTTCCTTAGCCTTCGAAAGCTTATAAGCAGTCCATAGGCCTTCCCACAGCAAAGTTAATATGGAAATTAGCTAAGCCTTCAACTATGACTGCTTATTTCCGACTGCTTAGTAGGAATAAGCCTTCAGTCAATTAGGCCTTCATTGACTGACTGCTTATTTCTGAATGCCTATTCAGATTTAGCCTTCACAGCCCTTCACCAACCGACTGCTTGTTTTCGACTGCTTGAAAGGTTTAACCCTTCATTTGATGGGAATTCAAATGTGTTTTTGTCCTTGATATCAACTGCTAACTTTTAACTTCAAGAAATCAGGAAAAAATTATACAAGGTCATATTCAGACTAAGTGGGACATTTAGCTGAAATTTTAATGCGGCGCTGTGCCTTTGAAAATGCAAATTAGGATCTGAAATCAACACAATGGCTTCTTTACAATACAAACAATTATTTAAGTTCAAACATTATGTGATCCAGTTTTCGTACGCTGAATAATTGAGCAAACAGGACTTTGCACGTATGGGACTTTGGTGCTTTGAATGCCTCTTATTCCTTATACCAATCACCTTTGTCAGATTTTTTTTTTTTTTTTTTTTTTTTTTTTTTTTTTTTTTTTTTTTTTGCTTAAAGTAATTTCCATGGACTACTCTAGCATGGCATTTAAATACAGGTAGTTTGGATTTAGTTATTTACTTGAAATGTTGAATTTAAGGCACTGTTCGTGTCACTCACGACACATAGAGGTGGACCATTTTCAACATATATGAAATCATTGATAAGCACAATAAATGCCAGAGAGGTACACTATTCATATACATATAACAACACTTATGGTACCCTTGGAGATCTACTTGGGTACAAATCCAACCATAACCAATGGTGGTCAGAAACCCATGTCTTGTTTTCTGTCGTGTCACTCACGCACTGGTTTTTAATCATAATTTCCAAGACCAATTGTCAAATTCAAATCCAACTAGTGATGACACATGCCACTCCTACATTATACATATATGGTAGTCATGACCATTCATAACCTATAAGTGCAAAGGTATGCGCCCTTCTATCAGTCCAAATGTCGTGTCACTCACGTTTGAATATGACCACAAGCATATACCGAGAATCAACGGAAGCAAAAGAAAAGAAATAAAAATAAAATGAAGAACGTTTTGGAAAGCAAGTAATACATGCTGGAATGTATCTCACAGTTATAAGCAAATTACCAAAGCACAATGATCAACAATCATTTAAGGGGGCCGTCAAATGGATTTAGTCCCTTTTTCATGTAAGCTCTTCAATTGTTATACCCCCGTCACACTGAGCTCGTTCCTACTACGTCCTTGCAAATTTTGCCGAACGGGCATAGTCTGTGTGTAAACTGAGTGGACGTAGTAAATACTTCTTACGATCTGTTTACGAACTTCATGGACTAGCTCGGTCGGATTTCCAAAAAAGTGTTAAAAAAAATCGGGCGCCCATCTCGTCCTAAAATTTAACGGGGTGGCAACGTACCTGAAACGAGATGGACGTACTACAAACGAAATTGCCGTACTTAAATCGTTCTACAGATGTGCTAGGACGTCATACAAACGAGCATTGTATATTAATTATTCAAGTTCTAAAATTAAACGTAGTGACAACGTTCCTTAAACGGGTAGGACTTACTCTGAACGAGAAGGACGTACTACGAACATCCGTTTCAATTTTTAAACAGAACGGCATGTCATAATTCCCGTCACAATGAGCTACTTCTCACTGCGTTCTAGGTAGTTCTTTGTGAACGGGCTCAATCTGTTTACACACGGACTGAATGTAGTGCAGACCTTTTAGAATCTAGTACAGACCGTTTACAATCTGTTTACGAACTTGGCGAACGGGCCCGAACGGAGAGAACGGAAAGGCATTCCGATTTTGTTTAACATGTTCAAAAAAATCGTACTGGCTTCAAGTTCTAAAATTAAACGTAGTGACAACGTTCCTTAAACGGATAGGACTTACTCTGAACGAGAAGGACGTACTACGAACATGATATCTAACTTTTATCATGCTGCGCATAGGCACTTTTAGTGACGGTTTGGACGTGCTACGAACGGTATAGAGTGAACGAGCCGTTTACTCGGTCTGAACTAAAGACGGAATTGACGTAACGAGAACTATTTATGAACTGCCTTAGTGTGACGGCCCCCTTAACAGTGATCATGGTCGTTCTATAACGTTCTATAATGTTCTTGCCCGTTCTTAAAAAAATTGCTGAACGGGCCTTGGTCGGGTTGGAACTTATAACTTTGAAAAATAATTTCTTGAATAGGATACTAGGCAGTTCATAAATAGTTCTCGTTACGTCAATTCCGTCTTTATCGAGTCCGCAATACGTTGTTATCCAGTTCAGACCGAGTAAACGGCTCGTTCACTCTATACCGTTCGTAGCACGTCCAAACCGTCACTAAAAGTGCCTATGCGCAGCATGATAAAAGTTAGGTACCATGTTCGTAGTACGTCCTTCTCGTTCAGAGTAAGTCCTATTCGTTTAAGGAACGTTGTCACTACGTTTAATTTTAAAACTGGAAGCCAGTACGATTTTTTTGAACATGTTAAAAAAAAAATCGGAACGCCTTTCCGTTCTCTCCGTTCGGGCCCTTTCGCCAAGTTCGTAAACAGATTGTAAAAACAGTCTGTACTAGATTCTAAAAGGTCTGAACTACGTTCAGTCCGTGTGTAAACAGATTGAGCCCGTTCACCAAGAACTATTAAGAACGCAGTGAGAACTAGCTCAGTGTGACGGGAATTATGACATGCCGTTCTGTTTAAAAATTGAAACGTATTACTATCCAAGCCCGTGCTATAAAGTCCAGAGCAGATTGAAATAGGTCTCAAGTACGTCCACTCCGTGTGTAAATAGATAAAGCCCGTTCTGCAATAATTTCAATAACATGGTAAGATATTGGGTGAAAATCGGGTGAAAATGACCGTTTCCACGAAACGGAGCCCGTCTGAAACAATCCAAACTCGTCCCCAGTTAGTTGCAACCCGTTCTTAATCAGTTCCAACTCGTTTCCAATGCGTTTCGTCCCGACCTAACTAGTTCTGGGTCGTTTTTAATCCGTCAAAATCCGTTCTTACGCGTGCTCACGTCGACCAAACGGCCTCCAGAAAGTTCATCTCGTTCTTACTTCGTCATTATCCGTGGCTAGAACGTGTTGAACGCAAATGCGTGCCCATTTCCCATAAAAAAACCTAGCCCGTTTCTGCCAGACCTCATGCGTCTTCGTAACTTCAAGCTGATAATGAATATACAATGCTCGTTTGTAAGACGTCCTAGCACATCTTTAGAACGATTTAAGTACGGCAATTTCGTTTGTAGTACGTCCATCTCGTTTCAGGTACGTTGCCACCCCGTTAAATTTTAGGACGAGATGGGCGCCCGATTTTTTTGAACACCTTTTTGAAAGTCCGACCGAGCTAGTCCATGAAGTTCGTAAACAGATCGTAAGAAGTATTTACTACGTCCACTCAGTTTACACACAGACTATGCCCGTTCGGCAAAATTTGCAAGGACGTAGTAGGAACGAGCTCTGTGTGACGGGAGTATCAAGCAATTATCAAGTCTTATCAAAATAAGATATCATGAAGCCCTGTAATAATTGATAATAATGTAGACTTAGTTATTATCACATATGTCTTAAACATTAAGTCACTACACATTTAACAGTCCGCTGTATAGGTTCACATATACATGCATGTTTTTTGCATGATGACATGAAATACAGTACATGGGACCTCAATCAATCAATATCAGCTTTGTCCTCCTCAAAATGATCCTAATATATCATGTAAAACACATAATTTTATCATTGTAATTATTATACTTACTAAATCACATTCAGCTAACAGAGTTTTCAGTGTTGATAAGTTATTAAGGCATCAGACGCAATACATTCCAGTTAAAATTTAAATTGTATCGTGGACTAAGTTTCTCGTGAAGATCCTTCGAGCAACTGATATTTTCCTGCCAATTTTGCAACTGCCAAATAGGCCTTCATTAACCTTCGCTGGCCTTCGACTGCCTCAAATATAAGCCTTCAGAACAATGGCTGTTAAGATCCGCCTTCTACTGCCTAAAATGCAAGCCTTCAGAAATGTGACTGCTTAAGCTTCGTCTTCGACTACCTAAAACGTAAGCCTTCAGAACTATGGCTGCTTATAACTGCTTATGACTGCTTACGACTGCTTAAGGAAAAAAATAACAATGACTGCTTATATTCTGAGGACTGCTTATTTAGGCAGTCACATGTCTTCTGCAGTTTATACGAAGGCTTGTGCACGTCTATGAAGAGTAAATTAATGCTTCTTCGCCAAATGTTGAAGCAGTCGGATGTCTTCGAAGGCTTAAGGACTGCTTGATAAGCAATCATATTTGGTAAGGGGATCGATTGAGTAGTGATGCTTGATTGACGATGCGAATTAGGATTTTAGAAATACAATTTATTCATTTAAAGCTGAAGATATCAGAGGGCCTGTTACGGCATTTTTTTTTTTTTTTTTTTTTTTTTTTTTTTTTTTTTTTTTTTTAGTAATTGCACATTTTGGTAATTTACCAAAATATGCAGGACATTGACAGCTGCACATTTCGGTAACCTCGTATCTAGCCCAAATGTTTTGCAACAACGTCAAGTTTTTGGCGATTTGGGGGTAAATTTAATCTAGGCATTAGCAATGATTAGGGGGCAACTTTCCCCGACATTGATAATCACGGCAGTGACGCGACATTTCTTGTCGAAATGGCTCCGAGCTTTATTTCGTCTAAGATGTTGGGTATAGGGTTATGGTTTCGATAGGGTTTTATGTTACGTTTATGGTTTGGTTTAGGATAGGGTATACTATTATAGTGTAAAGTCCAGTGTTGAAGTTGGTCATTCGATTACTAGTGCAGCGGAGCATATTGTCAAGGAATCACATACGGCCCTACCCCTCCGCCTCCCTGTTCCCTCTAAATAATACTATAGTCCTTGTTCCGCTTTTAAGGACGTTGCACAATATGTTCCAGCGCATCCTGGCCGCGCAAGATTAATACGTCACAATGGAAAAAACGTTTAGTGCTCATGGGCGATCCAGCGTTCAAAGAGTAGAAACAAATTAACTTTATAAAGATGCTATTTATTCCTTCTTTTTGTTCATTATTTATCTAATAATGTAAAGCATTTATATTGGTGCGTGTTCGTGTTATCCTAGAGATTGCAATGGATATGACATGAATTGTGAATGTTTGGGAGAATGATTTGAATTGTTTGTGATTTAGATTTGGTGTTAATATTTTTGCATGTTTTGGGTGCGATTCGGTGGTTTCAAGTCGACTCGCCAGTATTTCGGCGCCGATACTTTGAAAACGAGCACATTGACCGCCATTTTTTAATGCTCATCCTCTTTCAGTATGCATTCCTCTACAAATTTTGATGAAAATGACATTAATTTTCAATAAAGTGCAGCTTAAAATGCATCTTTTTTTCGTGTAGATTTCAAGCCTTTAAAAATTGTTTGATTTTTTTTTTGTCATTGTACACACCATTTTAGCAACATGAGGGCAATGTTGGCTCAAAAATGAACACACGTGTCCCACAAAACAAAGTTTTAAAACAAGTTCGTAATCTTTGGTATACACTTCGTAACATATCTGGAAGGTTTGATAGAGTTTCATTCGGTTTGGGTAAAGTACAGGCGATTTTAACTCGTTTGTTGATTGACATGGACTTCATGCTAACTGTGCGACGTCCTTAATATACCTACCCTTAATTTGGTGCGCGCCTTTCATTCCAGGTACAAATATTAGTTTACCCCCCCCCCCCCTAGAACCCTGCATATTTTCACAATTCACCCTAGGAACAATTTTTTTCCTCCCTCATGGACCAATTACATTATAGCATAGTTGCATCTTTTTGAAACCTACCTGGAACCTTCCTTAGCCTATTTATAGAAGGAATGATATCTTCTCATGAGGTCATCCCGATAGTCCGCGGGTCCGATACTCCGCGGGTCCGTTAGTCCGCGGGTCCGGTAGTACGCGGGTCCGATAGTCCGCGGGTCCGTTAGTCCGCGGGTCCGATAGTCCGCGGCTCCGATAGTCCGTGGGTCCGTTAGTCCGCGGCTCCGTTAGTCCGCGGGTCCGATAGTCCGCGGGGCGGGGAGGGGGGGGGGGTGCTGTTCGTTATTTCGAAATAGAATAAGGTTAGTTATTCCCCAAATAGAAAAGGTTCGTTATTCCAAAAATGGAATAGGTTTCTTACTCCGAAAATAGAATAAGGTTCGTTACTCCGAAAAAGGAATTAGGTTCGTTATCCGAAAATAAAATTAGGTTCGTTATTCCGAAAACGAAATAAGGTTCGTTAGTCCGAAACTAAAATAATCTGTGGCGAAGCCGGGAAAATGGAAATAGGGTCTATAAAAAAAAAACATTTATTTTCTGTACATCATTCATCTCATGTGATTTTTTTTTTGTTTTGTTTTTGTTTTTGTTCATTTGGTGTTGAAATTTGAAGGCTAGCTTTTGTTTCATTTTTGTGCACAAAATTTTGTATGATCAATATCTTTATATGTTTTATAAAGATAAATCAATTTAAATTTGATACCATTGTTGTTGTTGTTGATATTGTTTTTTAGTACTAGTATTTTTCTTTGAACGGCAAGAGAGAGAGAGAGAGAAGAGGAGAGAGAAAGAAAGACGAAGAGAGCGCTGTAATGGCCTTTATTCAATTTGTTTTTAGTAAATCTTAAAATAAAACAAAATATCTTAAATAGATGTTATTGAAATTGTTATACTATGCAGGTCTACATATCCTTTCCTTCAAAATCATGGTGCACGCCTACTAAGTGAGTAATCAGCTTTTCGATATCATGTTCTGCTTAAAAGGCTAGGGAGAGTTCTAATATATCGATGAACGCGTAGGCCCGGTTGACCATGCATGGTCAATTCAATTTTTTTTTTTCAATTCAATTTATTCAAATTTCATTCATAAAAAAATACAAGATACAAATATATCGGCTTGCAACGATCGTCTGCGTTCGCGGAGCGGGGGTGGAGCGGGGATGGCCGCACCCTTTCGTGAACACCGCGGGGGGGGGGGGGGGGGGGGCTTTTCTCGAAAGGCTGTGTTTAGTAGTTTTCTGAACCAGTCGTTTTTATGAAAATTATTCATTAAATAATAACAATATAATATTAATAGATAATAATAATAATAATACCCAATATCTCTATCACGCCTTTCTCAAAGATAATAGGAGAAATAGAGGAGAGCTTGCATGTTTGTTGATTTTGAAGTTCATAATTCTAGAGAGATAGAGAAATAGCATGTTTTCTATTCTGAATAAACTCACATTTGCATAGAAGTTTAGAAGCTCCGTCCAACAATATTTATCCAGCCTTAAATAGAAAAGTAGATTTTTTTTGTTGATTTTTTAGCCGTAAGGCACGGACGCTTGTAGTTGGACACAGACACACATACTTGACCCTTTTTTATATTTGATAACCGAGCGGTTTTAAAAAATCATGGACAAATGTGACCGGAGGAGACTCGGGGCGCGCCCCCTCCACTCCAGTCTCATGCAAAGTCTTTCGTGCAATCTGGCAATATATACACTGTCCGTCATAAAGGTGGAATATTTTTTTTGCCGCTATAGCGACATGATTTTGCTCTTGCTTTAATTTCTTGAATATGTTTGCCCCTGCTTTTACTTTTCGGGACCCTGGCTATATCTTGGACATTCTCCCAACCCTTTACGCGGACCTTTTTCCAAAAAAGTTTTGTCAACCCCCATGATGCCCATTTTTGTCATTCCTTTTCATTTTCGGGCCCCTTTTTGCTTTCCCGGCCGATCAAGACCCCTCAGTCCTACCCCCAGGAAACGCGACTGACGTGTAGGGGAGACCGGGTATGGAAGTTACACGGGTCAGTTGTTACAGTTCTCAGTGTGCTAAGTTGGAACAAGAGGGTTCGTGCTAACTGGCATCTATATACAGCTTACACATAGCTGTGATGAACTGCCGGTCGTGAGGTTTCTCCGTTGTTTTATTAAAAAGTAAATCAACAAAAGTCATTTTTTACCGTTCCAAGTGAATTTTTGACAAAAATTAAAATTTGTAATAGTTCTTACAACTGAAGGCACATGATGGTAGTCTGGAATTGTGAATATAGTACATGTATGTCACTAATATACCCCTGAGCCATGCCCTGTAATTCTGCCTAATGGCTTTGCTACAGTTGATTTTATGTGTAAAATCACCCATGGGGTAGGTTGTTACAACAACCTACCTCATGTCGAAGTAACAACCTACCCCAATTACATTACACATGTAAAGTAATTTTGTTTCAATTTTCAGGGGTTAATATTTTGATATTTCTATTATTACTTTAGTTTATGCTAGAGCTCGACTTGATCTACTGTTAACGATACCAAGAAACTGAAAAGTTGAAACAAAAGTATGGTATAAGAGATTTACACATTTTAACAAATTACCCCGTATGTTTACATAGTAACAATTTACCCCGTATGGTGTAACAACCTACCCCGTATACGGGGTAGGTTGTTTAAAAAAAAATGGCTTCATTAATTAACCTGTAGTTAATTAGTGTTTACATGTTTTCAAGTTTTATGTGCCTCATGTTTTAGCCAACATAATAGGCTAACTACAGACCCAAAATGGAGTGTGTGAGTACTTTCATTAGAATTATCTGGCCCAAAATGTGAATTTTGTAACGTCCATACCCGGTCTCCCCTACTGTTTATATTGTTATTTAGGTTAAATCTATATTTCTGGGGACAGGCTCAGGTCTCTTGGCTATTGGAGGGGTTGAAGTAAAAAACGAAATTGGTGAAAATTCGGAATATTTTATTCCATCTTTATGCTGAAAACAAAAGAAATGAAAAAAAAAAATCTTCAACCCTTAAATATCATCATTTTCCACTAAATGTTGTTTAGCCTTGATGACAAGGCTGTGAATAGTCAGTATTGATAATATTTTATTTTGATTTATGTTTGGTTGAGAATAGGGAAGATGGAAATTTCCATGGTGTAAAAATGAATAAAATCAATGTTGAACCCAAATCAAAATAAATTTTGACCCCTCCCCCAGACAAAAGAGTCGAGCCTGTAACCATACATCTAGATTTAATTTAAAGAACAACAACAAATCTACACCTCAGACGTGTTTCCTTGGGGTAGGACTGAGGGGGCCTTGGTGGGTCGCGTAAACAAAAAGGGCCCCCAAAATAAGAAAAAATGACGAAAATGGCCATCTCCTGGGGGTCACCAACTTTTTTGAAGAAAGATCCCCGGGAAGGGTTGAGGGAACGTCCAAGATATACCCAGAATCCCGGAAAGTGAAAGCGGTGACAAACACATTCAAGAATTTAAAACTGGAGCAACATAATGTCGGAAAAAAATATTCCTCCTTTATGACGAACAGTGTAGAAGGGAACCAAACAAAGTCCAAACAATCGTCGAAGAATGGAGGGGTGGGAGTAGAGAAAAATATTGCTTCTCGAACGGAGTCCATGATGAGAATGATTTTATTTTATTGGCTCAGGTATCAATTTGACGCAAGGGTTGCTATCTTTTTATTCTCAGTTCGACATAATATATTGCAAGATTTCTAACATGACACCAAGTAATCAAAACATTCATTTAATCCTCTAATTCTTTCTTCTTTCTTTGTCATTTCTTTTTGTTTTCTTCATAATTTAAGATCAAGAGTGGGGCAGCTCCGCCCTATATCGACGATATATTTAAGCCTATAGGAGCAGCCGGTATTCATGGGCATCACTCAGAACTTGAGCTGAGGTGGGGGCAGGGGGTGGTACACCATGGACCTCGCCTCGGCTTTCCAGCTACTTTAATACTCAAAATGATTTGAATAAGAGTACTAGAAAGTGCCCCTTTATTTCTTCAATATATCTTTTAAACCCCCTAATTTTCAGCTGGCCCTTCGCGCTCGCGGATAATAAATAGGGTCTGTAATACACAATTATCTACAATTTCTTATACTAGAAAGTGCCCCTTTATTTTATATATCTTTTAAAACCCAACATTTTCGGCTCGCGCTTCGCGCTAGCGGATACTAAACCATAATGCACAAATATCTCCAATTTTGAGCTAAAAAATTTCGGCTCGCGCTTCGCGCTTGCAGATACCAATAATTCAGTAGGACAGGCCTACATAATGCGCAATTAACTCAATGTTTTACCTCAAAATTTTTCATATCACGCTTCGCGCTCGCGGATACAAAATATAGTCTATAATTCGGCTCGCGCTCGCTTTGCTTTTTGTCATAAATGAAATACAAAACACATCTTTAAAAGCATCAATTAAAATGCAATTTTTAGGGCGCTCCCCCTATTTATCTGAATACATCTCTCTTTATGCCTCTGGTCTCAATTGCCCCCTTTTCAGGCAAAATGCCCGTTTTCCATCGTTACCCCCACTTTCAAATTCGTTCTACTGCCTCTGGCATAAGAACATGGCTATAACATGCCGTTCTTTGCACTCGCAACGTCTGATGTTATTCTAATGGGGCAATAATTGTATTCATGGTGGCAATTTAAAATACATATTTAAACCACTAAAGTTTTGTTTAAAATATTCAGATTTTTTTTTCTTTTTGTTGCTAATATATTTTATTATTTTGTATCATATGGGTAAAAATAAAATTGTTTAAATTCCCGTTTTAGGTCAGTATAGGCCTATATATCGGGGAGTGTTTTAAACTCGCGATTTGCCACGTTTGCTCGCTCAGCTCGCAAGATTTTTGTTTTAAGTTGCCCCCCCACCCCCCCCCCCCCCCCCCTCTGAAAAATCCTGGATCCGCGCCTGCCATACATTCAGCCACCCCCGCCCCACACGAATAACGAACGGATACAATAGCGAAATAAATTATATAGTTATTGAGTGATAACGGACCAATTTTAGAAATGAAACTTATTCCTTACCGGGAAGAATTCGCCGCAGATATAAATTTCTCATTAAATAAAGACAGAACAAAAACAATGCGGAAGAAATTATTTAGTTATGGAATGTTAAACGGCCCGACTTTAGAAGCAAAACTAATACTTTATCAGTAGAAGTCGCCGTTGATAATTTTGTGAAATAAATTCTTCGGAAATCAAAATTTAACAGCAGATCCTGTTAAATAATGACACCCCTCCCCCCCCAAAAAAAAAATCCCCTTATCTGGAGGTTATTCATGGTATGACCAAAACACAGTCCCAACTATCTATATCCATTCGCGTCTGGGAGCAGTAAATAGCTCAATTTTCGGAATAACGAACCTTTTCTATTTTCGGATAACGAAAGCCTGATTGTTCTATTTTCGGAATAACGAACCTTTTTCTATTTTCGGAATAACGAACCTTGTCTATTTCGGAAATAACCGAACCTTTTCTATTTTAGGAATAACGAACCTTCGGAAAATAACGAACACTACCCCCCCCCTGCGGACAACCGGACCCGCAGTGCGGCCGCAGACTCGGACAAAGCGGAACTATCGGGCTATAGCCGCTTTGGGGGGGGGGGTATAAAATTATCATCTTCAATATCAACAACAAAAAAATGCAATCTCTCCTCTATTTCTCCCTGTTAACCTATTAATTATATTTGTTATTATTTAATGAATAATTTTCATAAAAACGACTGCGTCAGAAAACTACTAACAACAGCCTTCCGAGAAAAGCCCCCCCCCGCCGGTGTTCCCGAGAATGGGTGCGTTAATATTACTCCCCCATACCAACCCATTTCGAGAAAAGCCCCCCCCCCCGGTGTTTACGACAGTGCCACGGTGTCCAAAGCGGTGGTCCACATCCGCCGCTCCACCCCCGCTCCGCGAACGCAGACGATCGTTGCAGCCAATATATCAGATGATACATGGTAAATAACAAAGCAATTAAATATACATATTACAAAATAATAAATGCAATTAGGACATTGCAAAAACCGATGGTCTTGACTCGGCAGAGCCCTAATGCCATTATGGCATGATATACATTCAGATAAATCAAAATGATGACAAGAGAAACAAATAATTAAACATTTGCGGAAGTCCTACCCCCCCCACCCACCCACCCACCAGTAGACTGTAAATCAGTTTAACAATATCAAAACACACTTTAAGAGAATTTACGAGTCATACGATAACATAAGTTATTTTTTAGCTTGCGTTTAGAAGAGTATAGTGCAAGAACATTCTTTTTATCATTGGCAATGAGTGCCAACATCAGGTCCTCTATGGTCTAATGGATCTACAAGCAAGGACTGTTTTTGATTACTAAGATGAAATTGTGGAGCTCTGGTATTGTGATCATGAATCTGGGTATTGCGTATAAACCATTGTACTAAATTGGATGGAAACCAAATTATTAGTATAATTGAAACATAAAATTTTGCAGTTTGCAAGATATTGAATAGATTGTTTTAATGTGTTTAGTTTTTTGAAATATGTGGATCATATGGGCTAAGAAAGGGAAACTGTAACAAATTCTATTGCTTCTTTTCTGCAGTAACAACAATGAATTAACATTCCTTTTGGTTCCACAACCCCAGGCAATATTAGCATAAGATAAATAAGATAATATGAAAGAATTGTACAATAATATGAAAGACTTTGCCATTAACGTATCTTTAAGTTTATACATTATACCAATAATTCTAGAAATATGAGTTCTTAGATGCTTAAAATGGAAATTCCAGTTTAAATGTTGATCGAGAATAACACCAAGACATTTAACATCAGTTTTCCTTTCAATTGGGGAATTGTCTATTAAAATTTGATACTGGTCATCGTTAATTTTTGGGTTGTGAAATATGATATAATTTGTTTTACTGAGATTGAGAGATAAGTTGTTACTTTGTAGCCATTTAGTTAGTTTAGACAATTCTACATTGAAAGTAACTATCATTTCGTTAAAATTATGATGAGAATATAACAATGTCGTATCATCTGTAAATAAAACATAACTAAGTATTTCAGAAGAATTTAGAATGTCGTTCAAATATATTATAAAGAGGAGTGGCCGAAGTATAGATCCCTGTGGCACGCCACACTGCAGTTCTAAAATTGGGGATTTACGTGAGTCGACTTCGGTGTATTGAATTTTATTTTTTAAATAATCTTTAAACCATGCCAGCGGCGTACCCCTTATACCATAACGTTCAAGTTTATATATTAAAATTGAGTGATCGAGCGTGTCAAACGCTTTTGAAAGGTCCAAAAATAATCCAGTTATATGAAGAGGTCATTTCCAAAAGGTACTACATCCATATTTGTTAATTCGGAGAAAAACAGGTTTTTTATTTTTCATAGATAGGAGTGCCTGTTTGGAATTAAACTTTCACAGATTGTTCTACTCTAAAAGGGAAACCAGTCTAACAAAAATCTAGGTCTGCAAGTTTTTCTGTAAATGAGTTTTTAATTTTTTTGTTCTGTTGGATGCAGTACCTTTTGGAAACGAAATGTCTCAGAGTATGTAAATGACCATGTATCTCAGCAATTTTTTATTCAAAAAGGAACATTTTGAACTATTTCTTATTGCTTTAATTATATGCCATGTTTTAAAAAGAAATTGAGTACATAAGTTTTCAAATTTTCACTGATGCTCTGGCGAACCCAGCCAACTACGCATTATTTACATGCAATAAAAACAAGTACATGGGACTACATAAAAGTGGATATAGTACCTTTTGGAAACGAACTGAAATGGATGTAGTACCTTTTGGAAATGAAGTGATTTTTGAAAGTAATTTTTTCACCCTTCCCATTGAAAATTCATGTTTCTGTTTGTAACAGTGTGTAGAGGTGCTAAAAGTGAGTAGATTAATGTTAAAAAAAAAAAAGAATTTTGATGGAAAATGGATGTAGTACCTTTTGGAAATGAGCTCTTCATATATTGTTTTTTTTTTTTTTGCAAGGGATTTAGTTATTCTATCATATAAGTCCAAAACTGCTACTTTAGTTGAATGTTGTTTCCTAAAACCATATTGGGCGGAGCAAAGTAATTTGTTTTTGTCTAAAAAATTATATACTTGGATATGGATTATTCTTTCTAGGATTTTAGATAACGAGGGTAAAATAGATATAGGTCGGTAATTTTTACACTGGGTACGATTTCCTTTTTAAATATTGGTACGACCCTTGCTAACTTGAAAGCGTTCGGATACCATCCAAGAGACAATGATAGATTGAAAATATGACAAAGTGGATCAGCTATAAAGAAAATTATTTGTTTTAAGATAAATGAGTTAATATCGACTCGTCGTATTTTTAAGGGATTTTACTATGGATATAATTTTGTGTGGTCTTACGGGTTTGAAAAATATCGAGTTTTCAGCTCGTTCAGGTAAAAAATCTTTAAATGAGTGCTCATTGGTTATACAATTTTTTGATAGCGTTGGCCCTATGTTAACTAAATATTTGTTTAAGATATTGACAATTTTCTGGGGGTCACATGTCTTTTCGTTTTCGTGGTACATTTCTTTTGTAAATTCTGTTCTTTTACCCCTTCCTAAGATATCATTTAAGATTATTTAATATTTCCCGACACACTTTTAAGTTTTTTGGTATAATACATTTTACGTGATGCTCTAATAACAGCGGTTAGTTTGTTACGATCAGCCTTAAATTTGTTATGTTGGATGGTATTGTTGGGATTGCGTATATACAACTTATATAAGCGGTTCTTTTTTCGGATAGAATTAATTATCGCATTAGTAATCCAAGGATTGTGAATATTATTTTTTCTTTTCTTTTTGAGCAAATGAGGTATATTTTTATCAAAATATTCCTTAAATTTTTTAATAAAAAGGTCATAAGCTATGTTCACATCATGTGTTTCCTGAAATATATCTTGCCAGGTTTCCTTTATAAGGTCGGTTTTAAGGGAGTTTATATTTTCGACTGAATATTGTCTATAAAAGTATTCATCAGTTTGACATCGTTTCTCTTGTGTTTTTCTTAATACTGTAAAAATAGGAAGGTGATCTGATATATCAGAGTATAAAATACCACTTTGAAAATCTTCTCTTACAACGCTTGTGAAAATGTTATCTAAAAGCGTTGCGGATGTCGGGGATACTCTGGTAGGTTTGTCAATTAATGGATAGAGGGCGTAACTATTTAGAAACGACATGAAAGGATTGTTAGACTGGTCGTTATTTACAAGTAAGTTTATATTAAAGTCACCTATTAGATAAATATGTTTACCACCTTTGGAAAAATGATTGATACATGATTCTCTAATTGAAGAGTGAAAGATTCAATATTCGTACCGGGTGGACGATATGCTACACCTACAATTACTTTTTTACATTTAACATTGGTAATTTCTATAAAAAGCATTTCAAATTCTGGTAATTCGGACAGTGGGGTCTTTACTTGAAAGGAAATATCTTCTTTTACATACAATACTACGCCCCCTCCACGTCCATGTAATCTGTCTGACCGTAACATTTGAAAACCTTCTAAATTGAATAAAGTAGGCGAATTGGGGTTTAACCATGATTCACTTACTCCAATGATGGAAAACGAATTATTCAGGGATTTAAGGAGATTAGAAACACTGTCAAAGTTACGACGTAAACTCCGGGCATTTAAATGTAGTAAGCTGATATAAGACTTGTTGTTATTGTGACAGGAATTAAACTCATCGGATAAATAATAGTGGCATTCATTAGGTGCAATAGATTCGAGTTCTTCTTCAGATAAGGACATGTTTAAAGACTCAGCCATCTAAAGGAATTACATTGTTCGTTTATACAGTACACTACTATTGTTAAGACACTGGCATTGATATCTAACGACATCTTCTTAAAGGAATTGATTAAGAGTACAAAATCACCTCAAATCACAGCAAATTGTTTGCAATCCTCTCACTTCATGTCTAATTAGCGATGTCTGAAAGTATGAGAGAAAATGAAAGTTGTTTACTACCCCCAAAAAGCGAAAAACTAGTATTGTTTTCCGAAAGGATTTCGATCAGAACTATCGAAAGATCGTGTTTTTCGCCGAATAGTTGTTTACGCCCTCTCGCGGTTATTGCAATAATTCTACGTTTTCTCGCCCAAAGTACGGTGAAAATCGCCCAAGGTTTGGCGTCATATATCATGCTGAACCTAGACGCTAGTTTTCGTATATATTTCTCAGGCGATTTCAACTTACGCAATCGTCCTGAAAATTTTATCAAAACAAATGAGCTCCGGACATAAAAAAGAGAAGTAGGATATTATTTTTTTAGATACTATTCTGTTACTCTGTCCTCACGTCTCCTACATAAGTATCCGCAGTCGATTAGGGTCGGTATCACGATTTTCACATTGACTTATCGGGGGCCGATGTGATGGGTATTCGACGTTTATGAGGCCTGCGCCTTCCTGAATTCGACTGCGTTCGACTGCCGACTGATCGACCAACTCCGAGCTAGCCGGGGGTATATACGGTAGCGCACTGGTTTGGGTACCGGCCGTCCAAGTATACGACTTCGATCATCATTACGAATTCCTCTCCGCTATGCAGCGGCACGGTAGGCCTATACTTTCATTTACTATCACCAAAATGTACAAAAATTAGTAATAAGTCATTTAGATTCAGTATCGCTGATAAATATACTGTAGAAAATACTTCGGCCGACGCTCCAGATTGGTATTGGAGTATTGACACTTGACAGTTGAACTCCACCGATGGCGATAGTATATGGCTATATAGACCTACAATCAAACTTGTGAAGACTTCTTCTTCATCTTCATCATCTTTTTTTTTTCTTCTTCTTCCTCTTCTTTTTTATATTGTTTTGCAAACACTCGAACACTGTTTTTGTTTTGTTCTTTTTTTTATTTCTTCTTGTTTATTGCTTTTGAGTTTTAATGTTTTTTTTATTCTAATTGTAGTAGGTACCCTTAGCTCGCCGACGTGGTCCACTGTCCGCTCCCTGTGGTTAGACATCACTTCTTTCTTTCCGGATCCCATGTTAAAAAAAAATAAAATAAAATAAAAAACCGATAGGGGCCCTTAGGTGTGATAATTTTAATGATTATTATTTTTCTTTCTTTTCTTTCTTTTTTTATCTTTCCTTGTCTTTTTTTTTTTCTCCCCGTTTCCTCTTCCCCCCTTTTTTTTCTTTTGCTTTTCTTTTCTCCTCCCCCCCCTTTGCTTTCTTTGACTCCCTCCCCCCCCAAAAAAAAAGCAGGCCTATTGATATTTAAAAACTTTCATAAAACAAACTTATTTGTAGTCTTGTCCTAAATTTTCCAATTTATCATTAATATTACATTCTTCTAAGTCTTAGCCTACCATTCAATTTAACAAATTAAATAAATAAAAAAGTAGGCAAACAATCTAAGTAAATGGTGCATATAGGTTATGAAATTGAATTTCCATTTATGGGCTTCAACTCAAAGAAATGTCTATACCTGGACACTCACACAAGGGACGTCAG
The DNA here is from genome assembly GCA_940671915.1 of Paracentrotus lividus. Lineage (NCBI taxonomy): Eukaryota > Metazoa > Echinodermata > Echinoidea > Camarodonta > Echinidae > Paracentrotus > Paracentrotus lividus. Next base: position 25,848,620 of record CALNVZ010000218.1, read on the forward strand.
AGTTCGACTATAACAAAAAAAAGAAAGTTAAAATCAAATAAAATGTGGTCTATGTTTGAAATCATGAAAAGTTAATCGCCATAATTATGTTTCTGTTTATTTTTTTATTTTGGGGGACATTGCTGATGGATTGAATGTATTGGGAGGTTTTTGCTAGTTTTCATGATTGTCTAGAATTTATAAACTGAGTCAGAGGAATAAATAGTCTGAAAAAATATATACAGATGATTGCTTTACCTTATAATATAATATTATATTATAATTAAATACATATTTCATATACTTTTGAATGTTCCTGTTTTGTCCATCCACCTGAGTTAGCTGCCAGAGGGATTACAGTATCAATATAAGGTAGCAATGCGGCTGTTTCAAATTATGATTGGCAGATTATTCAACGTGAAAACAATTTTCCTATGATTTTTCCCCCATGATTTGTTCCTTTCTTTTAGAGGTTCCCCAATCTGCGGTGGTGAACACAGATGGACCTACAAGGGGTGGTAATTAATGCTGTGAATTCATTATATTTTATTCTCTCCTCCCTCCCCCGTTACTCAAGTGTTTTTGAGTTTTGTTGTTATTTTTTTCCCCTTTATTTTTAACATGTTGAAAGTCCTTCCTGTTCTCTGTCAGCTTTACAAGGAACTTTGATACTAATTGTTTTAGAATCATCATTATGTAGTTTCAATAACTGATAAAAAGTTTTACTGCATTGTCTTATCAGATTCTGGGTTGATACTTCCAAGAAGAAGAGTTTAATTGGAGGCGAGTCCGAAGAGTAGTCTCGTATATATCAAGGACCTGTGGACATCAATCTGTAGGAATGAGGGGACGCTACTGGCTACTCAAAAATCGATATGCAGGCGGTAAGGTAGGCATGAATAGCTCTTTATTTCCCGAAACCCACCTTTAGGCTTTGAGTACAAAATAATTCCCCAGTTTTTGTGATTCTCTACTCTGTGAATTACATTATTTTTGCAGGTGTGCCAGTTGTCTGAGAAGTAATATACGCTCATACACGCTTCCACTTCCCCCAAAAAAATTGAAAAATGAATGAATAATTGCTATTCCTAAAATGTTGATTGATAGTCGGTAGAGAGAACAGTTTGTTTTCCGGTCTTTACACATTTCCCGTGTGCTGCCATACCCCGTCATTCAAGGGATCTTTGACTACTAGGTTCAAATTATGTTCCTCAACATTTTGGAATTAATAATGGTATATATATATATATATATATATATATATATATATATATATATATATATGATTATTCTGATTTTAATTCCTTGTATTGTTTTCCCCTTTGTTGTTTCTGTTTTATACAGCTGAAGACCTTGCCTGCCTGCCTGACTGAGAGCTTTGCCTGAGTGCTACTCATCTAATCCTGTGTTCTGATGAAAACCATTTTTTTTTTTTTTTTTTTGTTTGGCGGGGGGGGGGTAGTCATTCACAGGTAACTTGATGAGAGATATACTGAAATACTTAATTTATTTATATCAAATTAAATAAAATTTAATTGATGAAGAAGTTTTACTCTATCTCCCTTTTCTGGCCCAGCTGAACGAGTATACCGATTGTTATATATAATTATGTTTATGGCTTCTCTGAAATCTGCTTCTCCCATTAAATATTTCACATTGATTGTAGATTTGATACTAGTATTATAAGTTGTGCTATCTCGCAGTATTGAATTGAATTGAATTGCACATTGGTTTATTTAGCAATATTTCTCGCGCCATAGGTCCGAAATTGACAAAAATTTTTTTTACAGATAAAAAACATAAGAGATTAACGGCCGTATACAATATAGAAAATACTGTGTGCATGTATTACTAAAGGATGGCTCGAAATATTGTACCAAAATTATATGATTACGACAATTCCATGAGATATAGTCTATATAGTGTTAAACATAAACAAATTGCGAGAGGGAAAAGATAACAATATAGAATTAGCATGTAAGGCTAAGAAGTATTGATACGATTTTTTGCTAGGTTCGGCTTATAATGAAATTAAGGGATTTAAACAGTGTGGAGCGTTCCAAGAGGCAGGTGAGGGAGGAGGCGCGTTCCGGAGCTCAGATATGAGAGAAGGCGAGAACCGCAAGCTGCAGTGGCAAGTATGGTGTTCGAGGAGATGCGGCGTGCGGCGTGCGGGTTTGAGGGAGGTGGTGTGTGGCTGAGAAACTGCGGCTAGAATAGTGGTGTATCGGTCAGGCACAGAGAGATTGCAAGTAGTACGTGTGGGACATGACTCGAAGGGACTATGTTAATTCGACATAGAGGTGATGTCGTGAAAAGACAGTAACAAGGGAAACCGTTACTAGGTGGGCAGGCTGTAGGACGAGGTTGGTAGCGCGCGACGTCGGAGGTAGTCATAATAGACACTACAAATCTGGCGCGAACGGCCCGATGGTGAAGTATAGTGAGGAAAGCAGATGACGGTACGGAAAAGAGGCAGTGCGATTATGGGCTGGGATATTGGCAGGCGTGAGGTGCCTTATGAGGGGCTCTTGCGGTGAGGATTTCTGGGTCGGGAGGGGCGGGCCGGGACGCATCATGCGATTAAACGCGATACCTAATCTGACGGATTGGAGAGAGGGGTGTCAATTATATCAATATCGAGTAATATAATATTACGACAATATTAAGAATATAGTCAATCATGTAATAAACAAATAAAAACAGAAAAATAACAATATAGATTACATGTAGGACTAAGAAGTAATTGATCGATTTTTGCTGAGTTCGTTAATTGGAAATTAAGGTGATTAAACAAAATGTTTACGTTTATACAAGTGTAAATTACAATCCTATGAAATATGGAATTTATAAACAGATTATTAAAAATAGGTTTGACGGTAATGTCTTTAAAGGTAATAAAGTAATTATTGTTTTCCTGTTCTAGTGTTTATGAACGGAGTATACACTTCAAAATAACATTCTATGAATCTATGTGGCTATACAATTAGAGAGAGAATATGAGTGCTATAGTCAGTCAAAAACATTTTAAGCTATTTGTAACTATAGTGGGATATCTGCATAATTTGCCCCAAAATCTCATACATTCGATAAAATATGTAAATTGTGTGAAAAAATGAAAAGAGACATAGCTCATATGTTATTAAAATTGCTCGTCATCCGGGTAATTGCAATAGAAATTACAGATTAAGTTTACAAAGCATTGAAAAATAGGAGTAAATTATTGAGTATTTTCAATTATCACTATAATATATAAATTAACCTAAAAGGCTTTCCTGTAGTTTTTGATACAAATACTTATTACATGTGATTGATTTTTTATATAAACCTAGTTCAAATTAGATACAATTGACTTATGTTATGGGCTCTTCTCACCTCTTCGTTAGAACATTATTCCGTTTAGCTTTTATTCAACAGTCTAACCAAGTACGGGATTGCGCTCTTTTTGTAACGCTCAGTTCTACAGTAATTATATTATGTCAATTTCTGAATACACTTATAAATCATAAAACTCTTTTTTTTTTCTTTTTTTTTTGTTGTTTTTGTAGTGTATTGGACAGGTAGTCAGACCAACCAGAAGGAAGAGATGCTTTTACAATAGGTTGCGGGGGGAGGGGAAAATTGTTTGTGAAAGACAGAGGCAAGTATATAGATTGCGAATGCATGAAATGATGGGGTCCTTATAGGAAGAAAAGTAATGATACTATTATATCTCATAGCACTTCGCGGAGGCGGATTCGGGACTAATTTGAGTGACAGTTTTTATATTCGTCGCGGAGAAATCTCTGAGACGTCTCCGCGATGGAAAACAGTATTAGAGACATCTCCGATACCTTTTCCGTTGCGGAGACGTTTTAGATACTTTTTTTTTCCGTCACGGAGACGTCTCTGTGACAAATTTAAAAACAGTCTCAAGTCCCATTCAAATCCGTCTCCGCGAAGTAAGATACCACCATAAAAAGAGTGGACAAACACATGAAAAAGGAAAAGAAAGGTCTCAAAAGATGATTACACAGGGAATAAAAGAGAGGGAGAGAGAGAGATAGAGGGCAGGGGGGGGGGGGGGGGGGGGGTGGCAAGACTTATTCTAAAATAAGAAGAAGAGACGTAGGAAAGATCAGCAAACAAAAGAGAGAAACGGGTCAACATAGGCCGATGTTCACGAAAGGTAACTAACTTACTACCCCTACTGAGTTAGTAGGGCCACTAACTTAGTCACCCTTCGAGACAAAGAAGACGATGCACGAGAATGAAAGAGCGAGATTGATGCAGTATCCAAAGAAGAAGAGAGCAGGAATTCGAAAGAGTGTGAACAACTTAACATGGGCCGCGGAGCGTTTTTCGCGGAAGTGCAGGGGCAAAGCCGAAATGGGCGGGGGGGCTAAAAATCGCAAATCTACTGGTCATTTTTGCGTTTTGTGCATGGTTGCTGAAAAAGGTGGAGGGGGCTGAAGACCCCCAGTCCTCCCGGTCCAGGCCCTCGACAATAATAAGAGGGAAATCGCACTGAGGACAATGTATGAAAATTACGTAGGATGGTGTGGAATTTGAGAAGCAGAAAAATAATGAGAGGAACAATAGCAAAGCGTAATCATGACCCCCTACCCTGAACATATACTGAATTTTGATGGGGTAATTGTCTTAGAACCAAACAGTCCGACGGCACATTACAAACATGAGGACGAATGCATGAAATTCAGCAATGAGTGACGGAGGAACATACAAAAGCGCGCAACTTTAGAGAGCAGGAAAACAGAGAGAATTGAAAAGACATCACCCCCCCCAAAAAAAAACAAACAAACAAAATAAACAAATAAAAAACAAATAAATAAATAATAAATAAATAAAAATAATAATGTAATTTAAAAAATTATATATAATTATATATATATGTAGTCATGAAATTGAACAACATTGCACCAAAACAAAGAGTTCGTGAGCCTTGACAGCGAGCAGTGAAGGACAAATGTTCGGTGGGGGGCGTGAGGGATTAGGGGCCCCAGAGAGAAGAAGGAAGCAGAAACAAAAAATTAGTAGGGCAACATTATATATTCAATAAATGTGGATTTATTTGAGGCGAAGAGCAGCGATGGAAAGAAAGAAGCGATTAAAGGGACTGAGGGAGCGCCATCATGTTTTACCAGCAAGGGTGTTTGATTCGCCGTGGGCCCGTTATCGAGAATAGCCTTCACTTTTGCAACGTTATTCTGTGATTCGTTATCACAGGTATATTTATCCAGTGTGATCAGAGTGGGAAAATTTAAATGTTCTTATTCTATATTGTCTTATTTTCGTCTTATGACTTGTTCAGATCAATAACCTGGCGGACAATACTGTTCTCTCGATTGAACCCTATTTCACATGGATTTAATTTTTTATTTAAACAGCAACACTTTACATGTAATATATGTGTTCTTTGCCATGATGGGGATTCTAATTGATAGAGGAGGATGACGATGAAATGATATTTATATAATAAATTCTGTATTACATCCCTCTGAATTTAAAAACTCAATTGCAAATTATCGTAATTTTCCACGTATTCTGGCAACTTTAATGCCGCTGTTTGAATGCTAACTTTGACTCCTTCACTTTTGTCTTGATGCATTTTCTTACTCTTTATCTTTTATTGGAATCTGCGAACCTGGTTAAAGGGGAGGAGGAAAATTGATTTTAATTCTTACCATTCACTAATTGCGAATAGCGCATGACGGAGGTGGTGGGGTTGGATATATGTTATGATAATTTTAATCAAAGAAGACAGACTTAGACTTTTCTTGGCGTATTGAAAGTATTTATTGAGTGTATAGCACATTAAACTGATATTGTTGCTGTAATATAGAGCACCCAGTCATTCTTTCGGTTATGATATATATGTACAATTGTATCGTTTCAGAGAAAAAAAGATGTTATTAATGGGTGATTTAATGTTGATTTTTTGAAGATAAATGAAGTGTAAATGTATCTGCATTTCTTTATAATTTTGTACTTTTATTTTCTTATATTCTATAACCCACAGAATCCGTCTAATGTGCTCTACTTTGGAATATTTTTTATATGTTTTGATGTTTTTTGTTGTGATTATAGCAATTGTGTGATGTCATTACACCATTTAAGTTTTGGAAATACTGACCACTTTACGATCTGAGCGAATGCACCTATCTTGACTTTTGAAGAAAATATACTTTTTTGTCAGGAATTTGGCTGGTGTAATGGCATTTGGTCAGTTTGTACATGTAATAAAAATTGTTCACTTCTCATATTATGTTGGAACTTATATAATGAGTGTTCCCTCTTAAACATTAAAAATAAACAAATACAATAATAACCTTGGAGGTTCAACTAATGATGATGTAGAGGGTTAGCAAGAAACATTTACTGTATCGTAAATTTAGAACGCCACCTAGTACGAAAAGGATCCTCCACAAAATGTTAGAAATATTTTATACCTTTCTCGGGGAAAGTTACGCCCAAATATTACGATCTCAAAATTGTCTTACGTCATGATAAAGGAACATGGAAACTCATTTATACATTTTAAATAAACAACTAGAAAAGGCAAAATAAGATGAAATGATGTGTGATACCAGAGAGAAAAAGTATGCCATTTGTTAAATGATACTTTAGTCTATTGGAAAAAAAAAATTAACGAAGTGTACATAATGATGTAACACAGATTCATATAAAATCCGACGTTTTCCTGCGTAATTTTTAGGAATCAATGTTTATGCAACCAATAACCGAAGTCTGATATATTTGTATGTTATTTTCAAACTTTGATGTAACAAAAAAAGCCCCGGGGATATGATGGTGTACTCCTAAGGTATTGAAGAAATCGATTTATCTGATACTCACTCCATCTAGCCATATATTAAAATGCATCAATTCAACGGGTATCTTTCCAGACTCATTAAAATTAGCAAACGTTATTACCTGCATATATAAAAGAGAAGAATCCACATGCCACAATTACAGACCATATCTGTCTTATTCTGCTTTTTGTACAATATTTGAAAAATTTATATAATTAAACTTACCTTTTTCTTGACACCCATTGCATTTTGTATAATAAACAATTGGTTTTAGGAAAAGATATAGTACTCTCTGCGTCTTTTGGTTTCACTGACAGGATTTCCAAAGCTTTGAAAATAAAGTTTTATAGTAGGAATATTTTTAGACCTCTCTTAGCGTTCGATTGCATTGATCCAGAACATTTCCTTAAAAAAACTGTACTTTTATGCCCGGTAAGACGTGTACCCCTTTACTTTTAATCAAAGTTATTTATCAACAGAAAACAATTTACTATGTAATGGTACTTATTCTGTCTACTTATAATAATAACTACCTGGGTCCCTCAGGATCAAATTTGGGTCCGCTTTTTCTTATTTACATAAGACTTACCTCTTGTTTAGCAATGTATTATCTTTCGATTTTATTTGCTGATTTCTACTTTAATTTCTGACTGGAAACGACCTGGTATAGATTAACAATCACTCTAACGTGAATTGGAAAAATATATAAATGTTTATGACCAAGAAACTTTGAGTTAACTTTGATAAAACTAATTATGTCATTTTCAAGACTGAAACACACGTACGTGAAACGTTGCCAAACATATATCTATAGATGGTTTAAAAGAATAAAGAAGTGTAATCTGTAAATTTAGGGAATCTATATAGCTGTGATTTAACTTGAAAAATCAATTAACTACATCTTGTAAATATCTAGAGTTTATTGGATCTTAATATGACTAAAACATTGTTACCCATTCTGTTTCTGTTAACTTATATATACCATTGATATGCCAGATTTAGAAACTATTTATCATTTTATGGGGAGGCTTGCTTCCTATTGTTTCAACATTTTTTTTTTTTTTTTTTTTTTTTTTACAAAAAAAAGTTGTTAAAATAATTACAAACTCATCATATAATGCACATACTGATAAATTATTTGTGAAATTAAATATTCTAAAATTAGAGCACATTTATGAACTATCAGTTACCTCTTTATGTTTTTGTATATAAAAAATGCTCTTCCTTTTTGTTTTAATAATTATTTTGTCTCAAACAAAACCATAAATACATATACTACTAGAAACTCCGAAAAAATATATATTCCTACAACCAAATATAATTTCTCCAGAACTATTATTAGATATAAAGGACCAGTTATGTGGAATAATTTATCAGAAAGTCTTAAAAACTCCCCTTCTCTATCTTCCTTGAAATGTAATTTTTTTAAATGAAATATTTGAACCCTCTTAAGTAACTGCCTGTTAAGCCTTTTTTGTGTTTGTTCATTTGTGTATTTTTGTTTTAAGCCCCCTTTTCTGTTTTTGTTAGTTTAGACATTTAGTTTTTTAACAATGTAGTAAAATGGGGATCAGCCTTGACAAGCCAATGGCTTTTGCTGATCCCTCCATCCGCTGCATTGTTTTTTTCTTTTTATCTTTTATATATTGTAAACTGTTATGTTATATAAGTAAAACATGATTGTATTCTATATCTATATGTTGCTTGTTTATTCAAATACTGTATTTGTAAATATGTATTTTTTAATGGATGTGAAATAAATGAACTGAACTGAACTGAACTTGTGTACTTATTGGCCTATGAACCCTATATACATTTCGGTAATGTTAGGGGATATAATTATGTACATAAATTCTTTTCATTATATCAACTGCAAAAAAAAAAATAATGAAGGCCTATACAAGCCATTATTGTACTTATCAGCAGGCGCGGATCCAGGG
>CALNVZ010000218.1:25860978-25874321 GCA_940671915.1 Paracentrotus lividus
TACCTACTTTATGAATATTCATTGTTTTTACCGATGTGTTGCTATTATGTCATTTTGTACAATGCAAAATACTTCATGAATATTTAGTGTTTTTGGGGTGTGCGCGCACGTTTCTAGTACCGGATTGGTGTGTTCCGTCATTATTCATGATACGAAAGTACGTGTTCCGATTTATCAACTGTGTACTCACACCGTGCATACAATAATGTCATTATCATGTGTATTTTGTATTGCCTTTGACAAGTTTACTTTTATGCTGTTTTATTGAAATGTACGTTATGTTTTATCTGAATCTATGATAACATATCATTTTTTTGGCTTATTGTAAGAAAATATTCATGTGCAAGCACAAAACAAAAATGTTACTGAGTTAAAGTGTTTCTAGTGAAAGGTGATCTAGTTCGACAAAAGTATGTAACCCTAGATCAACCTTCTTTTTTGGTGGCTTTTGTTTTCCTGTGGCCATGAAATATCTTATCATTTATTTTGTAAGCATGGGAAGAGGCCCCATTATACTCCTAGGCTTTTTTTCCTAATTGTAATATTAGGATGGCCCTTATGTAAGCCCCACCCCTATTCCGCGCATATGGGGGTGGGAAATTATTGGCAAAATAGGCCTATAAAAATGGGGGGAAATATTATTTTTAAAAAAGGGGAGACAGAGAGAGAAAGAAATCCGAGGGACTCCAGATGGAAGGGAGAAAAGATCTTAGGATGGCCCTTATGTAAGCCCCCACCCCTATTCCGCGCATATGGGGGTGTGAAGTTATCGGCAAAATAGGCCTATAAAAAAAATAGGGGAAATATTTTTTTTTTTTTTTTTTAAGGGGGAGAGTGAGAAAAAAAAAAATCCGAGGGACTCCAGATGGAAGGGGAAAAAGAGAAATATTGAACGATGAAGAGATCATGGAGAATGCATTTAAAAACAATTTTAAGATGGAACGGGGCATAAGCAAGATAACTCGAAGATTACAAAAAAAAAACAAAACAAAACAAAACAAAACAAAACAACAACAAAAAATGCTCAAGCATTGGAAAAGATAGACCAGGCTCTGGTCATTACAAACTTTCACCTCTTTCTTTTTCTATTGATTCGACCTTCTCAATCTCACCATTTCTCTTCCCATCACAAATCCTCTTCCCCAAACCATGGGAGTATCTACATCCATGCCAAGACCATGCTGAGAGTCCCTGATCATGCTGATGTGCTAAATACAGTAATGTATGTAAATGTATGGTGTTTTGAGTGTTGACAGGATGGTCCAGGCAGTGGACTATGGAAAAGAGAGTAAGAGGGGAGAGAGAGAGAGAGAAAGAAAGAGAGCGAGCTTTGAAAACTTCCTGGTGCCATACGCCATGCAATGCCATGGTAGTGTTGCATGAAATATGAAAGGCATTGTACTGTGCATGTACGAATGCTATACGTGGGAGGGATGTGTGTGTGTGTAAAATGTGTGTGTATACTGTACTTGAAGGCCTAGCTAGCTAGATATGCAGAGTTTACATTTTAGATTCCTGTCAAGCTAGCTGCTGTAACGTACTGTACAGTACAGCTGACGTACGTACGTACGTCATCAAACTTCATACACATAGCGCTAGCGTCTGCAAGTGCGGGTTTACAGAATTCGATCACAACATACGACTTTACACAAGAAATTGCTACATATTAGAAAAAAGCAATTGCCGAAATGTAACTTGAATATCATTCTGGAAAGTGTCTTAACTAATAGCAATATTTATAAAAAATGATAACTAATATGTTTGTTTTTTAATCCAATAAATATGATTTCGGATACAGTGGCGAGTTCCCACACATTGCTTTTCGTGTATGTCTAATTACTGATTATGTACGTGCGAGTGACTCCGATGTTGGGATGCATGCATTGTTATATCTTCATAATTGTCTCCTTTTCAAGTTTTCAGATAAAGCACTCTCCCAAGCAGTACAGCATCAGGGTTCCCGAAACATAGAGCTTGACAATTATTAGCAACTTTGCTTGTGATCGATTTCAGATTAATAGCATTCATTTCATTTCAGATTAATTTGCAAAATGTCAAAGGAGCCCCTGAATACCTTTTGGTCAATTTCTTATCACAAATCTCAATCAACTGAAATTTTATATCATGGCAAGTGAAAAAGGACCACACACTACCATCTGAGTTCCCAAAACATGAAAGATTGATTATTGTTCGCAACTGTGCTTACGATCGATATCAGATCAATTTGCAATCATTTCAGATCAGATCAATTAGCAAAATGTTGCGGGACCCCTTGAGTACCCCCCCCCCCCCCCCCATTTCTCATGACAAATACCAATCAACCGACTATTACTGAATACATCATGGCAAGTGAAATACGACCACAGAATCACTCCACACATTATCATAAAGCTACTAAACCATTCACTCTACATCCACTGACCATACTAACGAGCATCACAACAACCTCTGAAACAAAACCACAATGATTTTCATATTATCAACAACACAAATGTAATCATTTACTGACAACCCACACCAGCACTGTGATGCCATTACAAAAAAAAATAAAAAAATAAATAAATAAATAAAAATGTCATTGACATGCCACTTTCACAAACACATAACCAGTACCACCCTTCTGTCGTATCCATCCCTTTTTAAAAAATACCTTTAGTGGGTTACTCAACCAAAAGACCTTGTTATATTTTTCATTATGCTGAACACATGGGCACGTAGACACATGTGCATACGTTTGACTTGCGACCCAGAAATCGCTTCTTTATAAAAATAAAAAAAAATTGTATACCGGTATGTGCTCATTGTATCTAGAATAGACTGTATTATCAAGAAATACCACTACACACATAGGCTGTAATATCTCTGGCAAACCCACTACAATCACTGATAACATGAACAATACCACCATCGGCAGTACATTTAAAACCTCGATACTGAACGTATTAAAAACAGAATAACCAGTTCTGGACATCTGTAGATACTTGGAAACAATAGGAATCAACACCTGTGGTTTTACTGTTAATATTAATACATCAAAATTCACACAATGCATGTTGATTCGAATTCTTTCCTGGCATCAATAAATTGTGTCCACACCAGAAAGTGTTCACTTTAACACCTCAAATTTCACAGTGCATCAGTCTTGAGTAAACTAGATATACATACCAAAAAAAAGAGGACTAAATGGTTAAAGAAATAGTCATTAACAAGATATCATAAGTTGGATCCATTATTTATGAATAAACTGCTCGGTTCAAGTTTTTAGAGCATCGACATGATGGTATTATGCAGGATAACATCTAGATGTTTCTGGTTTTACAGTGCAGAGGTACACTTTTAAGTATAGTTTGTAAAAAAGTGTGATTCATAAATACATTTTACATAAAAAAAATAGTCTACAACTTAATGATTGTAAAAACCTATTTGATCCATTGATGCCAACAATCAAAGGTGTCGATTTTGATTCAGTGCATTCTTAGGTCGACACATGTACAATTTGGTAAATTATCCTACATGTAGATCATCGGCCAACATGATATCAAGACTTCCTCTTCTTCTTTCTCTTTGGTAAAGTCTCCTGGTGAAAATATGATCCGAAGAATTGTATTGGAAATAGAATACTGTACTGGTCCACCAGCCGTTCTTCATACATTTTAAGTAGGTTTCATTCCTCAACTTGTTATGGTGAAAATTCTCATGATGTATCCTTGGCAAATCAAGAGAGGAACTAGCAGTTAATATCCATCGGAATGAATGACAGTAATGCAGCAGCAGCCCAACTCACATGTACATCCATTGGTATTGATTAAGCACCTATTCACGTCCATCCTGTGGGTCCTGAAACAAACAAAAAAGTAAAACTACATAATAATAATAATAATAATAATAATAATAATAATAATAATAATAATAATAATTAAACTTATATAGCGCCTTTTCCATGGTAACACAATGTAAGAATTAAAGGGCAACAAAAAGTATTCACAAACATCTTGTAAATAATATTTTGAGTTAAATAAGATTTTTTTAAAATAAAATGGGGCCTACAAATGATTGAGCGAATCATTGCCCTTTCAAAAAATTCAAGATTTTTGGGGAGGATCTAAAGCTGCCAATAAAAACTCTGACATGACATGATTTGCTTTGGTTGGGACTGGATGATGCCAATCCTGTGGATTTGGGCCTGTTCACCACGTATAGGGGTAGTGCAGTCTTAATTCAACAGATTTTTGCCCAGATTACCATCATGAGATTTCACATCTTCTTACAGGAATACAGTTTGCCTACAATTTTTTTTTAGTTCATTGTCACAGCCAAACATTGTAATCATCGACTCCACTTCAATTCGCATTTTTGTTACCAGTCACGATCGAAGCGAAGAGGATGATGGCAAGGTCAAAACAGTAATATATGAAATAAACAAAAGATCATCAAACAATATCATAATTTATGGAGATCAAAATTTAAACAAAATTAATTCTTTGCACCTTTTTTTCATTGGCACAAAATTAATATGAACATGTCCTGATGACATGTGTGTCCATGGCTAGTCCTTTCACTCTCAGCCATAATTGACATTTTGCAAGACAGAAATATAATGAGGTTTCTCCTGCTAGTGTTGTAGAGCAGAATTCTTTTTTTTTTATTCACCCCACAAAATGATTTTCTATAACTTACGTTTTGACAGACCTTGGTGCTTATGATCTCGAGGGCATGGTGGGCCTGGGATAAGTAAATGAACAAGGTGTTGAAGCTTTAGGCGTGCTGAAAGAGAGGGAGTAAACATAATGAAGGATTATCAGCCAATATACATGATGGTGGCACCTACGTCTGCACACCTAAAAAAAACCTGTCATTTCAATACAAAATAAAACATTATTTTAAAATTCAACAATCTTTCCAACGTTTATATTGTGATGAACAAAAAATATTCAAATAATAAACAACAAAAACATTAGAAGACAGGCTTCTAATTTGTGTTGCCAAATTGGAAAGTGCCCATGTGTGCACACTTTTCTCAATTTCAGACTTAGAAATAGCACGTTGTATATTTCTGAGGTAGCAAATATGCCTATAACTTGCAAACAATTCCCGTTTATTCATGATGTCCATTGTTTTTTTGTGGATTGTTTGAGGTGAAGTCTGAAAATTCATAATCATTGCCTTTTATTATGTATTTATGGAGTCATTGGAGTGCGCAGACTTGAACGTTTATGCAGTACACAAATATATGAGGGAGCAAGGGAAATTAATTTCATGTTTTGCATGCACTAGTTTAGAATGGGAGATTAGATCACCTGAAATGGGTAGAGAGCAAGGCCAGTTACAAAAACTATACTCAACTGCAACCAGATAGCCAGGCGATACTACATATCGACCTCATCATGATTATGAGACTATGACTGAGTGCTGAAGTAACCTAAGTTTTATTGCAAATGGTCACAATTCTCATTGTGATTAATACAAGATGAAACTTTATTCAAATTTTTTTTATACGTCATCGACAAAGGCTCGCGCTCTACTAGTAGATCTAGGCCTAGTAGAGAATTACTAGAATTAGACCTAAGAAGAAAAAAAAAACGTTATTCGTTAGCCAATATGATGATGGCGATGCACGCGATCATGCGAAACGGCAATGCCGTTCACCCCCGGGATCCCCCCGGACCCGGTCCCGGTGGTAATCGCCCGATACCCGTCGAGAGTGCTCGGGCTCTTATTTCCAACTTATGGCGAGCCTTCAAAGCTAATTTCATAATATAGACCCTTTTAGACTATAAATCAAGATAGATTTAATCTTCATATAAGTTTTTCTTTCGGAGCTCGTGACAAATAGTAAAAAAAAAAATCAGCTAGCGGACACGGACAAAACTGAAATTTTGAAGTCAACGAGATAGGCCTACTTACCGATGATGGCGATGACCGTACAAATAGAAGCGCAAATTATCCTTCTTAGCGATTCTTTTTCGATCCTCAACCTGCTCCATTCGGGTTATGGTTGCTCTCAAGTCTTATCCTTCTAATTTTTTTAATAAGTTTTTTCTGCTAACGCACTTTTTGTTTCGAGACATCGCGACAATCGTAGATCGAACTTCCAGCTAGCTAGCTCGATATCAATCGTGAGTGAGAAACCTAGCAAGCTATTTTTTATCCGCTTTGTATACCGGTACTGCACTTTCGCACGGTCGAACCAAGCGCATTATGTTGGCGATTTCAGCTGCGGTTTCCAGCCCCACGCTGCCCGAGAAGAAGCTCGCTGTGTGAGAGGGAGGCAATTTCACCCGTACGAGTTTTTTTAGCGTAACGCGTTACGCTAACGCTCGATCAATCTTCAATCATAGATATCTCGAGAAACATACGTCCGATTGGTCTAAAAAATTCAGGATATTCCTGTCTGACCCAAAAGATTGCAATTATTATTACAACATTGGCTGAAACCGTTTTTTATTTTCAGGTTTCATCATGAAGTTAAACAATCCCTTTAAAGTGGTAATGGCTATTGCCTGAGCTTTGTCTGTTTGGATGCACCTGTGCCACACTGGTCATGCATACTCGTAGTGTGCAATAAGCACCATGCAGAAGTCAAGTGGTAGAATTTCTCAAATTAGTACATTGAGTATGCTACTCAGCAACTTTAAAAACTTAATAAATTCAGAACTATGTGTTTTAATGAAATATTAACGGCTGGTACTACACATGGATATAAAGGTTATTTATCAAGGAATCTTGAAGAAAAAAAAAATCTCCAAAAATGGCTAATTAGCATAAATTATGCAAATATGCCCAATTTTAACCAAACAACATCTGCTGAATATCTTACACCTTAGTAAGCCCATTTTTGGTTTATATGTATGTATGTAATATATATATATATATATATATATATATATATATATATATATATATATATATATATGTATATATGGTTTTTATGTTCTCTAAACATGTCTCTAGGGAATGAATGGATTAGAATTCCAAAATTTTCTCTCTTTTTTTTTGTTATTATTATTATTATTTTTTTTTTTGTATTTTGTTGTCTTTTGGCTAATCATGTATTCATGACAATTTTACAAGAAAACTAAAACTTTATTTAAAATGCCAATCCATTTATTCCCTAGATTAACATTCATGGTGTCAATAATGTTAGTTTTGGCACCATCCCGGTATCCATGTGGGACGGCACCAGCTGGGTTTGACACTGCAGTTTTTGCTGATATTACTACATGCTTTTAAATCTTAATTCCTGTTAAAAGAGTAAGGCAGTGAATATTACCCATACTATACTTGTCAACAAATGTTATTGTACTATTCAAATAAGCTACTTCAAATATTTTATATATATATATAGGCTATTTCAAATATTCAAATATGCTATTTTGTCTCAACAACTCTCATGCTTAATTTAATAGGAATATTATGTAATGACGCACTTTCAAATAAGCTACTTCAAATATTTCAAAGGTTTTATATGTATGGGATATTTCAAATATTCAAATATGCTATTTTGTCTCAACAACTCTCATGTTAAATTTCATAGGACTAGTATGTAGTGACGCACTTTCAAATAAGCTACTTCAAATATTTCATATATGTGGGATATTTCAAATATTCAAATATGCTATTTTGTCTCAACAACACTCATGTTAAATTCAATAGGAATATTATGTAATGACGCACTTTTGCTAAGTTAACTGTATTTAACATCCTCCACTGACATTTGTCAATATATTCAAATCTTATAGAGCTACGTTTTTATTCAGACCTACATTGACTCGTTTCCTTAATACTTTATAACAACCTGGTCACAAACCACAATTTAACAAATGGTAATTAGGTCTTGACCCATATATTGCTCGGTATAATCTCCCCGCTCATTTCTCTTTTATTCCCCTTACGACCCCTCTTTTCACCATCCTACAATAAGACGTGTTTTCCTAATCTCCCGATCAACTTAGAAAGCACCCAGTGTTTAATGGATTTGTGAACTCAGTAAATAGTTTTGTTTTTTTTCCTCACGAATCTTGTTTTTTGCTATAAAAGCCCTGGTGCTTACACGAACAATGAGTCAAAACACTGGGACCACACATCTCCTCCCTTGCCCACCCCTGCCCTCCGCTCTCCTCTCCATTTGGTGTCCGATTATCTGTAACTTCCCGGTGATGTCTGTCTGTCATTATGATGGCGAGCAATAAGGAAAGTTATGATGGTAACGATAATGGTAACAATAATGACGATACAACACATAATAATAATAATAATAATAATAATAATAATAATAATAATAATAATAATAATAATAATAATAATAATATTAATAATAATAATAATAATAACGATAATAATAATAATGATAATAATGATAATAATGATAATAATGAAAATGATAATAACATAAGCCTCCCAGGGTATGACCTTGCCAACGATGACTTTTTGAATACTTTCTAAAATGAAACACATCCAAGATACTGCCATTCCGACGGGAATTTTACGAATAATATGATTTCTATTTTAAATGCAAATGTAAATGAATTTGACGTTCCAGTAGACAACAATGAACATGAGCAATCAATCTCTTCATCCTATTACACAGAAAATCAATTCGTTTCCCGGCTTTTGAATCTGGATAAATCGTCTTTTTCTTTAGTTCACTCAAATATAAGAAGCATGAATAAAAACTTCGAATCGCTGAGTATCTTACTTGATAGGCTAAGGTTTAATTGTTCTGTAATCGGCTTATCGGAAACGTGGCTCATTGAAACACCTACTTCTCTATTTGCTATTCCGGGCTTTCAATTAGAAATAAATAACAGATTAGATAGGATAGGAGGAGGAGTAGCCTTTTATATTTCCTCTGAATTTATTTATACAAGAAGGCCAGAGTTGACTTACATGAATGAATATATAGAATCATTATTTGTAGAAATTGTTTTTGATAACAGAAAGAATATTGTTCTTGGAATTATGTACCGGCCTCCCAACTCCAATCAAAATGACTTTCTTATCGCATTACAAAATATACTCTCTAGTCCATCCCTAAAAGATAAAGATTTTTGATGGGTGATTTTAACATTAATTTATTAAATTATAACTCTGATGCTTTTGTCAATGAATTTTGTGGGACCCTTCTCACTTCATCATTCACACCACTCATCTCTAAGCCCACCCGTATAGCAGACCATTCATCAACCTTAATTGATAATATTTTTACCAATATGTATCCACCGTCGGAAGCTGGCATTGTAGTTTCTGATATAACGGACCATTTTCCGATATTTACAGACTTTAAGATCAAAACACAAACGTCTGTACCCGGAGTCGCATATAAACGCAACATTTGTAATGACAATATTGAGCTATTTATCAATAATCTAAACAATATAGATTGGTCTGATCTTTATGATATCACTGATGTAGACAATACCTTTGATGAATTCATGACTAAAATAAATACTTTATATTATAAATGCCTTCCCCTGACAAAAATCAATCCCCGAAACAGAAAAAGAAATGCTAAATCACCCTGGATAACTCCGAATCTATTAAGGTCAATTAATAGGAAACATAATCTCTATCTCTCAAATACCAAAGCGAAACCATCTATCTTAACCTTCACGGTCAAAATATACTTGAATTATAAAAAACACGCTGTAAGTTTGCTACGAAGAGAAAAGAAAAAAATATTTTGAACAACAAATTTATAACTCAGCAAAGATGCTAAGAACCACTTGGAAAATTATTAATAATGTTTTGAAATAGGCAAAAAAAGATATGTCTCGTCTCCAAAATACAGGTTAATGGAAAAGATCATCGATAATCCGCAAAATATTTGCCAGATTCTTTTAATGACTACTTTGCTAATGTAGGATCAAACTGGCTAAAGTAATTCCAAATTGTGACAAAAAAAATTTAGTGATTACACTAACAAACCGTAATTCAAATTCATTGTTTTTTGCTCCTGTACTTTGAAAACGAAATTTTAGATTACTGTCCATAACTTCCAGAGTAAACGTAGCTGCGGCCACTGACGCGCTATGATAACTTATTATCTAAAAAGGATTTATTTCCGACTATCGTCGAACCATTCACAATACATATGCAATCTATCATGACCTCGGGTGTCTTTCCTAAAAAAGATTTAGCAAAACAATAATCCGAGTTTTATAAAAATGGTGACGCTCTATCATACCCTTGACCCGCTGCGGAAGGGGGCCAATAATATGGCCCACTGGAGAGGTAACTCGCTGAGGACGGCAGAGCCCAATAATGGCCCACAAAATAGATTTCGCTTGTTCACAGCAAAATGTTACCCGCTATTTAGAAAAGAAATAAGAAAGGTAACAAAATGTACTGAAAATCACCTTCTTAAGAACACCAAATTATTACTTTACCTGTAAATAAAATCATCACCACTTTCATTTTGAAATTTCCAAGAAGAAAATGTTTTTTGTACTTAAACAAGCCACTCGGATCTCTTCTTGTACTGCTTTATCGCTAAACACTCCTTGTTACATAAACAAACGAGCGTGATAGAGCGGACCTTCGATACAGCGTACGCGCGCCGCCAGTCCATCCCACAATCCTTTGCCGTATGATACCATCGCGCGGTCCGAGCCGTTCTTTCGTTATTTCGAGGGGGGGTGGAGAGAGAGAAAGAAAGGGGGCAGCTCGTTGATTAGAGTGAATTAACACATTGGAAAGACGGACATGAAATACTATATAAGCGAAAGGAAGTAAGACAAAAAGCGCCCAATTTTTCAAGCAAGTAAATCAAAAGAAGTACCAGTTCAAAAAGGGCTGAGCTTTTTATCCCCCGTTGAAGCGAACTGTTTCAAAATGAAATAAATTTTATACATTGCTAAACATGTAAACGGGTAGTTTCTTGGAATATCACAGTTGAATAAAATTCCATGTACTTTTATTACCAAGCTCAAATTAACGATATCATTGAACTTTCTTTTTTATTAAACTCGCTAAATTACAACCACTGATTTGCACTCTATTTATTAATTTCTTGGAAAAAACTGTAAAAAGTTTATTTGAACCCATTTTCGAATGTTATACTAAGCATGTAAGGATATTATGTAGCTATTATTAAGGAACTATGTCTTGATTGATACAAAGACATTACATCGACTAAAAAATAAGCGAGATCTGCTTTGTAGGAGAATGGTAACCAAAAAACAGGGTAGTCCATATTATGTCTATTGTCTCCAATCCGATAATAACAATAACTATTCTATCTGCGGAGCCCGGGAGTATACACTTCTCACTATTGTGTCTCCAAGGCATCTCCAAGGCGTAGTCATGCGACCAAACATCCTGGCTATCACAAAGGGGCTTTTTTTTAATAGCGTAATAAAGGCTTTTGGCCCCGGGGGGTTTTGGGATTTTTATCCCCAACCCCCCCCAAAAAAGTTAATTCACTGTCAACTTAGCCCAAATTTCTACTTATAGGCTGCTGAAAATTTGAATGCAGGCAGATAACTTGACACATAATTTCATGTATACGAATTCTTTCCCCAATTTTTTTTTTTCGACCTTTTTCGATCTACAAATACCATGTGTGCCAATAATAAAAGAGTATAAAAAAATATGCATAAAAAAGTAACATTTTAAAAATACAAACAATATGTTTTTTCAAATAATAAATGTATCAAACTTGTGGATATGGGCCGATCTGTGATGTACCCATGCCAATCTTTTCTAGATCGATCACTTTTTTTCCAGTAAAAATACCATGTTTCTCCTCTCCATTTTCTTTTCTTCATTTTTTCGTTTTCATTTTTTTTTAAATGTCTGTTGTTGTTTTTTAGTTATCGCGCAAGGGTTTCCCGTAAGGGTGTTCACGGAGAGAGGAGAGAGAGAGAGCAGAGCGACAGATAGAAAGAGAAAGAGATGGACAAGCCAGTAAAATTGCCGTCTTTCACTTGAAAGGAAAAAGTTGAAGTGCTCACTCTAGGACAAAGATTAAGGTTGGCAATTGGGACACTTATCAAACAATGTCCGGCCATATCCACACAAGGATTATGAATACAAATGGTATTACGATTTTGGAAATAGAAGAAGCAAATGCTAAACTTGGTTTCGTACTTATTTATCCAATATTGCGTTTATTTTGTTTAACTTATGTCTTACAATTAATTTTTTATTTAAATACTATTTATTTATTGATTCAATTTAATTCGTTGTCGATTAGAGAGTTAACACATGTATTTGTGTAAAGATCAGATATAATATACAAGGTGCAAACGGGTCGAAAAAAAGAAAAAAACTCTTGGGAAGGAATGTGCGATATTAGCCACATAGAAATCAGGATGTGTATCTATGCTATATTATTTCCTGAGTTCCTCGCATTTTCCTAATTTTCCCACACAGCCCTATCTCTATAAGTAGAATATTGTGGCGCCTACTGCTTGACCCAGTGATACTGTGGGATAATCACCCGGCCAAACAGCTATTACCTTAATTCACAAATCCTCTCTGTATCACTGCCACAGTGCGTGCTCATGCTTTCGTGTTTCGTGTCCCCCCATGACACCGCCCTTCGGCGCGCGGTGATGCCTTGGAGACACCAATACGTGCATCAATAGGCTCTATTACTCTCCTCTGTTGCTCTCCCGCACGACCGCCACCCTACTTAGCTTTCATGCATTACTCTCTTCGCTTGCTCTTTGAACAACATCATATTGAGAGATTACTACTATATCACTCAATTATTGTATCTACCTCTCGTTCTTTCTAGTCCATATTCTCTACCCTATTCAAGGCATCTTTCCATATCTTTCTTACATGTATATCATCTATTAATTTAGATTGTGTAATATCTTACTCAACGACTTCATAGTTCTCTTAGTAATAAAGCCTCATATATCCTTACATGCTTAGATAAACATATTCGAAAAATGGGTGTTTCAAAATATAGCCTTGATGATATTTTGAAAGTTTTATCACAGAAGAAAAATTGAATAATTTATAGCGTGCAAAATTCATGGATGTAATTAAGCGAGTTAAAAAAAAAAGTTCACACTCAGATATCGTTTTAATATTTGAATTATACGATTCGAGTATTAAAATGGTAAAGCGTGTTTTTCACTTGATATTTCAAGAAACTACGTAACAAGTTTAGCAATTATAAAATTTATTTCATTTGAAAACAGTTCCTTCAACGGGGGATAAAAGCTCAAGCCCTTTTTGATCCGGTACTTCTTTGATTTCTTTTCTTGAAATGCGCTTATTCTGTCTTTACTCCTTTCGCTTATAAGTATCATGTCCGTCTTTCCAATGTGTAAATTCACTCTACGCCCTGCCCCCTTCTTCTCTCTCTCTCCACCCCCCCCCCAAATACG
>CALNVZ010000218.1:25877662-25892104 GCA_940671915.1 Paracentrotus lividus
AAAAAAAAAAAAAAAAAATTGCTTACTTTTATATTACATTTTATATTAAAGGGACCAGCGCCTTACAAGCTCTGCTTCTTGCTGGTTCCTGAATTTTCTTTATAATTGCTTTCTCTGGTACTTTTGAACAAAATATTCTATGTTACATACTGATGTTGTTAATTTGATTATTTATTTTGTTAACTTTTGAAAACATGAAAGAAAATCAATAAAGTAATCTTGAATCTAATCTTGAATCTTGAATTCATTGAACAAATATGAGCCCTTGAATAGCAATAGACATACCATTCTTGAGTTATCTTGTTTTGCGCGGAGACAAATTATCAAAAAGATGATTCTGAGAAAAACAAAGGAAAGTTTACAGTTTCCAATGGATCCAAGACATGAATGTTTGATAAATTAAGATGTAATCTATATTGTTGATATTAATGAGTGAAATAAACACCTATTGTTGGTAATGGAACTAAACTGTCAATTAAGGGCTACTGGTTACATAGGCAGTGTTAATTACACCATTCAATAAACATATACGGCCATGTGTTTTGAACTCGCCCTCTTTTGTGTTACACCACCTAAATCTAAAAATCGTGCACCTATCAGGATCAAAGTGTTATAACCTTGAAATATTAACTCTAACCCTACAAAAGTATATTTCAAAAATGCCATCCACTACAATGTAGGGTGAAGTAGTAACATATTTTAATCAAAATATTGAAATTTTTGGGGCCCTATTTTTTTTTTTATTGCTGCCCCAAATATTTTTTCTTCCTTTGATCCAGGTCTTAATTACTCACCATATTTGAATTGCTCTTGAAATTTCCTTTCAGAAAATATAGTTGTAGGGGGTTTCTTCATTTAATAAAAAAAGTCTTAACCTTATGCCTAGATCACAGTTCGAGACATATCAATTCTACTCTATGTAAAATGTAAAGTTAACGTATACCAATGTGCGGCATTATATCGTAATTAAACAAGGCGCGTCCATTATCTAAAGAGCGCACAGAGCGCAACGTTACAAAGGCGACGTGGAAATAGACAGACAACGTAGAAATCTATGCAGCTGGCTGCAATAATAAATTCCAAAAAACTACGCATTAAGAAAGACTTCCCTGCAGCGGAAATGGTAATACATCGGCGTTGTCAGAACAATCTACTAGTACTAGGAGAAATATGAACACGAATATTGACTTTCTATCATGTATGTTAGTAATTAGATTCTCTCTATGCCAGATGGAGGCAAATACAAACATTCTAGGGACAAGCTTAAAACAATTCATTCAGTCGATTGATTTTGAAGTTGAAATTAGACATCACTTTATTTCACATAGATTGATGTTCCAAACGATTACGATCATACAGTAGATTGGAATCTGATCACCTCTTGCAAACCCCGTCCTACAAATGCCGATATGCGATGTGACTTATGCGGAAATACTCGACCCATCGAGTAAGGATTCTAAATGTGATAGCCATGATCAATAGTGACAGGCTTTCTTAAACCAAATCGAATGAATTAAACCATCCTCTGGAAAAGGTGAGAATACAAGCAATTTTAAAACGGGCCTGATCATTAAGCGCTTATATAGATTATGCGTTATCACAGGAAGATAATTATGTTGGCGTAATGAGCTATTCAGAGCAAAATTGGCAACTAATACTTGTACAGAGAATTTGATGATCACTGATTAGGATTATCCAATGACCAGCAGAGTGACAAGCGGACTTTTATTTCCACCCTTTGCAGATATGTTCAACTTCCCCATTTTGAAAAAAAAAGACTGCTTAGGTACATATTCAAGAGCGGATTGGATCATCTTCTTCATGGAAAAGGTAGTTGCTCGACCATAATATTCATGCAAGAAAACAAAGTGCAAAAAACTGTCAAAAATACAAAGTCATGGCAAAGCGTTTGATTTTGGCCGTAGAGTGGATAAAGCGCCCTCTTCTCTTAAAAGTAACAACTACGAATTGATGTGGTCCCTCGTACGATTTTGCCCAAATCCTACGGCTTCTTTGCGAGAGTTAGAGACCTACACGGGTCTCTTGCACTGATTATTTTCATTCTATATCAAACCGCCATGCAGATCACTCATCCACGGCGGCCGGTCGGTTAAAAGTACACCCTCATCTATGTTGGATTGAAATCAGAAACTACTCTCCCGTGAAAGAGACCGTAAGAGCGCCATTGCGGGTGCCGACAGAGATGTTCTTATCGGGCTGTTGTACCGCTCTGAATGAAACACGGTGGTTATTATATCCAAAAGCGACCAGTTCCTAATTGCAGAAATATTGCAGAAAAATCAGCTTAGGTACCCTTTGACGAAACCCTTGGGGTGCCCTTTATGGTCCCGCAGGAAGCCAAAAGAAACCCAAGCATCGCAACACACTCACCTTTTTTATACGATCAATACCCATTATGGGGCCCGTACGGCGAGTAGAACCGTACATAATTGCCATTTTCGGAAGGTGCCTGTCCGGCTCCCTTATGATTCTGCGGGCGCGAGGACTTGTTCACTACCCGAAGAAAAGCCGGAAAGATCTACTGCATGTTCGCATTCTCCCGGCGTTTTCATGAAATCGGTAGCAGTAGACAACCCGGTTAAAGCCCGTGGAGTCAGTGAGAGCCCGCACAGGCACCTGCAGGTGACAGGAAGGGTTCCGCACAGTTTCCTTTCAATCCTCATTGTAAAAAAAAATGACTACGGTCTTGCGATGTTTAAGGTTCCCCTGCGGCTATCCTGCGGCACCCTGCCAGGCTCCTGTTGTAAAGTTTTGTCTTAAGCTCTTTTGAGTATAATTGCATTTAAATTGTTTACGTTTCAAACCACAAATACGACATAGAATACTGTAAAATATAATTTAAATAAGGCGGTTTGATCAAAAGACAAATCTTCTATATGAAGTCTGAAAACCATCGACAGTATCACTCAAAGCATATATATATTAAAGACATTTATGTGGGACTTTTTAATATTTTGAAAAATCTGAGCCAATATAGAGCACCGTCTCAAATAACTATACACTTGGAAAATGTTCCAATAAATAATGTATTAATGTATTCAGAATGCTCATGATCTTCAGCTATCATTATAGCACTAGCCGATAATAATTCATGCTGACAATCTCGAAAGAGAAATTAATGACAAATACTAAAAATATGTATACAATATGATTTGGAAAAACTTGTGCAAAAGACCACATGGAACCCAGTGGGAATCGGTTAGGCGCTGAGCGGACCACGACCGGGTACCTCCTGACGTCCTTGCCGTGCATGTTGCACCCGCCCGACACCCTCCCGGCTTGTTACAAGAATTGACAGAAAAAACGTGCGGAGCCTACTCGGCCACCGATAGGAGTCCGATCGGTCCCCTTTAGTGACTCCACGGGCTTTCCTAGGGCTGTAGACCGTCTACCGATTTGATAAAAACGCCGGGAGAATCGAGAACATTAAAGCAATAATCTAGGGGCCCGCGCGATCTGTAAAAATACACCGGTACCCGTAGGTTCGTAAGGGACCCGGCCAGGAACCTTACGAAAGTGACCGAAATGGTCAAAAATGTCAATTTTACACGCCGTACGGGCCCCGAAACGGTACTGTGATCGCGGCATAAAAAGGGCCCAATATTTTGGTCAACCTGGGCCGGGGAGGGGGTCGCCCCTCTTCAAGATCTCGGCCATGGTGGGGCCTAAGTTCATAAAAACGTGTATGTAGGTGGGATATCTTATAATGAATAAGATCACAAAGTTTAGGACCAGTATCACAAGTAATTTTTGAGTTATCTGCATTTATGTAATGTCGTTTCAAATACAGGGGGAACTGTATCGAGGTACTTTATGTACAACACACAGTCAATGAGGAAGGTGCAATTTTAACTGCGTGCAGCACGGCGATTGTCGGAACTGCGCATTACCAAATGGCTGGAACTTTATAATTGCGGTATGAAAAGATGCATGAGACTCTAAGCTATAAAGTCCTAAAAGCTCTCAGCACAAAAATAAATATCCATAAATTTATCATGGTTATTATGTTTCGAATGCACAGGAGGGTGCGAAATCCCATAGACTTTGTGTGTACCGCTCCCCCCCCCCCCCCCCCCTCAACCACCCTTGCCTTTTCATACTCTATCGCATGCCGTGTCGGATTCAGCTTTCAAATAATACCAAGTTCATGGCAATACCCCTCTATAGCAAAGATATCATACATTTACTGAAACAAAATTTGGAAAAGCGTAACAAAATCGCCCTTTTTGGGTGGTGAGTTCAAAACACATGGCCATACTATGAATTAATGACTAATTAAGGAAATTATGTTAGATTTGGGGAATTTTCAGCCATGTTTTGTTCAAGGTCACACGTGCATTCATTTACAAAAACACTGATTTTAAGGCTTTCTCTTCATTTTTTCGTGCTGATTTTTTTCTTTACTTGTTTAGCAAACTATATAGTTTCATAAAATGAAGAGATTATTTATTTTTCTTTTACATAGACTTTGATCAAATTTGGGTTAACCCCCCTTAAGAAATTAATATAAATATAGATCTAATTTGCATAAATTATAATATATGAATATGTATAATATGTATATGCAGCGACATTCATGGAAATTTCATGCCACTTGGACCAACCGTGGCCTAGATATATATCAAGAGTTGGTCAAAGGACCCCCCCCCCCACCCCCGGTCAAAATCTCCTCTTGATAAGTCCAGTTGGTCAGGATGCTCTAGGTTAGATGGTGTCGACTATCAAATTTTAAACATTTCTGACTCGGTTGCTGCTCTCCCCCGAACAATAATATCATAATTCACGAACCTAGCTGTAAACCAGTATAAAATTTTAGCGCTGAATGCGGGAATAATAACTTTTATGATGGAAGTGAAAACAAAAATGGAAAAGAAGGGAAGGAATGAAAGGTTCCTTTACGGCCTTCACACTGTAATAGGCTCATGCCCGCCCCCCCCCCCCCCCCCCCCAGGGACCTCGGGCGATCGCCGATCACTGGTGATCAGCGACCAGGGAGCAACGCCCCTGCCCCCTTGAAGCACGCCAGCTACGGTGAAATGCCATACAACCAGAGTGTAAAATAGGCCTTGTCAAGTGGAAATACTCTTTGACTTGTTGTTTGTTTGTTGTTTTTTTAGTTTTGTTGTTTGTTTACTTAGTTGTGTATTTCGTGTCTGCATGTTTATTCCCTTAGACACTCAATGTGACTCATTTTTTGCCCACGTCTTGTTGTTTATTTGTTGTTTCTATGCTTGATTATTGTTTTTTTCTTTCTGTTTGTTGTTTATGTATACAATTATTTTTATTTATTTGTGTATTTAATGTCTGTTTATTTCCTTATTTTGGCCACTCCAATGTGACTCAATTGAACACACACAGAAACACACGCACACGCACACACACACACACACACACACACAAACAAACAAAGCAAATATACATGAACATACACTTTGGCACATACACACAAACAATTGAACACACACACAAACATACATTTTCCCTTTCTTTATCTCTGTCTCTTATTTTTCAGTCTGTTTCTTCATTTCTTCTTCTCATTTCTATCTCTCTTCCTCTCTCTCTCTCTCTCTCTCTCTCTTTCTCTCTAAATGCATATACTTCTCTTAGTCCATTTAAAAATCTAAATATCAAACACACTTTGGTATAAATATTTAGATTATGATTGATAGCGCTGTAAACAACTAAAACAACAACAGTCCAGTCCTGTTATAAATAGTTGTAAATAAAATCAGTTACCTTGTTATCAAACTCTGTATGTTTACTCATTATAATGAGAGTGGACTGTGCTGGAAACAAATATTTAAGGCATGCAACTCAACCACTCAAAACAGAGATTCAAAATGAAAATTAATTATTTTCTTCGTTCTTTATTTTCTCATTGAATTTATTCTATAGTTTATCAAGTTTCCATCCTTGTTTATGTCTTATATTATAATTTCACGTAAAAGCTTTTTACTTTACTTTTGCCGTATATAAGTTCTTGATTCTTAGGCAATCAAAGAAGAAGATCAGCCAAGTTCCTGCAACTCTGCTGGGTTGCATCAGGATATCATCATGGACAGGATGGGGTCCTTCAATCACCTTGTCGGTCTAGCTCAGATCACTCATCATCTTGATGGGGTGGACTTTATATTTTGCACCTTGGTCGTTATCAGGTTTATCCAGCTCCTCTTGAGATCACTCTTCCTCCTCTAAAACAAAGACAAAAGAAACAGTTGAAATTCATGAACACGCTATCATTATTACAAATATAAAAACTAGATGTAAGCAGTAATATTCAAACAGATATTGAAAAGAAAAACAAAACAAAAATATAGAGAAATCCCCGCTCTTCTTCCCCCCCCCCCTCCCCGAGGGGAGGAGGGGGGGGCGGTCATCATATTGAATTTATTATTTCTAGATGCAGACCACATTTTAACAATTTCAGATTACCATTTCCCCCAGGGGTGATACCAGAGAGGCCAAAACATTCAACGATTGCAGATTATGTATTATAATGCGGTAGTCACAACAGGTCTTACATGCAACTCTCTACAATAGATTTTGTAGAAAAATTCTGCATCGCACATACCCTTCTTTCCAGACACGCTTGCCACGTTGCAGGTATGACACCCAATATGTTTATACACCAACTTTCCTACAGTAAACAGTAGGGAATTGTAGACATTGGACCAAGAATGCAACCTACATGCAATGCAACTACATTGCACGCACGTGTCATGTAGCCTACAACATGTTATGACCACCGCGTAAGTTGTATGAACTCAAACACAAAAAAGATTCAAATCACCCGCAAACATACATGTTCTGTACGCTGGATCTGCTTGAACAAGCAATGACTAACTCTCATAGCATTCCTCTGATTCAATAGCCAGCAAGGCAACAGATTTCAGGTTGTGACAAGTCTCTCTGCAGTACTAGATCAAAATAAAAAAGACAAATTAATAGTGAATTGTGACATTAAAAGATCAATCTCAATCTCAATCTCAATCTCAATGATTGCCTCCATGCATTTTGACCACAATAATAGAGGTGACACAAGGCTACGAATATGTACGTAGTAGGCCTATATTGTTGTTTATGTCATACATTCAAGCGAACCAGGCCAAGCCACGGTGACGTCTGTCTCAGTGACTGACTTTCGAGAATATTGTAAATAAAGATTTAAAACTTGCTTGATAAACATACCGTCTTACTCTAACAATAATTTCAAGTGGATAGACATCAACGTGAAAATGCATGATGGTGTATTGCATGGAAATATGCTGAAACCCACCAAAAATTAGTCTAATGTTAGACACAGTCAATTATGAATTGACCATGCATAAGCCATAAGTGTAAGTGGACACAGCCTAGCTCAAAGTTCGAACCCCATCGGGCTACGGCCAACCTGTTTAGAAAAATATAGATCTAGATCTAGATCTAGGCCTAATTCATTGTCAACATACTATGAATGACAAAAGAGAGTAATGTGGAATAGACTTGAACATGATAATTCCTATTTATGGTGGTTTTCACGATATCCTGCCTGAAAAGAGCAAAAAACTCTCATTTACAATGGCTCAGTTCACACCCTACCGGCCAATCAAAACCAACGGGGAGTTACGGGGGCGATAGGCAGTGGAGTTCTGTACGGTCGCACGGTCAATGAAAACTGCAAATTTAGTTAAAATACGGTCTCAATTCAAGACACTTACCCCATATTTCCAACTGAATAATCTTCTGGATCACGTCCATATCAATGAGAATGGGTATTTTGTCGATAAACACTGTCAAACACGTAGATACATATTGTCCAAATTCTGGACGCAAACTCTATGGAGGCCGCCATGCATGTTGAAACGTCACGCATCTTATGTATATGCATAAGCAGTTGTAGAATTAGGCGTAGTGATTGGTCTGCTGCAGAACTGGCTGTAGAAATTTTCTGCAACAGAGCAATGTGATTTGTCCGCTTCAAGAAAATCTGTGAATCTGATTGGTCTGCTGCAAAATCGGAAAGTCCGTGGAGGAAGATTTGCCTGGGCGTAAATTAGAAACCTGATTTGTATGAAATGGAAATAGGAAGGTCCAAATTTCACCCCCTCACCTTTTATAACCTGTCTATGCCCTTGGAGATATAAATAAATCTGTATTTAGGTTAAATACGCTCATGTTAAAGAGTTATTACAATGTGTGTGGAGGCAATATATTTTATCTGTACTTACTGTATTTTTTTTCTTGCATTGCAGCTGAACATGGGAGGAAACGCACCGTGTTCATTTTGTTGACAATGATTCAGATTCATCTTGCATCAGTATTGTGTCATCCTCAGCCAAGAAGAGAAGTAAGCATTATGTCGTCATCATAATATTTAGAATAATGTGAATTACGTTAATAATTTATGATATTGGTTTCTTATGAAATACTCCATGATTACAAAAGCTTAGTGACCATTAAACCAATCTCTTACAATTTGGATCTGCGTATTAGAATTGCGAATGAGATTTGAGCCCCGTATCAGAATATACATTATTTTCCATCAGATAGGCTTTCCCAGCAATTCATTCACAGAAAAAAAAAAAAGAAAAAGAAAAAAAGGAAGGAAACTAATATAAGACAACCAATATAATACCCTTTTCAGACTGCAGTTAAAATCCTTAACCCCAGGAAATAGGTGGTGCTAAGGGGGGGCCTTAGTACCACCTATTTCCTGGGGTTAAGCTTAGCACGCTTCGGTTTCAGACTGCGTTTTACCAAAGTAGGCTAGCACGGTAAATAGTACGGTACTATCTGGCCCTGCTAAAAAGCAGGGTTAGCCGGGTAATTGCGGAGTTAGCCGGGCAATTGCGGTGCTAAGAGTTGCAGTCTGAAACCAAACCGTGCTAAGGAAAAGCGGGGCTAAGCATTAGCCAATCAATGAAAATGTGGTCATGAATATGCATAATTATTTGTAAACTTGATAACAGAAGTAAAGAGAAAAACAATGAATAACATAAGGAAAAAGAGAAAAACAATAAATAACATAAGGAAAGAGAGAAAAACAGTGAATAACATAAAGAAAAAGAGAAAAACAATGAATAACATAAGAAAAAGAGAAAATCAATGAATAACATAAGGAAAGAGAGATAAAAAAATGAATAACATAAGGAAAGATAGAAAAACAATGAATAACATAAGGAAAGAGAGATAAAATAATGAATAACATAAGGAAAGATAGAAAAACAAGGAATAACATAAGGAAAAAGAGGGGAAAAAATAACATAAGGAAAGAGAGAAAAATGATGAATAACATAAGGAAAAAGAGAAAAAACAATGAATAGCATAATGAAAGAGAGAAAAACAATGAATAACATAAGGAAAAGAGAAAAACAACGAAGAACATAAAGAAAGAGAATGAAATCATTAATATTCATGATCCAGCAAATAGTCTGGGGTTAAGGAATACCCAGTGTGAAAAGCATTGAATTTCTTAACCCCGGCTAAGCAAATAGTATGGGGTTAAGAAACACAGTCTGAAAGCAAAAAAAGATAGTACGGGGTTAAGGATAGTATGGGGTTAAGGATAGTACGGGGTTAAGAAATAGCAGTCTGAAAAGGGTATGAGAGAGTTAGTCCAGTAAAACTGAGTCAAATTCTTTAGATAATGTCAGAAAGCTTTATATATTATCCCAAAACTTTTCTCCTGTCATAAATGTGTCCATGAGATGGAGGAGTTTTACCATTGTAGTGCATATCTATGACTGTTTTGTCAAAGATGATGATGTTAATTGTTTCATGAATACAGACAGTTATATGTATTTACAAAACTGATTTTATGTTTTATCTCTGAATTGTAGGAAAAAACAAGTCTAGTCGAGAGCTATCGTCAATTCTGCGAATGAAGTGTTGTAGAAATTACTGCTTACATAAGATATCAAGGAAAGAAGTCGCGTACAGCAGGAATGCATTTCAAGAGCAATCCAAATGTGAGCAGAGGAAGTGGATTCTTCAGTACCTTTGGGAACACCACGAGAAGTCAGGGAGTGATGTGAAAGTCCTCTTCACTATTGGAGTGACTGTAGTTTGTGAGTGTGGGTGGCGATTAGCCTTAGGGATCTCTAGAACACGGCTTTGGCAAATCAAGTCCCATTTGGAAGGTAAAGTAAAAGAATATGTACTAAATGTCATTGAGATCATGTACATGTAACTATGTCAGAGATGCAGTGCACATTAATAAATTGATTAACCCTAACCCCACCGGGAAGGAGGGTGGGGGCAGCTAAACCCTGCCACTTAACAAAGATGAATCACCATTTATAGTACCACTACATTGTAGGTCCATGTTAGCCATGATCTTAAGTTTAATATGTTAATTTTTATTTACAGATGGGCTAAAAGCATATCTATGCCCGAACCATCACAGACGAGGTATGCAGTCAAGAACAGGGACTTTAGCACTGATGTGGCTAGACAGGTTTTCCAGCAGATTTGGAGACAAACTCCCATCCCAGAGCAAGATCCATCTACCCTCCTGCCTAACACGGGCAAGCGTGTATAACACAATGAAAGAAGAAATGGCTGATGATGGACAAGAAGTCTGCAGCAAAGTGCACTTTCTTCGCATGTGGAGAAGAGAAATGGCATATGTATCTATACCAAAGGTAATCATATTTTGTTTCTGTTAATTAAATTGTTGCAGTTCAAAAATGTTCAAAATGTTTATTATCAGATATTGGTTCTTCATACTAGTGTATTCGTTTTTATTTGTGTGTGATCAAGTTTTCTCGCTGAGCAGCTTCAATACATGTTCACAATGTGTTAAATACGCGTTGCATGTTCGTAAGCTCGTAATTGAATATATACAATTCCTTCATAAGAAATCATGCCCATATATTTGTGGGGTTTTAATTTGCGCCTGCTTTTCTTTGAACGAAATAGGCAAAGATTACAAATGCAGTATTACTTTGATTATCACTTTCGAAGCCTTGAAGGTGAAATTAATTTATCTTCCAAGGATGAATAATTTTCAACTCCATTTTTAGTTTTAAAAAAATTATTAAAGTATGATACTTAAACAGTTGGCTCTCTAACCAGAGCACTTCTCACAT
This sequence comes from Paracentrotus lividus, assembly GCA_940671915.1. Classification (NCBI taxonomy): domain Eukaryota; kingdom Metazoa; phylum Echinodermata; class Echinoidea; order Camarodonta; family Echinidae; genus Paracentrotus; species Paracentrotus lividus. The sequence continues at coordinate 25,888,753 of CALNVZ010000218.1, forward strand.
TTAATATACATGTAATGCTTATCTATTTCAAGTTCTTGTTATCATATCTACAGATTTAACTGCAACCCAAATGCATAATTTTAAATTGTCAATGGGATTTTTATGATGCAGTAATGATATACCCGATGTATAATGTGAAACTTCATACAAAAAATGCGAAGTCATGAAAGAAAGTATATTATCAGCCAAGACAAATTTTACATGAATTCCTTTATGGTCTTTATTTATATCAGGTAAATAGATTTTCCAAATGCGATACATGTACTGAGCTTAGGCAGAACATGGAAAAGACCAATGACAAGGTAGCCAGGCAAAAGCTGCATCAAAAGAGAGAGGTTCATCTGACACAGCAAAAGTAAGTCTTTAAAGTTCCTTCTGCAGTACACCCTATCCATTATTATTATACAATTTAACAGTCCAGTCTCGTAGCTAACATCGCACACTACCATCATGCAAACTTTTGGCGCACTTGCGCGATCGGCAGTCGGGATCTTCGGGGGAGGGCCATCATGGAACCCCCCTCAAAATGTACATTACCTATATATGTATAATGTTTTTATTTTCCTGTACAGGTTGCTATATGTCACACATGTGATTCACTAAAATGTCACACACGTGACCCGACATCATGATATTATGTAAATAGTGTACAATCTATCGCGCAATATACTGGATTATAAGTACGACAAATATACTAAATAATCCCGAGTGCAGATTTGTTTCTCCGAGGCCGCAGGCCGAGGTGAAGGGATAATTTAGTATTTGGAGTTCATATAGTCCAGTAATGTTGCAAGATGGAGCGTTCACTATTTATTATAGTAAATAGACCCCTAGATCTTTGACCTTGCCGAATCTGGTTTTTTGGTGCTAATTAAGCTATTGTGACGTATATTGTTGCTCTGCGTATCCATTGTTATTAACTTTTCTGCGCGCCATTTTACCGTTATTATGCGCTAGCGCAACAAGGCAATCGATAGAATCGATATTCTCCCCATTCATTTAACACGGGCTTTACCCTCCAAAAACCGAAAGTTATATTGTACATATGTACAATATAACTTTTTGAAGGTAGGTCATTTGGTACTGACCTAGCCAATCGTAACGCGTATTTTTCTACCACTATTTACTATAGAATAATAGATTAAAAAGACATTTTTAGAGAGATTTGTCCTATCCAGTGGTATTTCTTGGTGAACAGATCCATAATGCACATCTCATAGCAATAAGTTTATCATTTTAAACCTCACAGGAATTTCAAAATGTGAAATTGAACTTTCAAAATCCCGCCGTTTTGTGAAGTCACACATGTGACCCACATTTTTTTACCTCTGGCCTTGAGCATGCATATTGTAAACATCAAGAAATATTTCCAAATAATAACCAACAAAATATGTTAATATAATATAAAAATTTAATCGGTATATCTTCAAAATTTTATTACAGTAATAACCAATTAAAGTCAAGATTTTTCAGAATTTTGGTCACACACCAAGAATAGTCCCAAAATACCCCTGTCTAATTGGAGTTAAGTCAGACAGGAATTGCCTGAGATTTTGAAACTAATAGGTGGCTTAACCCAAAAATGACGGGGAGGGGAAGGGAGGGAGGGGTTATGCAAAATTTTGTAACAGTGTGTCAAACCCGAAGTTTCTCAAAAACATAGTTTAAAATTCCAATACAAATTGTGTTTCTGCCCAAACTTCATAAATGTATCATTAATTTTTTTTTAAAGGGGAATTATCCCCTCAGAGAAATTTAGCTTCAGTGAATGGAGACAAACCACCAAAATATTGGGGAAGTTTCAGAAAAATCAGGCTATGAATAAAAGAGATATGATTTTTTTTATTTTGAGATCACTTATGATATGGAGATTCTCCAATTGGCAACGCGACCATGATGTGTGATGTAATGCAGAGAGATCTTTCCCATACCTATTGTACACATTGTACTAAAATCCTCTTTTTTCTTGATTCTAAAGGGAAAATAAAGAATCTTTTTATGGGATGACTTGTAAATATATGAAAGTCATAATATATCATGAAAAGAAAAGCTGTTTTTATCATTAGAATGAAAATAAAGGGACATTTTGAATTGCTTTTGTGCACACCATATGCGGAGTTCTCCCTTTGTGACATCACAAATGGTGACCGCGTTGCCAATGGGAGATTTCCTATGTCATTAGAGATCTCAATATTTAAATACTCATAACTTTCTTATCATTTATCCGATTTTCACCAAATCTTCACTAATGTGCTTATTTGATTTTTTTTCTGCATTCACAGTAAGCCAACTATCTACAAAGGGACAATTCTCCTTTAATGATCAAATTCAATTAATTTCATGTTGGTTATGATTTAAATAGTGTCGTCGATGATTTCCATCGAAAAAACAATAAAAAACAAAGAAATACTTTGGAACTTTAAAACACAATAGAATATATTTATAAGAAAAAAAATTAAACGGAATATTATTTCTAACAAAATTTCATCAGATTCCTACTAAAAGAAAAAAATCAGCAATTTTGGGGCTTCATTTAAATAATGAGCGCAAATCTTTGATTTGAAATTAACATAATTGATTCGAGATGAGATTTTTCGGAGAATATTAGTATATCTCTTTTATTCACATGATTCTATTTAGTATTCAGTACATTTACAGGTTGTAGTGGTAGTATTAGCTATGTGGGCATAAACACATTAGGTTAGGTTTCAAGATATTGCATTGACATCATGTAAATAACAGCCACCTTTTTCTATATTACAGGAAATATCATTTTTGTTTCCCGTTCATGAAATTATACATACTTATTACTGTCCTCATTTTCATGTATACATGTATACCAATTTTGCATCATTTCTACAAAACAGAAAGGTTGAAACATTATAAGCATGCTCATAAGGCACGACAGAACCCAGATAAATACATCAGCGTGATCATCGACGGGATGGACCAAAAAGCGACCCAAATGCCCGAATTCTTCCGAACGTCAAAATTAGTATCATCTGCATGGAGGCTACCTACACATATTACCGGGGCAATTGTTCATGGGAGGGGCCAACACATGTTTGTTGATGCCAAAGAATTCCCTCATGACTCTAACCTGACAGCGACTATTCTTCTTCAGGTTCTGAACAAATACTCGACAAATCTTCCTGATACTTTGTATCTCCAATTAGACAATTGCTGGAGAGAAAATAAAAACCAGTGTATCCTTGATCTGTGTGCCCTGTTGGTGGAGCTCACTGTTTTCAAAAAGTAAAACAAAGTAAATGAAGAATTCAATTATAAGACTGGTTAGGATCAATCTGGAAATAGACATAATTCATTTCTATAATCTATCCATATAATTATC
>CALNVZ010000218.1:25892127-25907322 GCA_940671915.1 Paracentrotus lividus
GGGGGGGGGGGGGGGCATTATGCCCCCCCCCCAAGATCTTGACCAAAGATCGCAACCAATATTTGCACAATAGTACAAAATGACATAACACGATGTCGTTATAATGATTTTCAAGATGGTTTGGCTCCAAGTACCTTTGCCGTAGAACAACTAGGATGATAAAATGAAGTAAAATTGTAAATCAACAGTTTGTATAAAAATGCTGTGAATTGCAGTCGGTTAATCATGTCAATATTGTCTTTCTTTTTTAATTAATTTTTAGGTGAAGCTATGCTTTTTGATGAAGGGGCACACACATGAAGACATCGATCAACTCTTTAGCCGTATATCGACGCATACATCAAAGCATAACATTCCTACACTTTCATCATTACTTCATCACATTCCTAAATCGTATAATAAACCAAATACTTCGGCTGAAAGAATACATACCATGTACAATGTCAGGGATTGGCTACACACCCAAATAAACAAACCCTCACACCATAGCTTTCCCCACTAGTTCAAAATTACCAAAGTAGAAGGAACGGCTGTCATTCAAGCTAAGAAGTGGAGCAGCAGCCCTGCATGGCAGTCAACGATAGGAGAGGCCAGCCACATACTTACAGGACACCCTACTGGTAACCCGCAAGTTGTTGAGAGGAAGGTGGAGGATCTGCACATCGACCGTCTTCATAGAGACATGGCAAAGTACCGACCATATCTTAATGAATCAGAGCATCGGGAGTGGATGGATTTGCTCAACTCTTTCCAAGTAGAAGATGGTAAGTTTTAATAATGAAAAAAAGTAATGTATAACCACGTGATGCTTTTACTTTGGGGCTTTTCAAACAAATATTAGCAGTTTTTGACATTATTTACTCCACTTCAGCAAACCTTGATGTTATGCATACATTAGCGTAATTGCTTAATAATGAGCTCCAGTATACCTCAATTATCTCCTCTCCTCCTCGCACACATTAATGTACAATACTCGCTCAGTCAGTAACACTCTTAAAACTGTCCTCTAACTAGGAAACAGATAGATGGTAGGGCTTTTTTGGTGGTGGCATCCAAGACCTGGAACTCAATACCAAAGGCACTGAAAAAAAAAAAAACAACAACTGTAAAATCTTATTCATTCAAGAAGCATCTGAAAACACATCTTTTCTAATTTATGTACATGTACAATATTTGTTCTTTACGCTTTGTATTTCATTCTGTATTTCATTGTATAATTCATATGTTATTTCCTATGTATGCGCTTTGTATCTATTGTGAAAAGGCGCTTTATAAATTCAAGTTATTGTTATTATTAATATACATATTTTATCTTGGCTTATTTATTTTAAAAATATATGCTCATGACATAAGCATTTGTCTTTAATAGATGGTTCACATCATCATTGGCCACTACTCGATATTTTGATGGCTACGGATGCCACACTTGCTAACCAGCAGTTTGAACCTCATGCAGACACCATTCTATCAAACGATGAGCAAGACCCTATCCCTCATTCTCTTTTTATTCCTTTTTATATCCATATAAAAGCCTTAATTTTCTCCTGTTATTCATATTATTTTCATCTCCTCATACACTCAGAAAACATTATGGCCATTTACAATTATCATGTAAATCCTTTCCCTGAGGACTATTAACCCTTTGGGTGCGACGGGCTTCTACAGAAGCCGAGCGAGGTGTTCAGTCTGCTACGACGGGCTTCTACAGAAGCCGAGATAATTCCCTAATATATTGACAAACTTTTTCAGCTTTTCACCAGCTTTTTGGGGCTAAATTCTTGAGGAATAGGACAAAGATATATTCATTTTCAATATCCATTAAAGAAATTACCTAGTTACGTGGAAAAAAAAAATCGAGAACAATTCACTTCATTTCAACATTACCATATTTTTTTACATAAGAAACGAATTCCCGATCTTAACTTTTGGCGTACGCGTACGCGTCCGGAGGGGAAGTGTACAAGAAATCGCTCCGCCACAGGGGTAACAATCGCGTTTCACAGGCCCGCGCTCAAAGGGTTAAAGGAGGAGTCCGGGCTGAAAATGAAAAAGTTTTGTAAAATTAAGTAAAATTCATCAAGCACAACACAGAAAATTTCATGAAAATCGGATAAAAAATAACAAAGTTATGCATTTTTTTAGGTCTTGATTTTTTTTGTAAAACAGTTCTTGGCAATTGTCTCATTGTCTCATTTGAATATTTGAATATTCAAATGAGCAAACTGATGATGTCACAGTCCCCCTACTTCTTGTGTATTTCGTTATATGAAATCCTATTTATCTCATATTTTCATATATTGCGCATACAGAAAATCTGTCCCTCATACTGAAATAAGTAAAAGCACTTGCGACCTTGAACATTCCACAAGGATTAATCCGTGTTTTTATGTCCTTGGGGCAGAAAATCTTGATAATTGGTATTTCATACAATACAATACAAAGAAAGTAGGGGGACTGAGACATCATCAGTTTGCCAATTTGAAGAACTGTTTCCTAAAAATTTCAAAACCTAAGAAAATTCATAACTTTGCTATTTTTATCCGATTTTGTGGAATTTTCACTGTTGTGCTTTTTCGATTTTACTTTATTTTTCGTATAATGCAAACTCCAACCCGGATGAGTCCTTTAACACTAATCTGCCCAGGACAGGGGGCTGAATTAGCCCCCCCCCCCCCCCCCCCCCCCCCCCTCAATATTTTTTGCAATAATTTTTTTGCGCGTCATGGTATGGCACGTCGTTTAGTGAGTTTTTTTTTTCTTTGAAGACTTGCGCATATTCTGAGACCAAATTTGCGACCCCCGGTACCCGGTTCACATGGTGGCATAATTCTGTACTCGTGCGACAGACCCAAAATTGCTTTTTAAAAACGTGATTTTGTGTACAAATTCAATACAATTTGTGTTATCAGCTAAAATGCATAAATGAGTGATTAATTTAACTTTTATTGCTAACACTTATTTGATCTCCTACCATTTATGACTGAAAATGTTGCTAACCACTTTTATTGCCCCCCCCCAAAAAAAAAAAACAAAACAACAACAACAAAAAAAAAAAACAACGAACAATGAAAATTAGAATTATTTGATTAATGGAGATTAAGCAAAAAAGTTAATTTGACCCAAATTCGAGACTTATGTAAATACAAAAAAGCAATAATTACAGATTCATTAATTATGGTGCCCCTAACAGTTTCAAATATTGCACCATTCCAGATAAATCTGCTTAATGCATTCCACTTGAAAAACCATCAAATGTAAGAAAAGAGACTTGCTCTCCAATTTAGTTGGAAGAGATCAGATGGAGAATAAATTTGTTTTCAATTTCTTCACAAATGTATGAACCATCTGGTGATGTAAAATTCTCAATGCAAACAAATTTAGATTTGTCTGTATAGTTTGATTAATATATGCCTACTTTATTTTAATAGGTCAACCTTGGACGTAAGGTCTGCCAAAGGAGACAACTCGTGGTCCCTCAAATTGGACAGATGGTGTGTGTTTTTCTTGAAGACTTCAGAAATGAATGGCCACAAATAGGCAAAATAACTTCCTTACAAGATGAGACGTCAGTGCTACATTGGTACTCCGGCACAACAACCACACAATGGACACCACTAGACAGACCCGTTCTCACACAAACTGGACTCCGTGAACCATATCTTTCTACAGTTCCCAAATCTTCTTTTATAACAGGCTCATTCATCTTCACAGGACTCGGGAAGTTGCCACAAGAAATTCAGCGTCAATTAAAAGAGAAACGAGTAGATATATAATTGATACCATTGGATCAGTCAGTTTAGTTTAACATTGGATTGTCAAATTTGTCAAATTATGTTCAGAAAATATCTGAAAAACCACTGTGCTTTGGACAATTTTATCCATTTGTCAAATTCTGTTCAGAAAATATTATTTGAGAAACCACTGTGCTTCGGACAGTTTCATTGATTTGTCAAATTCCGTTCAGAAATTATCTGAAAAACCAGTGACTGTGATTCGGACAATTTTCTTCCAATTGTCAAATTCTGTTCAGAAAATGTTATCTGAAAATTCACTCTGCTTCGGACAATTTTATATATTGGTTAAATTCTGTTCGGAAAATGTTATCTGAAAAACCACTGTGCTTTGGACAATTTTTTGCATTGGTCGAATTCTGTTCGGAAAATGATATCTGAAAACTCACTGGGCTTCGGAAAATTTTATATATTGGTGAAATTCTGTTCGGAAAATGTTATCTGAAAAATCACTGGGCTTCGGACAATTTTATACATTGGTCAAATTCTGTTCGGAAAATGTTATCTGAAAAACCACCGTGGTTCGGACAATTTTTTCTATTTGGTCATATTCTGTTTGGAAAATGTTATCTGAAAAACCACTGTGCTTCGGACAATTTTATGTATTGGTGAAATTCTGTTCGGAAAATGTTATCTGAAAAATCACTGTGCTTCGGACAATTTCATACATTGGTCAAAATCTGTTTGGAAAATATCATCTGAAAAAAGTCTGTGCCTGGACAATTTTTTTCTATTGGTCAAATTCTGTTCGGAAAATATTATCTGAAAAACCACCGTGGTTCGGACAATTTCTTCTATTGATCAAATTCGGTTTGGAAAATGTTATCTGAAAAACCACCGTGATTCGGATAATTTTTTCTATTGTCACATTCTGTTCGGAAAATTTTATCTGAAAATTCACTGTCCTTTGGACATTTTTTTCTATTGGTCAAATTCTGTTCGGAAAATGTAATCTGAAAAACAACTGTGCTTCGGACAATTTCATACATTGGTCAAATTCTGTTCGGAAAATTTCATCTGAAAAACGTCTGTGCCTGGACAATTTTTTCTATTGGTCAAAATCTGTTCGGAAAATGTTATCTGAAAAACCACCTTGGTTTGGACAATTTTATCTGAAAAAACCACTGTGCTTCGGACAATTTTTTCTATGGTCACATTCTGTTTGGAAAATGTTATCTGAAAAACCACTGTGTTTCGGACAATTTTTTCTATGGTCACATTCTGTTCAGAAAATTTTATCTGAAAATTCACTGTCCTTTGGACAATTTTTTCTATTGTCAAATTCTGTTCGGAAAATGTTATCTGAAAAACAACTGTGCTTCGGACAATTTTATACATTGGTCAAATTCTGTTCGGAAAATGTTATCTGAAAAACCACCGTGTTTCGGACAATTTTTTCTATTGGTCAAATTCTGTTCGGAAAATGTTAACTGAAAAACGTCTGTCCTTCGGACAATTTTTTCCATTGGTCAAATACATGTTCGGAAAATATTGTCTAAAAAAAACCAACTGCTCTTCTGGAAATTATATTCATTTGTATATTTATATATTATTGTTCTTATTATTTATTATTGATTATTAATAAATGGTGAAGGATACATTATTTTGAGTGCCCAATCACTTTTATTTTTAGTACCGAGGACGTGGTATGTTTACGTTTGAAGAAAAGCTAGTCGTTAAGAGAGTGAGAAGAGTGGTAAAAGTAAATAATTGGAAAGAGTGGAAGCTGGAGACTGGTAGATACTGGTAAAGAAAATGATTCCACAGAGATTGAGAAAGTTGAATATAGAAAAATATTTAAAGAATAAATGAGTAGAGTGGAGTCGGCTAAGCAATAACAAATTTCAATAATGTTTTTTTTTTTTTCTTGTCTTATATATTTCTGTTCTTTTAAGGTATCTTTGTTTTGTTCCATAATTTCACATTTAGCTGAAAAGGACAAAAATAATGACATTTTGACTAAAATGAACGAAAATTTGTTCCATTTGAAAAGATATATTGTGTTATGTATACGAATTGCTTTGAATATGTACATGTATACATGACATGTTGCATTTCACTGCATGCAATACATTCAAACAAGGTAAAGTACGTGGTACAGTTTAATATAAAGGTTTGAATACAAGGTATGCAGAATAGAACCCCCCCCCCAAAAAAAAAAAAAAAAAAAAAAAAAAAAAAAAAAAAAAAAAAAACAAAACAAAACAAAACAAAACAAAACAAAACAAACAAACAAAACAAAACAAAACAAAACAAAAACAAAAATGCAGGAAATAGCATGTATCCGAAGTTCAGCTTGTCTTGGAAATTTCAGTAATAACAAATAGCAAATATTCCCCCAGCTCAACAAAGGTAAAACTCCATTCAATACTCTAAGAAAGTCTTAAATCGTCCGATAGCACGTTCAACGTGAATCCTTGCTGATTCAATGCGACGTGTCTTGACTGTGGCGTGTGTGTTGAGTTGCTTCCAATGTACAAATGGTGGTATGTTTTAGTGTTGCTCCCCCTTTTTGCTCGGAGGTCTCTAATGAGAAAACAATGATCAGCCATGACGCCATCGCCATGTTCAATGTGGTTCAATCAACCAGATTCTTGTGTGATCTTTTAATCTGATACACTACCTCCAAAGCTGAGAGAGAAAAATGAAGGTACCCCTTGGAAATGTTGCAACTAAGAGCTTAGGAGTATTGTGATGTTTATAAGATTACCAAGTTATTCTTTGAAAACAAGGCGTTGATGAGGTTAAATATTTCAGTACACTATATAATTGTTCTAGTGTTCTTGAAATATATAAAACTCTTCGGAAGACTTGCCCTAACTTGTTCCTTTGTTGGCCATTTGATGAGAAGAGGTCGCAGTTTAAGGTCCAGAAAATTTCAAAATGTTCCGATTCCAAATGTATCTGCCAGTCCACGATTTGTAAAACCACGTCGAAGACTGAAAAGTGTCATAATGAATTCTTCATACATAGTGAATATCCTAGAACGATGTTCCTGAAAAATAAAAAGAATTATTATACAGGCATAAAATCCCTGGAATGGCATCTATGTAATAATTGAAACATTTGTCTCTCTCATCATGATCTTTATTCCTTACATGAATTCATTTTATTTTCAAATTTACTAAATTATTAAAATAGTCATATAAATTAGTTATTACTATTATTATTATTATTATTATTATTATTATTATTATTATTATTATTATTATTATTATTATTATTATTATTATTATTATTATTATTCTATTCGGCAGAAAGATGACATACAATATATAAAAAAAATTGATTCCATATAAAAACATATTATTAATTAAAGAACACAAAAAAATATTAAGACACTGTTTTCACCTGGCTGGGCTTCCAGGCCTTTGGCAAAGTTAACTAAATAACTACAGTCTGCGGACCGCTCTAACCTATTATCCAGCCAGGTGAATTCAGTGTTGCAATATATGTGACATTAACAATTATAACATTACATTCATCACTTAAGAAATCATTAAAAAAAAATTCAGTTTAAAATGGTACAAATTGTGTTTAAAAAAGGCGTTCAAGCGGTTGTTGAGTCTTTTTCAAGTAGACATGACCACACCATATTGGAAAGGTGTCTTAATTCCAAACATAAAAACATGAGACATAATGTACTATACGCTAATATATAAGTAAATTGCAATTAAATATGTGAAACAATAAAAAAAAAAAAAAAAAACCCCTGCAATGACAATAATATTGCAAAGCTCTAATTAAAGAAATGTTGGCATTCAATTGGCGAAATAAACTTTTTAGTCCAAAATCTAAAATACACTCCCTCTAAAAGGTGAGATTGTGATTCAAAAATGATTTTCATGTACAGATGCAAGTACAAAATTATAGAACATGAAGTGAAAATACCTGAGATCTAGCTGGAGAAGCTTTCGGTGCGCTGAATCCATTCCAGTACCTCATTTTGATGCCTTCTCTTTCAGAAAGTTGAACAAATAGCTCAGTATGATCAGCTTCAATCATGTAAAAGGGGGAAAATATATTATGTTATAAATTAAAATAATAGGAAATATTGTTATGTACGTGTATACATTGCTCATGATCATACATTATTGCAAAATATGTGAACAATCATAAAAACAACTCACCGGTATAAAAGAAGCAGGAATCGTCTTAGTCTGTAAGATAAGGACCAAAAAATGGCCTAGTTGTTCACTTCCGGCAGAAAGTGTGAAATTTGGCATGTAGGGGTATTTTGGGGCGCTGATTTCAAAAATTGCCGGCCCCAAGCGATCCGACCACTCATTTTGAAATCCAAGATGGCCGCCATGACAAACCATTGAAACTGCCATACTTAAGTTCTAAATGACATATGGCACTCAAATTTGGTACACAATAGTATTTTGACATCCAGAATTCGAATATTGCCGGCCCCAACCGGTCGGACCACCCACTTGGCCGCCATCTTGAATTCCAAAATGGCCGCCATTGAAATCATGGAATATGCCTAACATGAGTTATAAATGACATATGGCACTCAAATTTGGTATACAAAGGTATTTTAACATTCTGAGTTCAAATATCGCACGCCCCAATCGATTTCACCACTCAGTCGGCCGCCATCTTGAATTCCAAGATGGCCGCCATGAAAATCAATGACATGCCTAACTTGAGTTATAAATGACATGTGGCACTCAAATTTGGTATACAAAAGTATTTTAACATTCTGAGTTCAAATATCGCACGCCCCAATCGATTTGACCACTCAGTCGGTCGCCATCTTGAATTCCAAGATGGCCGCCATGAAAATCAATGATATGCCTAACTTGAGTTATAAATGACATAATTATGGCACTCAATTTGGTACACAATGGTATTTTGACATTATGAGTTCAAATATTGCTGGCACCAATCGATTGGACCACTCAGTCGGCCGCCATCTTGAATTCCAAGATGGCCGCCATGAAAATCAAGTATATGCCTAACTTGAGTTATAAATGACATGTGGCACTGAAATTTGGTACACAGATGTATTTTGACATCCTGAATTCAAATATTGCCGGCCCCAACCGGTCGGACCACCCACTTGGCCGCCATCTTGATGTCCAAAATGTCCGCCATTGAAATCATGGAATATGCCTAACATGAGTTATAAATGACATATGGCACTCAAAATTGGTATACAAAGGTATTTTAAACATTCTGAGTTCAAATATCGCACGCCCCAATCGATTGACCACTCAGTCGGCCGCCATCTTGAATTCCAAGATGGCCGCCATGAAAATCAATGACATGCCTAACTTGAGTTATAAATGACATGTGGCACTCAAATTTGGTATACAAAAGTATTTTAACATTCTGAGTTCAAATATCGCACGCCCAATCGATTGACCACTCAGTCGGTCGCCATCTTGAATTCCAAGATGCCCCATGAAAATCAATGATATGCCTAACTTGAGTTAATAAATGACATAATTATGGCACTCAATTTGGTACACAAGATATTTGACATTATGAGTTCAAATATTGCTGGCAATCGATTGGACCACTCAGTCGGCCGCCATCTTGAATTCCAGATGGCCGCCATGAAAATCAAGTATATGCCTAACTTGAGTTATAAATACATATGACACTAAATTTGGTTACACAATGGGACTTTGACATCCTGATTCAAATACCGGCCCCAACCGATCCGACCACTCAGTTGGCCGCATCTTGAATTCACAAATGGCGCCATCGAAATCAAGAACATGCCTAACTTGAGTTATAAATTCATGTGGTATTGAAATACTGTATGGTACAATATGGTATTTTGATACTTTGAATTTAAATACTATCTGCATATAGAAATCTCATCAACTTGGTCGGCCACCATCTCCAATTCCAAATGGCCGCCATGAAAAATCATTGAAAATGCATAATTTGAGCTTAAATGACATGTCACAACTGGCCTTTGGTATGCAATTGTATTTTGAAATCCTAACTCAAATATTGCCTCTCTTAACGATCTGACCACACGGTGAGCAGCCATGGAAATCATGGAAAATGCCTAACTTATTCACGACATGTTCACATCTGAAAGTTAAAACACTGATGGTCAGGGTGGTATCTCACTTGCCATGAAATGGACTTGAGATTTGAGACAGATTTAAGACAAATTTAAGACTATAGTATAGTGACCGGAGACGTCTCAGAGAAGTTTTCATGATCTCCGCGACGTCTCTAGCCATTACTTTTGATTACGAAAAATTTAAAAGATTTCACTGAATCTTAGCGGTCCTTTATGTAGTATTAACATGATTGGAAAAGAGGTTGAAAGATAGTGGCAGTGTGGACTTATGCTTTGAAAAAAGATATTATATTAAGGACCATCGGGATAGAGGTACTGGACTATATGTAATGAAAAAATAGAAGTGTAAAGGTCTTTGCACGAAACTTTTAACAACAAGCGGTATGTGATGTTAATGCTTGAAAGATAATTGAATGACGGTATATAATATTGAGAAAAATAAAAAGGTATATGTTTATATCATTTGAAACTTCTCTGAGACGTCTCTGCGTCACTATACTATATAGTCTTAAATGTCTAAGTCTGTTCTAACTCCAAGATCCATTTCATGGCAATAGTGAAGAAACACCCCTGACTCCCAAGTGGCTGGCACAGGCCGAGGGTACTGGAATAAGATTAGAGGAAATTTAATAAAAGTAGAAATAATGAAAAGGAATAGATAGCAAGAAAGTAGAAAGACGCTATAAGTTAGCGAAAAATGAGATAACAAAATGTAAAATTATTGAGAAAGAGAAATACTTAACATCGGCTGGAGGAAAAGATTTAGAATCCAGCTCGAGTACAACCACAGAGATTATTGAAAACTCAAACTCAATAATAATAAATAAAAGAATGATAAACTATCGTGATTAAATCTAATTAATGTTGAATAAAGGGTAGGTATTGAATCTAAGAATAGAGGATTGCGTACGAGACAATACAAGAATATATAAACGAAAAAAATAACGATAAAGATAGAATTGAGCATTGGATTACATAATGCATCGCGCATATCGTTTAACCTAATAACTCAACTCTCCTAAACGCTGACCACATAGCAGCACAGACCATCTCACAAAGAAGAGACCATTTCACACACACCAGGTCTCGGAACAACTCGAATAAGGAGACAAATTAATAAGCAAAGAATGACTATTGAATAGAGGATTGAATTTATATGAATAGAATATTCCATTACTGATGTCAAATGCACGGCTAGATTACACTAGAAACGGGTAACGGGTTCGAAAAATTAAAAGAGTACATGAGAAAAAAAAACATGTTCATATCTATGATTTTTTTTCGTCGCGGAGACGTCGTCATTAAAAATTCATGACAGGCTCTACAATTTTCAATATGAAATTGCTGCTTTAAAATGGCGGCTAATATATTCACAGTCATGTTTAAAATCAAGATGTAGGCTCATCTGAAATAAGCAGGTCAGTTTTACCCACATTGCACCAAGTATCATGCAGCCCCTCCTTCCATTTTAACTAAAGGTAGCTAGACCACTCATGATATTTCTTCTTCTCCATACGATAAAGCATTATATACACTGTCCGTCTAAAGGTGGAATATTTTTTTTTTCCGCTGTAGCGACATGATTTTGCTCTGACTTTAATTTCTTGAATATGTTTGTGCCTGCTTTTACTTTTTTTTACCCTGGCTATATCTTGGACATTCTCAACCCTTCACGTGGAGCTTTTTCAAAAAACAGTTTGTCAACCCCATGATGCCCATTTTTGTCAATTTTTCTCATTTTGGGGCCCCTTTTTGTTTTCCCGGCCGATCAAGCCCCTCAGTCCTACCCCCAGGAAACGCGACTGAGGTGTACTGTTTTATATTGTTCTTTAAGTTAAATCTATATTTCTGGGGACAGGCTAAGGTCTCTTGTCTAGGGGAGGGTTGAAGTAAAAACGAGATTGGTAAAAATTCGGAATATTTTATTCCATCTTAATGCTGAAAACAAAAGAAATGAAAAACCACTCTAACCCTTTAATATCATCATTTTCCCCTTAAATTTTGTTTAGCCTTGACGAAAAGCTGTAAATAATCATTATTGATAAATATTTTATTTTGATTTATGTTTGGTTGAGATTTTACAATACAATTTAGGGAAGATAAAAATTTCCATGATGTAAGAATGAATAAAATGAATGTTGAACCCCAATCAAATAAATTTTGACCCCTCCCTAGACAAAAGAGTCGAGCCTGTAACCATAAATCTAGATTTAATTTAAAGACATTAACAACTCTCCACCTCAGACGTGTTCCTTGGGTAGGACTAGGGGCGATGTGGGTCGCGTGAACAAAAAAGGGCCCCCGAAATAAGAAAAAATGACGAAAATGGCCATCTTCTGGGGGTGACAAACTTTTTTGAAGGAAAATCCCCGGGAAGGTTTGAGGGAACGTCCAAGATATACCCAGGATCCCAGAAAGTGAAAGCGGTGACAAACACATTCAAGAAATCTATAACGGAGCAATATAATGGCGCTTGAGCCAGAAAAAAAAATATTCCACCTTTATGACGAACAGTGTATTACAACTTTTTACTATTGAGTTGTACTCTGCAGTGGGTAAAATGTTACCCAAAAGATCGCATTTCCCAATTTCTGGTTGAAGGCAAAGCCAACACTGAGGTGTGCAACCCCCTAAAAAGTGTCCTTCGACCATTACTCTCATTTGCCTTTCTTTAAAATTTACAAATTTTTATCTTGATATCCGTCTGTTTAGCAATTAATTAGATCGATTAGGCTCAACAGCTTAAGTTTAGGATTGTAGTAAGGTGAGACAAGGTTGGAAATTAAAAAAACAAAAACAAAAAAATGAACATGAGTTTATTACAATTTACGAGACCATGACTCACTAACAACGCAGAAAGTGTCCAAAGGAACAGATTATGATTCCATATACATGTACATGGAATTATGGGAAAAATTAACAAAGTCAAGTGAAAAGGTCAGAAGGGCCTTGAAAGCTCTCAATAATGAATGCCACCTGAAAGTCACTCTTGTACCAAGTTTAATTCACTTTGCAATTGTGGAAACAGGATATAGATCTACATACTCAGTGAGGTATATGTACACTTAAGAATTTTCTTTAAAGAGAATGCCCAAGACGGTGCTCAACATCAACTGGATACAGCAGATATCAAACAAGACACTGAACGGAATTTTATTATTATTTTGGAATTCAAGATGGCGGCCGACTGAGTGGTTGAATCGGGGTCTTCCCACGAGTCCTCGGTCACACGAGTCCTCGATCCCACGAGTCCTCGGTCCCACGAGTCCGAATATTTTCCCACGAGTTCTTGGTCCCACGAGGCCGAGTATTTTTCCCACGAGTCCTCGGTCCCACGAGTCCTCGATTCCATGAGTACTCGGTCCCACGAGTCCTCGGTCCCACGAGGCCGAGTATTTTTTGATTTATGATGGAAATGTCTCAAATGAATACTGAATTCATGATCTCGTAAGTTCTGATTAAAACAACGGGCATTGGTTTGCTGCAGCATTGGTTAATAGGGGCAATCTGTATTTTAATAATAATAATAATAATAATAATAATAATAATAATAATAATAATAATAATAATAATAATAATAATAATAATAATAATAAATAAAAATATATAATAACAATAATAAGCGCGAGCGAAAATTGTTAGAGTTCCATGGAAAGAAAAAGGAGTGTGGAAAGCCCATTTTTAAGCCCAACTTAAAAAAAATACATATCACCCGCGGAAGTTGTGTGTGGGGGGGGGGGGGGGGGGGGGGGGGGTTGATTGTACATGCCACCCCCACCTTTGGAATTGAGGGATGCACCCCCCCCCCCTGTTTGGGGTTCATGAATTATGATCTCTCAAATTCGAGATAAGATTTGAATGTAAATCACATTGATAAGGATGTAATTAGGATTTCTCAAGGATGTAAATCTTAATTTTTCATGTAAAACCGAAGAACTGCAATCTTTAAAAATATATCCGCAACTAATGGTGGTATCTCATTTCGCGGAGATGGATTTGGGACGGAATTGGGACTACTTTTAGACATGTTGACGAGTTGTGAGAAGGTTTTGATACTTGTCGCGGGGACGTCTCTGAGACGCAGTGGCGGATCCAGGGGGGGGGGGAGCGCGCAGGGGACTCGACCCCTATAATTTGAAAACCACTCATTGACCGTACATGTTAAAACCAAAATTCTTGTGGCCCCCCCCATCCTGTAATCCTGGACCCGCCACTGCTGAGGAGGATTAGAAAACGACTATAAAACGTAGTAACAAATCAGTCTCAAACCCGTCTCCGCGAAATTAGACGCCACCATTACTCAGCCATGCTAGTGCCTATTGTATTAGCCAAAACTAAATTAATTTATGTTGTATAATTCAGCTTACAATGACGAATACACTTTTCAAGATGTTTCATCGATGTTGAAAAACATCCTGATTAGAGAAAAATATTCGGCCTCGTGGGACCGATGACTCGTGGGATCGAGGCCTCGTGGGGACCGAGGACTCGTGGGATCGAGGACTCGTGGGATCGAGGCCTCGTGGGACCGAGGACTCGTGGAATCGAGGACTCGTGGAACGAGGACTCGTGGGATCGAGGACTCGTGAGACCGAGGACCATGGACTTCCCGTTGAATCGATAGGGAGACCGGGAATGGAAGTTACAAAATTCACATTTGGGCCAGATAATTCTAATGAGAGAACTCACGCACTCCATCTTGGGTCTGTAGTTAGCCTATTATGTTTGCTAAACCTGAGCATATAAAACTTAAAACATGTAAACACTAAGTAACGACAGCTAATTAATGAAGACATTTTTTTTGGTAACAACCTACCCCGTATACGGGGTAGGTTGATACACCATATGGGGTAAATTTTTTACAAGATGTAAACATACGGGGTAAGTTGACAATGCGTAAATCTCTTAAATACCATACTTTTGTTTCAACTTCCAGTTTCTTGGCATCAAGTAGAGCTCTAGAATAGACAAAAGTAATAATAGAAACACAAAAATATCAACACCTGAAATTGAGACAAAATGTAATTTACATATGTATGTAATGGGTAAGTTGTTACATCGACATGGGGTAGGTTGTTGTATTACCCTATGGGTGATTTTACACACAAAATCAACTGTAGCAGCCATTAGGTAGAATTACAGGGCATGGCTAGGGGGTTATTTAGTGACATACATGTACTATATTTACAATACCATTACTATCATGTGCCTTCAGGTGTAAAGACTATTACAAATTTCAATTTTTGTCAAAAATTTACTTTGAACTGTAAAAAAACGGTTTTTGTTGATTTACTTTTTAATAAAACAACGGAGAAACCTCACGACTGCAGTTCAGTCACAGCTATGGTGTAG